>OZ012692.1:29634201-29670886 GCA_963942565.1 Maea johnstoni
CACCTACACTGTAACACAGTTAGCACAATGGTCACAATGTCATAGAACAAGGTGTATCAATTGTTGCAGGAAAACAAATCATAAAATCTCCGTCTCACCCTCTGTCTGTGTGTCTCTTTCTCTCTCTCTCTCTCTCTCTCTCTCCTCTCTCTCTCTCTCTCTCTCTCTCTCTCTCTCTCCTCTCTCTCTCTCTCTCTCTCTCTCTCTCTCACTCTCTCACTCTCTCACTCTCTCTCACTCTCTCTCTCTCTCTCTCTCTCTCTCTCTCTCTCTCTCTCTCTCTCCTCTCTCTCTCTCTCTCTCTCTCTCTCTCTCTCTCTCTCTCTCTCTCTCTCTCTCTCTCTTTCTCTTTTGCATTATCTTACACATTACAAGATTGTAAATCATGTATAAGTCACCTCCTGTATCTCTCTCCATCTGTCAATTTGTTTGCCAAGAATTTCCTCGGAAAATAGCAAAATCTCATTACCCACCTCTGCCCACTAGAGCCTCAGGTGTTAGGCAAAAAAGGAAATGAAATTATTTGTTATTTCTTTCTTGGATAGTCAGGCCATTCTTGGTATGGTATACGAGGAGTATCCAACCTCTTGCCAGTTTATTCAGAATCCCTACTTCAAGGGTAGGATATGTGTGGTACATTATACTAAGTAGGGACATATACATATGTAACCCTATGATATCAGTGGTCATTTTCGTACCATAAGTAGAAAGGGTAGGGTATTTGTGGTATATAATGAAGAACCTGTAGATTGGTAATCCTATGATATCAGTGGTCATTTTTGTATCATAAGTAGAATCCCTGCTTGTAGGGTAGGGTATTTGTGGTACATTAGGAGGGACATATGGATTGATGACCCTATGGTATCAGTCCCTGCTTCCCATGGGAGCACTGGCCATCTCTAGGTGGTTACCCAACAGGCGCATTATGGCTGAGGCTAAGAACAGCTGTTACTGATAGTGCCAACCCATGGACATTTGATAGGACTTGACCAAGCAGGGACCCCTGCTTCTGCGGGAGTAGGGTTCATTAAACCTACACTAGAGGGAGCCTTATTAGCCATATGTGTACTCTGTATATGTATATATATATATATATATATATATATATATATATATATATATATATATATATATATATATATATATATATATATATATATATATATATATATATACCTATTTGAAACTTTCTTTGGCTCTGGCATCCCTTCCCACTTCGTAGATAAAGTAGGGAATGATATTGGACCTTTAAAATCCCATAATCTGATCAGGAATTCATGATCTGGAATTATTATCCCTTTGTTTTGATGACATGTGAGTATTAGTCACATGTACATTACAGTCACATTGAATACTCTTTAAGAATTCAGGATTCTCATGATATTGGCAAATTGGGTTTGTGACTGTACGTGGTTTGGTATCAGCTGTTCTCTGTCTTGGCTTAGGATTCCCTAGGACTGCTCGGGCCCCTCTTATCTCTGAGCGGGCATTGTAGGGATTCCCTGCTACCTTCTCCTCCTCTCTGACACAACTTGATCTCATAGCTACAATAACCGCTGAAAGACACATGAGATGCTCCCACCCACCCTCCGGGGGATGCCCCAAAAGCTGAGTGGTTAGAGGATTGTGTCTTGATTGATCGGTGTCTCTCTCCTCTGCCAGGGCTGCTCCGATAGCTGAGTGGTTGGATTATTTTGTCTTGATTGGTTGTTTGTTTTCTCTCATCTCTGCAAGGGCTGCCCTGATAGCTGCGTTGTTAGTGGACTGTCTTTATTAAGTGTTTGTCTCTCACCTCTGCCCTGGTAGCCTAGTGGTAAGAACATCATGTTTTACATTGCAGGCTGTCTTTTATTACTGCCAGAGCTGCCCTGACAGCCTAGTGGTTAGTTCCCATATTCAAATCTGGCTATAGGCATTTTAGGACTGAAAGTTGGCAGTGATTCAATGTTTTTTTTCGGAAACTCCCCACTATCAATAAAGTGAGACTTGATATGGCAGAAAAAGTGATGATGAAAAAAGAATTATGTTCTTAATTTTCTCCTATCAAGGATCCAGCATTTATTTCAAATATCTGTTCATTATGTTTCTACGGGAGGTGTTCTTTTGGTGTTGCTGGTCTTGCTGTAGAGACTTATTTTTCATGCCCTCTGGTTCTAGCATATGATGTACTCATATTTGCTTGTGGGAAATGGGAAATATTACCTTCATCAAGGCATCGAATAGCCATCACTCATCACTGAGCAGTTCCATTTGTAGCCGTTAAACTAATCCTACACTTCCTGTACCCATGACAGGTATCCTAGCAACAGGTGGGATGTGTCGTCATGGCAACCGCATCAAAACTTCCAACTTTTTATACGAGGTGAAGTAGCAGCCCGAAAAACAACAACATGAATCTGCAAAAGAGTCTTAGTTAAGGTTCATTTGCATATTGAGTTTCAAAGAAGTGTTTGACTTCAAAGGAAGGCAGTGCACTTTTTCTTGACTCCTGACCATGCATCCGAAGCCAGGAGCTCAGTTTTTGTCGGCTTGGCGTACTCACAGTATAGTTTTGGATGTCGAAGTGGGGAACACCTGTTTCTAGTAGGAAGTTGGCTGTTCCCTGTCAGTGATGGTAGCCAATTCAGGAGTGGTATTTAGGCTGCATCTTGGATATATTTAGGGTGGATACAAGGAGGTACGTATGTGCCCCTTTGCACCCTACCAAACAAATGTGGTATTTTTCATAGCAACACCCACTCAATTTTCATTGATGCAGTTTAAAATCGTCCTACATCAGAATTTATACATTTATACATTTTTGAAATTCTCTATGTGTGCCACTGGTACAATCATGTCGCTCCCTGTGTGTTTATTTATATCTATTAGGGTACTCCATAAGTGCGATTCCTAGACTTATAGAATTGGAGGAAAAATTCTGTTCCTTCAAATTAATTTGATAATCAATTTTTAGCTTTCAGGGATATCCCCCTCCTCTCCACTCTCCTCTTTAGCTCTCTGAAGGCTAAAACAGTCATGGCCATCCTTATCAAAATTGATAACCCCCCCCCCCCCCCCCTTCCCCCAGTCTGCCCCCTCTTCCCTTTTAGAAGGGAAGCTCCTGAAGTGCACTGGTTCATTTGAATCTTGTTTTTGTCACTTTTTCTGCCATATCTCGGCTAAGTTGTGATTACCCAGTTATAAGTGGTGGAGGAAACCGGAGTTTCTGGCGAAAAATCACCGCCTAACCCCAAGTCACTGGTAACTTTCTCACTTACCCAAGTAACAAGCCTCTTTAAGTTAAAAAACCATAAAGACAGATTGGAGAAATATCGCTCCTATCTCATCTCTGTACAAAACAAATAGATGCCATTACTTCAAAGAGTATACTCCCTCAGTGAAAACATTCCCATCACAGCTGCAGGGTAGCCAGAAAAAGGCACTGCCATCTTGTTTTTAAGCTTCAATGAATCATTTCTCGAGTCCTTAGCAAGTGATAAGATCTTGTCTGATTTTCTGTTTTCGTATTTACCATATCCTTGTGGCCATTCCTGAACTTGAAAAACACAAGGCCACATTTCTTCATCGTGTAATTGGAAAAAAGTCAAATCCTCAGTGCTGTTGACAGAAGTTAACTTTTCATTAACTGTCACCTGGACTTCTGTTGCAAAAACGAGTTGTTCTTTGAAGCCTAGTCAACCCTAGATGACTAAACATGGAAACTCTTTCATCCTAATCCACTGTATAAATTATCACACTTTTTGCAAAAGTTTTATTTTGCAATCACATTTTCTTTCATGGGAGTTCCACCAACTCAAGTACCATTATTACATTAAGAAACGTTTTTCATTTCAATTTGTCTATTATGATGATTTTTGAAAAAACCTACATTGATCATATGATCATTTATTTGAGTACTCCACAATTCATTTCGATCCCTAATGATTATTTGTTGTTCAAGGTAACAGTTAATTTTGAGCCCCATATTCAGTCGCAAATTGATTTTTGAAATTTTTCTAGAATGATATTTTCCCTGTATAGTCATCGAGGTAAAAAAAAGGCATTTCCTTAAGCACTGCCCCAGGGGCATGATGGGTAATCGTGGCCGTGTCAGGGGTTGTGTTTTAGTGCTGTTCGCAGACGGCAGCTGACAGGAGTGGGTTCGCCACCCGGAACAGGTGTGCCCTGCCCACCTGGGTAGGTCACCATACCTGGGGCCTCAATAACACTCAATCATATGCTAATTTTTCCCAGATAAGGCACACTTTATGCATATGATCAAAAATCAAAAAATATTCATTCATCATTCTTTTTTGTTATACTGAAAATTCAAGAATGCCACTTGACACATACTTTTGTTAAGATATCATTAAATCAAATCTGCCTCCATTAAGTCTATTAATTTATCCTGTAAGTGAATGATTAATTGACAGACCATGTGGGGGTTCTGATTTCTAATGAAAGAGTGGGTGGGATCTGGCCCACCCCCTTCTTATTAATATGTGTATTTTGAATGCAAATTTAGTCCTTTGAATTTATACAAGAATGAGTAGGACTGACTTTTGCTGAACAGTGTATGAACAAACCTGAAATGCCAACTTATAAATATTCTAAGGTTTAGAAAGTACAAAGAGAATATGATTAACAGTTGCAGTCTGTTTGCTTTAATTGTAATATGACACACCTATTGCAGCATTGCAGAAATATATATATATATATATATATATATATATATATATATATATATATATATATATATATATATATATATATATATATATATATATATATATATATATATATATATAATTTGTTTCACCTTGCAGAACTATACCAACTCAGTCTATGTGTTATACACTTTCATTCCCACCATGCGAATCGTATCCATCCACAAATGATTGTCCTCTTTCTGAGAATAGTTGAGTTGCTTTGTAAAGAGGGATCTATCATGATCAACTTTTTATCATTCTAAATTATTGACTTAGTTGACAGAAGCTCTTTACAATTACAGGGTCACATTTCACTGTCAGATAATCGATAAATCTTGAGTGTTGTTGTTGTAGAGACAATGAAACTCATGCGACCCAAATGTGACCTTGATTATTCAAGAAAGGGACAATTAGATGTATTGATTTTTGCCACTGTGAAAAACACTGTTCCCACCGATCTTATGAACCCATTTCCGCTCAGAGGAACCTGGTGATACAAGACTTATAGTTGAAAATTTTTGTGGGTATTTGAGTAAAGTTTAAAAAAAAAATCTATCCTACAAGGATATTGAATATTTAAGTACATTTTTAAAAACAATGAAATATTTTGTTTCATTTCAAGATATTATGAATTTGACGTAAGTTTCCTCGTCTTATTTCTGTACAAGATCACCAGGATTTCTGAGCATAAAGAGTACATCCCAATCCCATGGATTGAAAAAATAGGTCTTTCATGATTCTCTACTAATAGAATTGGGCTGGGAGAAAGAACTCAGAGAGTGAAAGTTAGGTTTTTCATTAGATCTATCCTTAGCATCTTTTCACTGGTTCTTTCTCTCAGATCTAGTAATATTTTCTGGGTATGTTAACAAGTCCACCAAGAGTTGTATAGGTAGAATATGATGATATTGAAATAAGTAAAGAATATAGATTTATATCTAAGTGTGATGAGCACTGAAACTCTGAATGCATAGACTCAATGCAGTTTTGTACATAAAACCATCATCTAAGCTTTGTAAGTAGCCATTGTATTATAATGTGATGATTTTGTGTGAAGGACTGCAATGAGTCTATTTCAGTCTATAAAGTATTATTTGATTTTTGCTCAGGCATCAAATCTTGCCAATTGCATGCAATATTGGTCTTGTGAAAGCTTTTGAAGTCGATATCATTACAGGTTTAATACTACTGGAAATCCTTACCTCAGTAAAATTTACACCTTATTAACCCTTATTCAAATTTTAATGAAAAATATTCTAAATCTATTGAATATTGGTTTGAAATTGACAAAATATATTTAATGTTCAATCTTTTTGGAGTATTTGTAAAGCACTAGAGATAAAGATATCTGTATGGCATCTGCTTTTAAAAGCTTTCATAAAACAATATTTCCCCAAGGTGCAACCAAGAAGTTTGTGTATGTAACCCACCTACTTTTGTAACTTTCATGTCACAAGTGGAACATTCTCTTTAAGGGTCAGTTATAATGTGTTTTACCTGTTTGCTGAGCTGTAAAATATTAACATTAACAAATGTAGCGGAGGCTTCATAGGAAATCCTGGAATTTTCCTATGAAATATCTGTGAATTCCTTGGTATTCCAGACTCCATTTGCTAATGGAATGTTCCTATTTGTCATGCTTGTATTTATGTATTTTTAAACAGAAAATGCTGTTTGACCCTTCTACATCTGGAGCAAACACATGGTCTGAATCTTATGTAGATACCACTAATGAAAAAACAAAATCTTTGAAAATATAAGACGGAAAGTTGGTCATCCTTCGAGATTTAACAAACCTTCTAATATTTTTTTATAAAATAAACTATGAGATAATTTATACTCAAAGTTTATCAGGTTATCTTTTTGATCAAGTTACAATGATTACCAATTGAAATTCTCTGCTGTTGTTCCTATTTTAAAGGAAACCCTCTAACCAGCATGATTGTACCATTTAATATGGACAGCACACATGGTCTGACAACTTTGATCATAACTCAACAATTCAGCCAATATCTGGAAAATATTTGAAGAGGGATTGTTGAACCCAACAAGAACAACAACTTTTAGTCAAATATTTTTCGTAACATAGCTTTATTATCAAGATATTTCCATTTGCATCAGATCTCATGTCATCCCCAGATGTGATAGGGTTAATGCATAATGCTCTTAAGTGGTTGTAATTCCGGGTGTCGGAGTATTCGGTTAAAACAGCTCACCTGACCCCTTCAACAATAGCCAGAGATTGCAAAGAAACGCTGTTGTTTGAAGAATTGGCCATAGTGAAAAGGTGTGTTTAAAGCCAGGGGCTTATTTGAACTATGTCGACAAACCACAATGAGGGCTGTACCCGAACCCCTTGTCCAAAACACCCTATTTTTCCATTCTTCGTACATTCTTTCTTTTTGGCTGGGTTTGGAGTGCAGGGTTCTTTTTGTGCCTGAAATGCCGCACTGCTCGCTAAAACTAACAAATCCATCAAAGAAATGTCAAAATCAGCGTGAACCTTGCAGTAAACATGGCACCTGTCATAATGTTGAGGGCAAAAAACCCTGATTTATGTTTTTGGTTCTTTGTCTCAAGCTGTGGGCTGCCTTGGAAGTGGGCTCAGGGTTCATATTCAAGATATGATTCATAATCTAAGCGTGGTTCCCTTCCCTCCAAAAACAAAAAGAAAGAGGTCCTCTTACAGAACAGAATGTTACTGTCAACACTTTCATATTATACTCTGGTATAAATCACAAACTCTTATATATGGTTCATAAATGTTGCCTATTAAATTTTATAATTGTTCGGACAATAAACTACAAGTTGTGAAGACTCTTGATTTACTTGATCGGATTTTTTACAGTTTCATTCATTTCCAAGGTATTTAGGGTGTTCTATCTCAAGTGGTTGAATTCATGGTTCAATATGGCGCTGGTACTCCTAATAATTTGTGTATCACCTGCATAAGGGTATTGTGGGGTAGTGGGGGTATGTAGGGTGCCATTAGGGGTCTCTCCCCTCAAGGTGTGTGTGATGTACTATGTACCCTGAGTTCCTAGTCTTACCGGCAGCAGCAGCTAGCAGTAGCTAGGGCTGTATGAACACAGATCGCATTGTGGAGAGGGCCCGAGGAAACATCAATGGTTCACTGTACAGATCCAGGTCAACCCATGTCTTTGGGGTGTATTTAGGCATGTAGCACATCTACCCCTCAGGGCGAACCCTGAAAACCCTTCCCAGGTTGGCCGCTCTACCCTTTATGCAGAGCACTTAATGATCAAGCAAATCACCCCATGTGTAATACCCTTAAGAAGTCTCAACCCCCCCCTTCCACCCGCAAAAACCAAATGGTGAATCTCGCTATTGGAAATTAAGATGTTAGGTTTCCGTATTGCTAGTTCACGCTGTACTTAAGTAATCCATACCCATACTAGGCGAGTAGAATTACCTCTGGTAAGACGAGCGGCAAGCGAGAACATCTGGTTGACCCCCATGACCTCCGCATCAACGAAAAATATGAAAATTAAAGTAATTTACGGGACGGAGCCATGGGGATGTTTGGAACCTAGCTGTTTGAGGGGAACGGCGGGAGTTGATGGAACTTATCAGGGTGTTGATAACATGCATAACTGTGGGTTGTAAATTTCGGTGTTAGTTTGTGTGTGCGTTAGTGTGTGTGTGTATCATCCAACATGGCTGCTACCGTACACCGCAGGCTGGCTGCTGCCGAAACAGGTCAGGGTAGCAGGGCTGTGACAAAGGTTGCGTGCACTGCACGCTCGGGTGAACACCGCTATTTTCCCAGCACTTAAAGCAAAACTAATAGATTTGTTGTCTGTTTAAGATGAATAGGTGGCACAGGGCCTCATAATGCTGCTTCTTGGTTGCTTCCGCACAAAACTCACGAAAAAACATTTTCCATCCAGGTGTGAAAGTTGTTCAGGGGATAGGATTTGCGATTGTTCTGGGCAGAATCTATGGAAAATAATTTATTTTCAACGGAGAGATCGGTGTAAATTCGCCGAGTCTATTTTTGCAGAAAGTTGAATATGTTTTGTATAAATATCTGCAGAATTGGATGAGGGCGGAAGAGATAAAAGATTATAGATTATTAATTATTATTATTGTGATGATGAGGTGGAGTTGTTTGTAACACTTTATCTGAATATACTTGCATGAATGGTGAGGAAAGTAATATGTATGAAATCACCTTTTAAACAAAGTGCAAGAAGTTCTTTGAATGTGTGCAATAAAATGAATAAAAATTGTTGAATGTGAATTATCCTTGTTTGTGTTTTATACAATCGTCTTCTTTTTTGTGTTTGGCATGTATTTTGCATAAATTGCGCATGCTAATTATTATAATTCATTATCCTGGGCTACGTTGTTAAATTAATTACCATAATAATGATACAGATACCCAAATATGTTAACCCATTAATGCTAATAGTGGCCAAAAGCGGCCAGCAATTTTCATAGGCAAAAGTATATTTCAGAAAAAAATATTTGAAGGAGAAATGTTATCAGAACACTACAAACAACAATCTTTCACATATTTTTTGTAAAATCTTTCTTTATTCTTGTGAAAAGTATCAGAAATCCAGACCACAATTTCGAGAGGAATAGTTGGCATGAATAGGTGAACAACTCACCTTCAAATATTATCTCAATTTATGCTTAGTATTTAAGTTTTTCTTAACCCTTCCAATACTGAGGCTAATTTCGTTCTAAAGACTAGATGAAAACCATCTAAACCGTGTCATGTTGGTATTCATTGGATAGCTCTCGCTAAATACTCTCATATGAATACCCATATGCCAGTTTTTGCATCTTTTTGTATTGGCCAGATTAGGCACCAGCAGCGTAAGGGTTAAAAGTATGACAAGTCCAGATGACATTTGTCAAGTAGAGCCCCAGGCATGAATAGGTTAAAAACATCAAAATCTACCTCATAGCCACCAATGCTACTACAGACCTAAAACTGGGACCGCCAAGTCACATTAATTTTAAGAAGTAAATACTCCTAAATGAGGCCTATTGCAAACCCTGTTCACCTTTCAAAAATAGAGGAGAGTCAATCTTTAGTTCAAACCCTAGAATTAACAATGGCCTAGTGACCTCCATTTTGCAAGCTGACAGGGTTTTGGGAAAGAATATGTGCTCACCATCTGTTGTACAAAACTATGAAGAACAAAAATCATTTGTGAAATATTTTTGTAATAACTTAGTGTGCCACTTAATAGGTTAACCCTTTCATGCCTGGAGTTCTTGACAAGTGTCATATGGGATTATTTAAACCTGTTAATGCTTGAGTTCCTCCAGAAATTGTCTGGACCTCTGATACTGAAAACACTAACTTTGAAATTTAGAACGATTTTTAAAAAGTATTTGAAGGAGAGTTATTGGTAGTGATCTGATGAACATTTCTCCTTCAAATATTTTTTGAACTTTGCTTTTCCCTCAAAGATTTCATCAGAATTGTTAGACTGTTTTGGGCTGCTTATTGATGGGACAAGTTATATACAATCAGCGATGTGTACATTATCCCTGAATATGTTTATTTTATTCCTGTAATTTGCTAAAAAGATGAAATTTGTTGAAACATTATCATTTAACCAATTAATATAATGCCCACAGTGACCAAAAGCAGTTTGACAATATTGATTAAATCCTGCAGGCAAAAGCATTATTAGGAAAATATATGACAAAGAAATGGTAAGCAAAACATTTCCAATACCCTCCTTTAAATAGTTTGTAAAATCATTCTTGATTCAAAAGTGATTGTCTAAAGTATCTAGGATCCAGACAACAGTTTTTAGAGGAGCTCTTGAGCATTAATGGGTTAACCTTTTGAATGCTTTCCATAAAATAACAATAGCATTAACCCTTATGCTGCTGGTGGCTAATATGGCTATTACACAATTATGCATAAAACCCGAAAAGTACCTGAAACCCTGGCAAATGGGTACTCATCTGAGAGTACTCAGTGAGAGCTTTCCGATGAATACCAACATGACAGGGTTTCAATGTTTTTCAAAGATTTTTGCATCCTTGTGCGATGGCCGAAAGTAGCTTCAGCATTGGTAGGGTCAAACTCATATTGTTATCTCCTATTGTCTCATGTTTAATAATTTTGAAAAAAATGAGCTTTTCACTTTGTGTCCAGCTTTTTGTGTCCACTTTGGCTTTATCATCCCACCTTACAAGGGACCGATTTGAAATGTTTCAAGGAGAATAAATTTTCTAAAACAATAACATTCATCATACCAACATCCTTAAAGGAAAGAGAACAATTTCCTCAAATTTTACTGATCTGGTCTGCTGGATGAAACATAATGTCAACACCCAATATATGTCAAAAGAAAGTGGTTGGTCAGTCCATTCAGACAAGAAAGTGTTAATCCTTTATCTCTTTTTTTCTTCAAAATTACCATTGAACAAAAAGAGGGGTGTTGGTAGGTGATAAAGGGGTGTTGTACCCCCTGAGGTCTAATTGGGCACTCCTTCTGGACCCACTGGTCACTCAGCAGAGGGTATACGGCACAAAAAGGGTGCTGACCAGGTCGTGGTACATAAAGGTAGGGTGCAGAAGGGTTGGGAGTGGGGTTAGGGGAGTAATCGCCCATGCCTGATTGAGCAAGCCTAGCGCCCCAACAAAGGGTGGGGAAGCGGGTACAGTTGAACCCCCAGCGACAATAGAACAGGTGCTAAAGGGGCCCCTCGCTTATCTGAGGGCTCTATGAAAGATTTCCAGTACACCGGCACCGGAATACAAACCAATCATAGACTTCCACAGCGAACAAAGACAGTGCAAACATATTAGCACGGAACTTCTTTCTACTGGAATGCGTCCATTTCAAAAAACCATCACAGTTTGTGCACCTGTATCTAAAGTAAATAGGGGAACGCACACAAAAGAAGAGAAAAAATGCTGCTGAATACTTCAGGAGACTTTATGGAGGTTATGTTTTGGTTAAATCTGTTGATGACATTACTATAAGGATACTTTAAGGTTATTATACCTTCTTGTTTAATTTGTTTTTTTCCAGATGGTTCATAGACCCATGCATGCCTGAGGTGCTTAAAAATGGCCTGACAATTTTATTCTTGATAATTCTCATACAAAAGCATATTAAAAAAATGATGGATAAAAAGTATATCAGAACTCAATCTACAGCTCTCTTCAAAATGTTTTGTGAATTTGTACTTCATTCCTAATATATTTTCAAAAGTGTCATAGAACTGGACAAAATCATAGAAGAACACTGGCATGAATAGGTAAATGAAAATGGACAGCAAAACCTTTGCATGCATACAGATCAAATAACCTGTGTATAATTCACTGAAAATATCTGAATATTTTGGATTATTTTTCTAATATAAGCAGATTCTATTAAACATTTAAATGAGAAAAGCTAATTGCTACACAAACCTCCTTCCTTTATAATGATTATAGATTTTACTTTGCAATCAAGATAGTTTCATAAGTGTCATGGATTAAGCTTACTCTAAAAAGTTTTTTGAGGCAAGTGGTGGAACTGGTACCCAACCTATTTGATCTTATATATGAGGGGTTGGGAAACCCATCATGTTACACCATGCAGGTTTAGCCAACCCATCATGGTAGACCAAGAGGGGTTAGCCAACCAATCGTGTTAGACTAGGTTAGCCAACCCATCATGGTAGACCACAAGTTGGTAGCCAACCTATCGTGTTAGACCATGAGGGGTTAGCCAGTCCATCATGGTAGACCATGAGGGTTAGCCAACCAATCACTGTTGACCATGATGGGTTAGCCAACCCATCATGGTAGACTATCAGGGGTTAGCCAACCCATCATGTAAGACCATGAATGGTTAGCCAACCCAGCATGTTACAAGACTTGTAAAATATAACTTCAATTTAAATTATAAGATAATTGTAAACTTTGGTTATGTGAGGTTTACCACTGAGGCAGTGTAAATATTTGGCATTTTGCCAGCAATGCTGCATATTGGAATGGAAGAATTTGAACCTTAGCTTTCCTATGAGGATCCTACTACAAATGTTATGGAAACCAGATTTGAATTATTTTAACTGTAGCACCCAGAATTGTCCTGTCTTATTACTTAATTAATTAATAAATTGATTAAAAAGTTGGAAATAAAAACTGAATTTCAAAAAAATATTTGTAGGAGAGCTGTTGATAAAGTTCTGATTAACATTACGGTACCCCTTTTAAATTTTCCAAGACTGTTTTTTAAAGGAAATCCTCAAAATTATCAGGACACTTCCTGGCGCTACAAGCGTGAATGGGTTAAGTCAAAATCTGCTTTGGCTCCTTGACATGTTGCTGACAATAAGTGTTACATTAGCTTTGATAGGGGGACACAATATCTCTCACTGACCATAGCCCCCAGCCATTGTGACCACTCTCGCTGACCGCTAGTGTTAAAATAACCACAACACGCCTCAGTATGAGGCCTGACCTGATGTCCAGATAGCTTTCAATGTCATTCACGCTAAAACATGGACAGTCTCGGGTTTCCTACACATGTTCCTGGGCCATAAGTTAATGCATTATATAAAGAACCTGGATATGTTAGCGATGCACCAACACGAAATCCCTCACTCTAAATTGCTGAAGAATGCCAAGAAAACAAAGCAATGTACATGATGTTGATTGCATCGAAAGATCAAAGAGATTTGATTGCAGACAGGTGTCAGAGCTGGGTATTTACCTTTCACAGCGTCAACGGAATGTGAGATGTCAGGGAAAATAGACGGCTTGATAAGAAAATTGCTTCTGACGCTGAGGATGTTTGAATCCCTTGCTGACAATGCCTATACCAAATAGCCATTGTCGACAGAAATATCAGTAAATCTCTCTGTGACAATATCAGTGTGGTTTACTGCAGCTAATTGGAGGTTTAGCACATGTCCAGAACCTTTTATTGATTAGACAGTATAAAGTTTCTGTCAAAACATGTAACCAAGTGCACATCATGCACTTAAAGAAAAATGTATTCAATAGAAAATTTGTCATTATTGTTTACAGAAAAATACCACCATATGAAAAATAATAGCGATTGATTAAAGATCACTCATAAGTTAGTTCCTAAAATATGGATTTTGGATTTTGCTTATCGTCATTTTTTCAGCCATTTTCTAGCTAAATCGTGACTGGTCATTTGTGTCATGTGAAAAAAAAAACCTTGACAAATCCATCACTCAACCCAAGTCACTGGATTACCATATGGTTATCAACAAAGATATGGTAATTATTATTAATATGAAGAATGATAATAATGCAGGATTCCCCCATTACTTTTCAGTTAAAGAAATTATATGGCAATAATCAAGACCTACTAGAGAAAATGAAAACTAAATGGCATTGTTTCCATTTCCTTCATCCAACTCTCAGCTTTACTGTCACACATTGATAAAGTATATAAAAAGACAACATCCTACAAGAAAAAATAAATATGAAATACTGTATCTACATTTGGAAAGCGGAGCCACTGAGAAAAAGTACTGGAGTAGAGGACTCAGTGAATAGGAGCAAGGCAAAATTGCTTTTTTAAAAGTATTACGCCCCTATATCAGACTGATGCCCGGAATGCACTATATCAAATTACACTCACAAATAAAGTAATTAAATTAATCGAGTCAGTGGAATTTATGGTATTCACTTTTTGTATTTGTGGTTCAGATAAGAATCAGGTAGACCTCCATTGTGAAAGTGATTTTCAACTAGTAAATCATTTCTTGATTAACCCCTTATCTCATAAACAACTCAAATCTGGAGCGCACTCATGGTCTGATGCATATATATATATATATATATATATATATATATATATATATATATATATATATATATATATATATATATATATATAAAATATATATATATATATATATATATATATATATATATATATATATATATATATATATATATATATATATATATATATATATATATATATATATATATGGTTGTAGTATTTTGAGAAATATTTCACTGAAAATAGTTGTTCCATTTGTATGATGAATGTTACAAAAAATCCCTCTACAAATATTTTCCAATTCATATTAAAATTGATGAGTTGTGGTTAAAGTTGACAGACTATATTAAAGGGTTAGAAAGGTCAAACATATAACATAACAATTGATAAAACACTGTATGCAACTTTGTGGAAATAAATTTCAAAGATATAATTTCAATTTTGAAATTTAAATAGTTGTCTGTTGATTTGTATAGGTAGGTAAGCCGATCCATTTACAACTGAAGTTTATCACAACATGGTTTTAAAATTATGAGCATAATTTGCTTGTTTGTTATTGTTATATTTGAAAATAACAAACACAAGGAGCATCTTTTAGCCAAATATTTATAAAAGTACTGCTAAATTTTCTACATATTTGTACATGTGTCAGATTATCTGAGCCTTACAGACGTAAATTGGTTAAAAATCCTATTTGGGTGTAGGTGAAATTGATTAGCAGTCAACCATAGGTTACCGATATTTCTTTACCCTAGATGTTGGCACTAACAAATATTTCAGGATTGCATGTCAATGAAAAAGTTTAAAACTGAGGTACAACATCGCCCATGACAGATGCTTATCAAAAGCAATTATAATTCTTGATCAATTTCAAATCATTTTATAATGTAAAATGAACCATGGCAAATGAGCTGTGTGATTACTTGATTATGCAATATATAGCGAGACTTAGAGATGTCAGTAGTAGTGGTAATTGTAGTAGTAGTAGTAGTAGTAGTAGTAGTAGTAGTAGTAGTAGTAGTAGCAGTAGAAGCAGCAGTAGTAGTAGTAGTAGTAGCAGTAGTTTTTGTTGTTGTTGTTGCTGTGATTTAAATATCAGTTCATCAAATCCAGTATTTATATCCTAACTAAAAAGGATTCCTTTAAGATGTAGTAGTAGCAGTAGCAGTAGTAGTAGTAGTAGTAGTAGAAGTAGTCTGAGCTACATTTGGCAAGGGATTGCAGCAGCATACAGAGTTGCCAACCTTGTTGCTAACCTCACCTTTTCCTCAAAATTGCCTTTTTACCATGCATACCATGCCTGCAACGCACAGGTCAGGTCCTCTGCCTTGCCAGCAGCAGAAGGCTACTTTATGGGATAAGATGGTTGGAGGTGTCGCCTACCTTTATTCTTCCCTGCAGGCAATGACAGTTCAGGTTCCTGTGATCTATGATTTTATCAATTCCAGGCATCTACACTACATCTATAATGCATGACTCTTATATTGCTACTTCTTTGGTAAAATTGGTGACTCAGTCTCCCAGCCATCTGACCTGGCATTGCACTTTATTTTATTACTTGGGGATGTGGAGAAAGGTATATTTTTTCCACTTTTTTGCCATATGATGACCAAATTGTGACCAGCCAGTTGATATTTGTGAAGGAAATGAGGATACCACGAGGAAAACTACTAACTTACCCCAAGTCACTGGCAACTTGGGGACAAAGTAGCTCAGTTGGTTAAGTGGCGGACGAGTAATCAGTAGGTCGCTGGTTCCATTCTCGGCAGGTTTCACCACCAACTTACCCCTGAGTCACTGACAACTTTCTAATGGTGGTTCAGTTTCTTTCTAAATTGTGACTAGCCAGTTGATAATTAATGGATGAAATGAGATGAGGATACCAAGAGGAAAACCACCAACTTACCCCCAAGTCACTGACAACTTTCTAATGGTGGTTCAGTTTCTTTCTAAATTGTGACTAGCCAGTTGATATTGATGGTGGAAATGAGGATACCAAGAGGAAAACCACCAACTTACCCCCAAGTCACTGGCAACTTTCTAGTGGTGTTACAGTTCCTTTCTAAATAGTGACTGGCCAGTTGATTATTGATGGAGGAAATGAAATGAGGACCAACTTGCCCTAAGTCACTGTCAACTTCCTAACAGTGTTTTAGTTTCTTTCTTATTATGCTCTACTATATATTTGACTCATTTTTCTTGTGCAAGGCCAGGTCATAACGCTCCTGCCTATGTCAATTTCATATTTCATTTTCCTAATGTCACTTTCATTAGACTCGCAAATTCCCAGGGTGGATTCAATTTGCTTCTCTCCCACGTTTTCCCTCGATGCTGGTTAGAGCAAGGAGGGAGCGGCAGTTATTTGATTGAGGATACATCTCAACAGTGTCTTTTTCCTCTTGCTCAACCTGCCAATCATAGCTACATCTACAGCAGCCAGCGTGCCTGAGCTCTCTCTCTCATTCTCTCTCTCTCTCTCTCTCTCATTATCTCTCTCTCTCTCTCTCTCCCTCTCTCTCTCTCTCTCTCTCTCTCTCTCTCCCTCCCTCCCTCCCTCCCTCCCTCCCTCCCTCAGGTGTATCAATTGTTGCTGGAAAACAAAACATAAACTCTCTCTCTCTCTCTCTCTCTCTCTCTCTCTCTCTCTCTCTCTCTCTCTCTCTCTCTCTCTCTCTCTCTCACTCTCTTTCTGTCTCTCTCTCTCTCTGTCTCTCTCTCACTCTGTCTCTCTCTCTCTTATTAATTAGACCTGCTAGGCTTTGAAATCTTCCATTTGGATCTTAGGTGCTGCGATAAATGTGAAAGTATGGACTTGAAAGAAATTAAGTGGAAAGCGCATTTATGAGATAAGATGAAATTTTCCTTACATTTGCTATTTCTTTGTATTTGATCTTGAAGCTAGGGGATTATATTCTTCACTTTCCTCATCTAAGGTCTTTAACCCATTCATACCTGGAGATCTACCTGATAAGTGTCGTCTGGACCTGTCATACTTTTGAAAATAGCTTCATAATTTCAAGCATTAATTTCAAACTATTTGGAGGAGGGTTGTGGATTAAGTTTTATTGAACAACTCTCCTTCAAATATTTTCCAACCATAACTTTTGTAAGAGATCTAGATATTACCAAAATTGTCTGGCTGTTTTGGCTGCTACAGGCATGCATAGGTTAACCCTTACGCTGCTAGTAAGCAATTTAGATGCAAAAAACCTGAAAAATGACTAAAACCCTGGCATATGGGTTACTTATCTGAGTGTACTCAGCGAGTGCTACCCAATGAATACCAACATGACAGGGTTTGGATGGTTTTCAAAAATCTATGCTTCTTTGGATGAAAATAGTCTCACCATTGGAAGGGTTAAACTGTTAATGCGCCTTTCGTATATGCTGCAGCAATGGTGACATGTTTTACGGGGACATTCACTCTATGATCACCCCCCCCCCCCCCCCCCACCCTTGATGGGTGAATGAACTTTATATGCTGTATTCTCCTGTGACTCAATAATTCACAAAATATTTGAAGGAGATTTATGGGGTGGGTAATGTATCTTGTTCAAAACTTTTCTCGTCAATTTATCTGGTTACAAAGGTATCACCAAAGTAGTCAGGAAAGGCATGAATGGATGAAGATATATGTTTGACAGCTTTGAAATGGAGATATGTGGTAACATTTCATTAAGGCATCCCTGTTTGACTAACACATGCCATGATCGCTTAAGTTTTATATTATATAATGATTATAATACATAGCTCACCACTGAATAGCATAACTATACATGTATCATGATCCATTCATGTCTCTCTGTAAGCACTGAAAATGTTCTGACTATTTTAGTGGTATGATGATGATAATAATGATAAAGAAATTAATAATGATAATGATGATTACAATGATAACAATGATGAAGATGATGATATTACCAATAGTAATAATAATAATAATGAAAATGAAGTAACAATATTGATAATAATAGCAATAATGATAACAATAGTAATGATAATAATAATAATGATGATAATAATAAACATAATAATAATAAACATAATAATAATAATAATAATGACAATAATAAAAATGATAATAACAAAAGTAAAAATGATACTACTACTACTACTACTACTACTACTACTACTACTACTACTACTACTAATAATAATAATAATAATAATAATAATAATAATGCCAGATACAAATTCAACCTAAGGTACAATGCTTTATGAGTACCATTGACAAAAATTATCTGGACCTTTGATAATTTTGACAATAAATTAAGGAGCATAAATTACAAAGTATTTGAATCAGATTTTTTGATTTAATTCTAGGAACTATTTCTTCTTTAAATATTTCCCAAAATGTGTTTTCTTTAGAAGGATATGACCTAAATTGTGAAGTATTTTGGAATGAAAGGGTTAGAATTCTCACTACTAATTCAGTAGTTGTATACGCCTAAAGAGAGCCCTAGGAACATGGATTTCTAAGTGCCAATGAAGGACTTTGGGATCCTATTTATAGTAGGGTTGGATTTTAGTGATGTGTGTATGAAATGGTCAATCACCTTGCATAAGTTAAAAATGTCACCATAACATATTACCATAGCTTTGTAGTATCACTTCTAACGCTTCAATAAGATTTCTAGCATTTAGATGATATAAAGGCATTCAACTTTAGTAGGCTCAATTTCGCTTTCAAGATAAGAAGGTATTAGGAAATGCCTTCTCTCTCAGTCCCAAGGCTTACCGGATGATTGATGTGACATTTTAGGGAGAGTGTAAAATATTAACCCAATCTTTCCTGCTTCACCTTAAAAGGTCTGACAATTTTTGCAATATCTTACATAAAAAAAATACCCCTAATATCATTCATATCCCAACTCAGGTAATATCAGTCCTTTAATTAATTTGCAATGCAATGTATATATATATATATATATATATATATATATATATATATATATATATATATATATATATAAATATGTACATATATATATATATATATATATATATATATATATATATATATATATATATATACATATATATATATATATATATATATATATATATATATATATATATATATATTAATTATGATATACATTACCTGTTCATATATATATATATATATATATATACACATATGGGAAGGTCATAATCTTTAGTTATTTGCCCCGTAGAAAGTGTAAAATATTCTCTAAATATTAGGAAATATTAATGGAATGCCTGCAGAGTTGGATGGTGAGCAATATATATTTGCTAATATCCATAAAAGGCAAAAGGGTCCATATACATATACTACCCTATATACATATACTACCCTATTTCATTTGTTATTTCTAAGAGACCTTTGATGGAATTATCATTGCAATTGTATTTTTATTTGCTTCAGAATGGTATGCCAAATAGAATAACATATAATCCACAATTTGGCGATTTTACTTTTTTCAATTGAATAAATAAAAGAAATGAAAAAAAGAAGTTTTGCCATACTTTGGTCTCTTCCTCATCCATGATTAGAAAATACCCACTGGTCCCTTCCAATGCTGAGGCTACTTTCGACAAGAATGCAAAGACTTGAAAACCATCTAAACCCTGTCATGTTGGTATTTATTGGATAGCTCTCGTTGAGTACTCTCAGATAAGTACCTGTGTGCCATGGTTTCAGTCATTTTTCAGGCTTTTTGCATCATTTTGTATTGACCAAATTAGCCACCAGCAGCATGAGGGATAAAACTTTGGCATGCGGAAATCCATTCCTGCAAGGCCTGGATTATTTCCAACATGCAACAGGAAGGAGGCGTACTCTATTATTGATGCCACAAGATTTTTTCCATGCATTGCGTGGGTTTTGGCAGCAAATACATCTTCAAGACATACAGAACAGACATTTAATTCCTGCACCAGTCGACCAGATGTCTGTCTACTAATGCCTGGTTGTACAAACACCCAAAGGGTAACATGTCAAAAAAATAAGCCACTTTTGCTCATCATCGACCCTCGTAACTTGCAAATTGAAGCTACATTTAGTTTTTAGGTCATCCATGCATCCATGCTCAATATAATGGTTGGCAATCGGGCATGCGGTCGTGTATTATTACAGGGCTGCCTTCATGTTTAGTGCATGAATTAAATGTTGGCACTGTAGATGTTACTCCAAATGCCATCTTTTGGATTAGAAACAAATCTTATTGGCCAATATTCTGTAAACAGATTATTCAACTTGATATTCAAGGGTTAAAATTGATGAATTCAAGGCATCATCGGAAGGCTTGTGCTATCAAAGTCATCAAGTTAAATTTTTAATATCTTATGATAGTCAGGGAGGCGGAGGATTTGGTTTCTATAATGGCGCTTTCAAGAGTTTTGTAGCCAGTAACTGGTAATAAATTCCCTTCTGTATGCCAATAGTCCCAAGGGGTCTTTCAGTTGGCACCATCAACAGCCCTTCATAATTTTCTGCACATTTCTATAGCAACCAAACCAACCCACTATAAATGGGATCCACCTAGGGGAGACTTGAATCTGTCACCTCCGCTTGGGAGCCATCCATTCTATCTTTTTGTGTTAAGGCATATTTTGGAAAATGTATGGTGGAGAAATGTAGAACCAAATCCATGATTCTCCTTCAAATTTTATGTGAATTTATGATTATACTCAACCCTTCCAATGCCACACCTGCATATGTTCATTTTTGGTAACATAACCTTGAGAACCACGCATGCATATATGCACATTTAACTCTTCCAATGCTAAGACTACTTTCATCCAAAGCACAATGACGCAAAGATTTGAGAAAACCATCCTAACCCTGTCATGTTGGTATTCATTGGAAAGCTCTCTCAGATGAGTGCAATATGCCAGGGTTTAAGTCATTTCTTTTAGGTTTTTTGCATCACTTTGTATTGGCAAAATTTGCTGGTTAAGGAAGAGCCTTGAAAGTAAGGGTGATTGGCTGTCAGAATGTTGTGCTTGATTCAAGGTCCATTTTGATCCATGGCTATGGTGGAACATTTTGTTAGATCGTCAAACATGATGAACCGAGTAGTGGATAATGATCCCCTTAACAATTTGCCGAATTTGGCATCAAACATTTGTGGGGGAAATTACAATTTGGACTCGCAAGGGTTAATTCCAAAGTTATTTTCAAAAATATCAATTGGAACACCAAGCATTAGTTGGTCATGATCATCCATACACTGCAACATTTTTATTTTATTATTTTCTCACTTTGTTTTGGGGAAAACATTTGCATAATTATGCGCTTTACCTAATATTTTATTCTTAGTTACAGTTATAGCTAAAACAGCATGTCCAGAGAAAGCCCAATCTTAAGACGTCGACAAACTGCTCAATTAAACAGCAAACCACAATCTGTATTTTGACACAGCGGGACACTGGTGTTCACTTTGAAAAACCAATAATTGTGTTTTCTGGTGAGCAGAGAGGAAGGGATCGTCAATTTACACTAGGGCCTGACCCTTTGCCCGGGCGAGAACTCTATCCCAACTACGTGAAGCAGCAGTGGTGTTTCTGTATCTATAGGGTCAAGGCTGGTCATGCGAAAAGATTGCTAATCGGCAGGCGTTCGTTCGTCTCTTTATTCATCTGGAAATGACAAATACCCAGGAGTCATCTTTTAAGCGTTTGCTAGGATGATTTGATAATTTTCGATTTTGTGTATCCTATATTTATCTCTCAGAAAATTATTTTCTATGAGTAGATTTTTATTTCCTCTCTCAAATTTTACGTCTCTTTCATGTACATGAAATCAGCAGCTCATAAGATTAAATCCATATAAGATTTCACTTCGTTATACAAGTAGTTTGAACATTTACTTTAAGACTCCATGCATGTCATTTGATAATTGCCCTTTCCAGGAGTTGGATTGCATCACGATCATCATCAATGCTATTGTCAATAAATATAACATTCTTATCGTAATCATCATCATCATTGTCATCATCATAATTGTCATGGTGATGATGATTATCAATGAAATTGAGAAAATGTGCACTTGTGACGTATTTCGATAATGTTTGATATTCTTACATTTATAAATTTAAGATTTAAAGGAAGGGTCAGGAAAGTCCTATTTTAACCCATTAATGCTCACCATAACCAGCCTTACGACTTTGATAAATTCTTATAGGAAAAATCAAAGTTGGGTAAGTATTTCAAGTTATTCAGAACATAACCAACAACTCACCTTCAAATATTTTGTGAAATCATTCCTAATCCCAAAGTTATTATCAAAAGTATTATAGATTCATACGACAAGTTCCAGAGGAAGTGAGCAGTTATTGGCAATTCCCTAGACCATGTGGCTATCAGTGCAGGTCATTGCTGGTGAGGGATAGCTAGCAGTCAGTGGCAACGCCTAGGACCACTCGGCTATCAGGGCAGGCCATCGGTGGTGAGAGACAGCAAGCAATCAGAGGCAACACTTTAGACCACTCACCCATCAGGGCTGGCCTTAAATGGTAAGAGACTGTGAGCAGTCAATGGCAATGCTTTAGACTATTTTGCTATCAGGGCACACCCTTTATGGTGAGAGACAGCGAGCAGTCAGTGGCAACTCCTTAGGCCACTCGGCTATCAGGGCACGCCATCAGTGGTGAGACACAGCCAACATTCAATGGCATCACCAAGGACCACTCGGCTATTACGGCAGGCCCTCAGTGGTGAGAGACAGCAAGTAGTCAGTGCCAACAATTTAGACCACTAAGCTATCAGGGCCACCCCTTAGTGATGAGAGGCAGCAAGCAGTCAGTGGAAACGCTTTAGACCACTCAGCCATCAGGGCAGGTCTTCAGTGGTGAGAGACAAGTAGCAGTCATTGGCAATGCTTTAGACCACTCAGTGGTTTATATAGACCGCTCAGCCATCAGGGCAAGTCTTTTGTGGTGAGAGACAGGGAGCAGCCAGTGGCAATGCTTTAGACCACTCAGCCATCAGGACAGGTCTTCGGTGGTTAAAGACTGCTCAGCCATCAGGGCAGGTCTACTGTGGTGAGAGACAGGGAGCAGTCAGTGGCAATGCTTTAGACCACTCAGCCATCAGGGCAGGTCTTCAGTGGTTAAAGACCGCTCAGCCATCAGGGCAAGTCTACTGTGGTGAGAGACAGCCAGCAGTCAGTGGCAATGCTTTAGACCACTCAGCCATCAGAGCAAGCCTTCAGTGGTTAAAGACCACTCAGCCATCAGGGCAAGTCTACTGTGGTGAGAGACAGGGAGCAGTCAGTGGCAATGCTTTAGACCACAAAGCCATCAGGGCAGGCCTTCTGTGGTTAAAGACTGCTCAGCCATCAGGGCAAGTCTTTTGTGGTGAGAGACAGGGAGCAGTCAGTGGCAATGCTTTAGACCACTCAGCCATCAGAGCAGGCCTTCTGTGGTTAAAGACTGCTCAGCCATCAGGGCAAGTCTACTGTGGTGAGAGACAGCCAGCAGTCAGTGGCAATGCTTTAGACCACTCAGCCATCAGAGCAAGCCTTCAGTGGTTAAAGACCACTCAGCCATCAGGGCAAGTCTACTGTGGTGAGAGACAGGGAGCAGTCAGTGGCAATGCTTTAGACCACAAAGCCATCAGGGCAGGCCTTCTGTGGTTAAAGACTGCTCAGCCATCAGGGCAAGTCTTTTGTGGTGAGAGACAGGGAGCAGTCAGTGGCAATGCTTTAGACCACTCAGCCATCAGAGCAGGCCTTCTGTGGTTAAAGACTGCTCAGCCATCAGGGCAAGTCTACTGTGGTGAGAGACAGGGAGCAGTCAGTGACAATGCTTTAGATCACTCAGCCATCAGGGCAAGTCTTTAGTGGTTAAAGACCGCTCAGCCATCAGGGCAAGTCTACTGTGGTGAGAGACAGGGAGCAGTCAGTGGCAATGCTTTAGACCACTCAGCAATCAGAGCAGGCCTTCAGTGGTTAAAGACCGCTCAGCCATCAGGGCAAGTCTACTGTGGTGAGAGACAGGGAGCAGTCAGTGGCAATACTTTAGACCACTCAGCAATCAGAGCAGTCCTTGCAGCAGGTATGAATGAGATAACAATTTCGCTCACCTTTACAAACCAAACATCAGATTTCTCTAATACAAATTCCATTTTTCATTGAATTTAGCTGAAAATAATCCAATTTCCACAATGCTATTTTGTTTGGATGGTGCTCTTGTATTTCAATTCAGGAAGAAATTAGCTATTTCCCAGAACTTTATACATGCTCTCAACTAACTAGATCAATTTAATAATCTGTCTGGCGAGAAAAAGAATAGTTTGTGTTATATTTCTGACTAGGGAAATTTGTAACGCTTTGCATATCTCTAGTGGCCAAAAAATGCCAGACTTTCAGGTATTTTGTCTATCATAATCTGTTCAGCCATGTAGAGGCTAAATTCTGTCTAGCTAGTGATATATGGTGAAGTTTACTGGAGCTTCCTAGGAATCACTGTCACTGACAACTTTCTTACATGCAGACTAGTCCGGTATATATATATACATATATATATATATATATATATATATATATATATATATATATATATATATATATATATATATATATATATATATATATATATATATATATATATATACATATATATATGTGTGTGTGTGTGTGTGTGGAACTCCCATGACCTTTCATTTCCTTTAGCTTCTTAAATCGGCTCAACTCACATGGTATTATCTTGGTGAAAAGAGCATCTTATAAAAGAAAATATGTGAGAATCTTTTTTTTAAACCTGACCACCAACTCTTCATCAATTATTCAGCAAGACTATGCATCTTAATGACTCTTTCCAAGGAAACCTGTAGGTATGATATGAATGTGTTAACCCTTTTGCTGCCGGTGGCCAATTCGGTCAATATAAAACTATGAAAAACCTAAAAATGGCCGAAACCCTTACACATGGGTACTTATATGATAGTACTCATCAAAAGCCTTCCGATGAATACCAACATGGACGTAACCAAAGCATCAAAAGGGTTAAATAAGCTAGGCAACTGATGTATGGAGAATGGACTCCATCAACTGGTAACGGAAACGACAATATGCCTTCCCTTTAGGAGCGACCTTAATTGAGGTCTGTCTAAAATCTCCATGGCAACCATGAAAACGTGTTCGGGCTGGAATAAATCCATCTGTAGATTGATTAGATTGTATTTTTTGTTGGAAATCTTAGGACTGACGTGGGTTGCTTTCTTTTGACCCTTTCATGCCTGAAACTCTTCCAACAAGTGTCTACCGTTTTTGATGACATTTTAACCCATTATTGCTTATAAAGAGTTCCTGCAAAAATTGGCGTCTGGATCTATGATACTTTTGACAATAACTTTAGAATTGAGAATGATTTTACGAAATATTTGAAGGAGAGTTGTTGGGTATGTTTTGATCATTATTTCTCCTTCAAATATTTCCCCAATTTTGCTTTTGGGTGATACAGATTTCCAAAATTATACGGCCATTTTTGGCTGCTGCGGGCATGAATGTGTAAGCAATATCGAAGAAGTAAAGCATAAATTGGCAAAATATTTGAAGAACAATTGTTGGTTGGATTTTCATAAGCATGACTCTATCAGATATCTTTTGAATTATCATATCATCATGAAGATTTTAAAAATAGCTACACATTTAGGCATGTTACTTTACTCTGAATGCATTACTTTTTGTATGTTATTAGATATGTAGCATTTCCTTCTAAAACATGTGAAGGGAAGTAGTTGGTCGGGATCAGAATAATATTTCTACTTTCAATTATTTCTGAAAGATGTTTTCAACAAAAAATCTATTGCCTAAATATGTGCACTTTCTTTAGACTGCTTGTTATTTAAAGTAATGAATTAAACTAATCATAGAAAGGTCAATCATTGAAAATCTAATAAATTTACTTATATTTTGGAACATGAATAAATGATTAGAAAAGTACTTGATTGAAGGTTTATCACCATACTTGAATGAACCCACTTGAATAGGAGTTTTGTATAAATTCTGTGATACTTATGAAAATAACAAAAATAATATAAAGCATGAATGGACAAAAAAGTGTTAGTTTGTTTCTTAAGAATATCTTTCCTTCCAAGAAATTGCACCAAAACATTATTTTGTCTCAATTCTAAAGTTATTCTAAATGCATCCTGGAAACCAAAAAATTGTGAGATAGTCTTTGACTTGAAATTGTAATAAAAAAATATATAAATAATGGCATGTTAGTAAAGAACAAATATCATTTCTTCACAGTAGAATGCCATGCATTAAAAGATATGTTGTTATACATTGTTTTAATTAGCTGTACCCATTTTCTTCCAAATAGAAAAAAAAATAGAAAATGGGCTTTTATTTTTTCCTTTATTAGTAAAGAGAGGCCCTTTTAAATATGATTTATCAATCTTACCTCTTATAAAGACACATTCCTAATTTCTGATATTTTAGTAGAAAAATCCAAGAAGGGTTGTAAGTTCTAAAAATAGGCGCCATTGCCAAAAATTGAAATCAGTGCATTTTTCCCTTAATCCCGCTTCTACCCATATTAAGAAAAATGGTCTCTGTGAAAAACTTGACTTGCTCTTGCTACAGCCTAAGCCCTTCATGTTTACCAAGTCCTCGACAAATCATCATGATACGGGCACAAATACTAAGTTAATTCCTACCACACTTCAACAAACAGCACACTTAATGTCCATTGAGTACTGACAAAGGGTGCCACAATACCCTCTATTTGATAGTGCCCAAAAGTCAGAGTGAAAAGCTACTCAGGATACTCTAATAACCTGGACATTTTTTAAACCTTATAATGTTGCATTTTCTGCTTGAAACATCATGAATGGTGCTGGAAATTGGACACCGGGAAAATCCGCTAAGCTCACCCTTAAAGCCCTCACAACGTTGGGCCAATACTTAGGAATGTCCCGGCTCTAAAAGAGTGTGGTTACCTGGTAATTATGGAGAAAAGTATCAAAAAGACCCTTTTTTCATTTTTGAATAGTGGATATACAAGTTCCATGGCCAAATTCCAACACACAAAATACTACCATGGATAAAGATATGGTTGTGGATTTTATGCATGAAAGTGTATCAGTTCGCTTGATACTGGTACCGGGAACATGGATATCAGTTGGAATCCGACTGCTGAGAAATATTGCTAGAGTTTCTTTATTAATATAGAGGTGAAAAGGGTGGGGTAAACCCAGATTCTTCCCTTTCAATTTTTGAATCTGCAGGTCATGATTACTGGAAATTCACTTACACACCTCCGTGTACAGAACCGCTGGGTGCCTGCACAGTGAGTGTTTGGGAACAGAAAAACGGACACTGTGCGTAATTTGCGAGAAAAGCGCCCGAAATTAGCCAAGTGTAACATGTAGCACAGGTGCAGCCACACAGGTGAAAAGGACAGGTAAAAACCCTCACAACACCTGACAACTACCAAGTAGACATATATTGCTTATTACACGATATGAAACCAATAAAGACACACACACACAAACCTGAAGAAATGGGGTACCTGGCTATTCTGAACACCTTTCAATTGTATTGATGTAGAACACCTATACATATGTTACATCCTTGTATATGTCTGATTTAAATATCTTTTAAGTGTTACCTGTCGAACATCTCTGCATAAATTACATAAGGAACACTTCTAAAAGATTATGAGACCCATCTGGTATAAATATTGATTGAAGTATTTCATAGTGAACCCCTATAACTATGATATATAAATAAATATATATATATATATATATATATATATATATATATATATATATATATATATATATATATATATGTTTATATATATATATATATATATATATATATATATATATATATATATATATATATATATATTTATATATATATATATATATATATATATATATTTATATATATATATATATATATATATATATATATATATATATATATATATATATATATATATATATATATATATATATATATATATATGACAAGGGTTTCATGTTTAACAATAATGCACATTGATTATCACACAATTTAGAACAAAAAAGATGCACTTGTACCTGTATGAGTATCAAAATCTCTTAAAGGGTTTCATTTGAAATACCTATGTTTAGCTTTACAAATTATATATACAGGTAACGTTACTTACCTCAGACAAATATGTCCCAAGAAAAGAGTGTCTGAGATAACCAAAATCTGAGTTACTTTGTTAAAATTGAAATACATAGAAATATTTTTTGACCAGAATTTCTGTCCAGGCTACATGGAGATCTGAGGTAGGCGAGTCAGTGGTAAGAGAGGTTACCTGTATTGCATATTACCTGTTTGCATCATAGTTTTGTAGCTCTGCTTTGAACACCTGTTCAAGTATTTCATATAGAATGTAGAATTCCTGCCTATGCAACATATTTTCTTGTTAAAAATTGTCATTGCCCTCTTTTTCTTAACCCATTCATGTCAGGAGATCTGCTTGACCAGTATCATCTGGACATTTCAAACTTTTGAAAATGACTTTGGAATGAAGCATGAATTTGCAAAATATTTGGAAGAGAATTGTAGATAGAGTTCTGACGAACTTTTCTCCTTCAAATATTTTCTAAATATTGCTTTTGTTAGAAAGAAACCACCAAAAATTGTTAGAAGGTATTGGCTGCTACAGGCATGAATGAATCAATAGGGTAGAGCTACCTTACAAATGAAGCTAATCAAAGCACAGAACTGAAGGAGTGTGGTTTAAAACACATGACATTTGCATCTGAGCTACGTTACAGGTCAAAGAAATAAGTGCAGGATGCCATTGAACTGAAGGAGTGTGGTTTAAAACGCATGACATTTGCATCTGAGCTACGTAACAGGTCAAAGTAAAAAGTGCAGGATGTCAATGAAAACTTGAACTGAAGGAGTGTGGTTTAAAACGCATGACATTTGCATCTGAGCTAAGTAACAGGTCAAAGTAAAAAGTGCAGGATGTCAATGAAAACTTGAACTGAAGGAGTATGGTTTAAAACACATGACATTTGTATCTGAGCCAAATAACAGGTCACAGTAAAAAGTCCTGGTTGTCATTGAAAACTTGTCTGCAAAAGATACATTTAATGATATACCCTAGACAAGTATCGCCTAATTGAAATGTACTTCTTAGTGACAGTATTTTTAACACTTTCATGTCTAGGGAACTAGTTGGAAAATGCCACCTGAATCTTTGTGTTTTTCTTTAACCCATTAGTGATCACAGAAGCCAAACCTTTAAGGCAACCTCACAAATTGATGAAATCTTTCAAGCAAAGCATATTTGGGAAAATATTTGAAGGAGAAATGTTAATAAGAACACTATCAACAATTTTCCTTCAACTTTTTAATAAAATAATTATCAATTTCAGTGTTTCTGTCAAAAGTATTTAAGATACAGATGGCAAGGTGTAAATTAATTCTTAAGCATTAATTGGCTAAAAGAATATTGGAATAAAGCTTGAATTGTAAATTAAGGAGATGTGGTTGTTTTATTTGAATAATTTCTTTCTTCATGTTGTACAGAAAATGATATTGTTTGAAAAATATTACCTATATTTGTAGCTACTGGTATAAATGGGTTAATAGAGCAAAAATGACCTCACTGTGTAAGAGTGGTAATCTTATTCTACAGGTAATTCATTTAGTCGGCCTACGTCAGCAGATGTATACCTAATATTTTGCCAATTGCTTTTGCAGGTAAGTTTCGTGTCTCAGTAACATTTGTTGGTGGTTTAACCCATGTATGCCTGAAGCGGCCAAATATACTGTTATTTTGGTCATATTTTTTAAATAGAGCATTTTTCTGAGAATAGATTCTTTTTCAAGGAGGGATATTGATCAGAACCCTACCAACAACTCCCCTCCAGCTATTTTGTGAACTCATGGTCAATTTTGAACTTTTTCATAAAGTAATTCATTTCTGCCTCTAGTGTCCAAATATACAGCAAAAGGGTGGTATGAATAGTCCAACAGTCAAAGAAAATATAGGGTTAGTGAGGTAGGCATATTTTTTATATGTAAATTGTCATCTCTTACTGGTAAAGTGTCATTGCGTAACCGTAAATTATCATACTTTACAAGTAAACTACCGCAGTGGCAGGTAAATTGTCATTTCTTACAGGCATGTTGTCATACCTGTTATACAGGTATACAATGTCACCATATACAGGCAAATTGTTATCTTATAAAGTTAAATTGGTTATCTCTTACAGGTAAATATTCATTTTTTACAGGTCATCTTGTATAGCAAATCATCATCTCTTGGGTAAATTTTCATTTCATACAGGTCAACTTGTACATGTATAGGTGAATCATCATCTCTAACAGGTAGTTTTTTCTTTTGTACAGCAGGTATTTTGTTATCTCGTGCAGGTAATTTGTCATCTTAACAAGAAAAAGGTCATCTTATACAGGTAAATTCTCATCAAGGACAGGTAAATTGTTATCTTGGACGAATGAAATGTAATTTACATGTAGAAGAATATTGTCATATTGTACTGGTAAATTGTCATTATGCACAGGTAAATGTCATCTTTTACAGGTTTATTTTCATCTTGTACAGCTAAATTGTTATCTCATACAGATAAAAAGTCAATGTGTACAGGTCCAGCCAGGTCATCTTGGATAGGTAAACTGTTTTCTTCTGGAGGTAAAATTGTTGTCTTTTACAGGTAAATTGTAATCTTGTTCATACATGCAGTTACATCTTGTGCAAGTAAACTGTTTTCTTCTGGAGGTAAAATTGTTGTCTTTTACCGGTAAATTGTAATCTTGTTCATACAAGTTTAAACTTTTTACAAGTAGTGTCATGATTTAAAGGAACGGTTTAATCATGTACAGTTAAAATAGGTAAATTATCATTTTGTACAAGTAAATTGTCATCTTTTACAGGTAAATGTCATCGTTTACGGGTAATTAATCATCTCCTGCAGGTAGATTTTCATCTTGTACAGGTAAAGTGCCATCTATTTATCTGGTACAGGTGAATTGTTATCTTGTACAGGTAATGTTACTTTGTTCAGGTGAATCGTCATAAATCATATACTGGTATAAAATTGTCTTTAAATACACTTAAATTGTCATTTTGTACAGGTAAACTGACCTAATACACAGGTAAATTGCCATCATAAACAGGTTAGGCCACTCCAATTTATTTACTTGTCTTACGTGCTCAGGAGGTAGGAAATGAGCCATTTTGGAATAAAAAAAAAAGTTGAGAAATGTGACTTTTTTTATTTATTTTATTTTTTTTAGAGTCTGCCGACTAGGACTGGTAGCGATATGTTTCTACCAGCCTATTCTCAACTAAATAAAATCATTCAATAAATTAATCCCTGTAACCTAAAGGGTGGGAGATATACATCCTCAAGTCTGAGGCTCTACTACAGCAATGATAGCTTCCTGTAGTTGATTGAATCACCCTTACAATGAATATTCTTAAAACTTGCACTTTTTTTTTTTTTTTTTTGGAGTCTGACAGAAAATTTCAAAACCACTTTCGTCCGTAAGACACCAAAGGTGACTTTTTTTTTCTTTTTTTTTGGAGTCTGACAGGATTTTTTTCTCAAAAAAAGCTCGTAAGACAAGTAATTAAATTGGAGTGGCCTTAAGTGTCAATTGAACTCCTGACTATTGTGTGTAATTAAAAATTTTGTCAGACAGTCAACAGTTTTGTGCCAGTTGAGGATTTCTTCCTAAGTAAATTTGAAAATTAGCGAATGTGCAGGCAATCCTTTACTATCATGACCCTGAGCATGAGTGGGTTAACTATCCATGTCTGGAAATCTTGACAAGTATCGTCTGGGTCATTGACATGTGTGCAAAAAGCTAAGGGGTGAATGTAATATTCACAACATAATTAAAGAATTGTTTCTTGTTGGAATATGACTTCTTCGCCTGTGAATATTCCTCAGAATATTCTTTGCTTTAAGAAACGTTACCATAAAGGAGATGTTAGGTGATGCAAACAATAGCAGGTTAATTGCAATATGCGCTGTAACCTAAATCTTCTAATGTATACATGCTGTGTTCTGCCATGTAGGCAGCTACCTATTTTCTAGTGCATATAAAATGACATTTCTTCATGTCTCAGATGCAGTTGACCCATTCATTTCTGCAGCATTCCATACCCCTTATGATGCTGGTGTCTAATTTGGCCAATACATTAAACTGAAAAATGACTAAAACCCTGGCACATGGGTACTCATCTGAGAGTATTCATCGATGCTGAGACTACTTTCGTCCAAAGCACAAGGATGCAAAGATTTTAGAAAACCATCTAAACCCTGTCATGTTGGTATTCAATTGATAGCTCTCACTGGGCACTTTCAGATGAGTACCCATATTCCAGGGTTTCAGTCATTTTTCAGTTTTTTTGCATCATTTTGTATTGGCCAAATTAGTCACCTACACCACCAGGGTTAACCCTTATGCTATACGTGGCTAATTTGGCACATACAAAATGACGCAAAAAATCTTTAAAATGACAGAAACCCTGGCACATGGCTACGCATCTGAGAGTACGCAGTGAGAGCTTTCTAATGAATACCAACATGACAGGGTTTACATGTTGTTCAGTGGACGAAAATAACCTCAGCATCAGAAGGGTTAAAGGCACAAATGGGTGAACCCCTAATATTATCACCTGGACTGCCATCACCTAGGAACCCCTTGGCTTTTCTGGCACCCTCTCTCATACAGTGTTTATGTGGCACAGAGCAATTGAAACGTCACAAGTGGACGTGTCCATGAGAAAACCACAGGTATGAGGGACCTACCGCACAGGTGAGATACGGCTATCTCTCAATGCTAATTAGCCTCACCTGTACTCACCTGTAGCAAATCAAGGTGAGGGCAATTACAGGTAAATGGGACTACCCTTGGTGAAGGGCTGCAGGGCACAACAATCGTATCCTAATCGTAAAGATATTTTAGGATTAAAGTATTCAAGTTGTGACAACATTCAGAGAAGTGTTGTAAATCGGAAATTGGCTTACATTTGTGGTTATGGTTGTAAAACCACCATCAGCAGCAGTAGCAGTACAGGTGAACTTGGATATGACAGACTCAATGGGACCAGGAAAATTGGTCCGTCATATGCAAAATCCGTCGTATACATATGACGAATACTTGATATGCATCGAACTCGGACCAAGCAAATTGTCCGTCATATGCAAAAATCTGTCATACAGTGGTCCGTCATATCCAAGTTCACCTGTAGTAGTAGTAAAATTGATAGTAGTAGTACATGTAGTAGTTGAATTAGTAGTAGTAGTAGTTGTAGTAGTAGTAGAGTAGTTAAATTAGTAGTAGTAGTCGTAGTAGTAGTTAAATTAATAGTAGTTGTGGTAGTAGTAGTCGTAGCAGTAAAATTAATAGTAGTAGTAGTGGTGGTGGTCTAAGTAATAGTAGTAGTAGCAGTCGTCGTGGATAGAGAAGTAATGGCTCTCCTTCAGAAATTACTGATAGGTATTTTCAGAATGTAGATATCACCAAAATAGTAGGGCCTTCGTTGGCTATTGCAGGCTGAAAGAGATGGGTAAATCCCCTCATTTAAGTGATCAAACTAAATGTCAAAATATCTTCTATTTTTTCTAGTTTATCATTCTAACCAATCCATGCCTGTTGACCTTGCAAAGGTTGTCTAATCGTATGATTCTTTTGAATATGATTTTAGAGTTAAGTATAATTTCTCAAAATATTTGAAGGTGAGTTGTGACTTCACTTCTGAACAATATGCGTATGCTTCTTATTTCTTTTCGCAGTTTCCCTCATAACATTCGACTTACACCAACAATTTTACCACTGCATGCCAATTTTGAAAACCTAGGTTTAAAATCTCTCCTAAGAAATGCCACTTTTGAAATTCCAATTTCGAAATCTAGAATTCAGGGATTGCCTATATTGACACCCGCAATTTAAAGACTGCCTACTTTGAACACATAATTTCAAAATCCTGTTCCTTCAGAAATTGTTGTCTGGATCAATACAAAAAACGGTAATGTTTGAAACGCAAGATTTAAGGGCTGCTTATTTTTAACACAGGTTTGAAAACGTATCTAAGAATTTATTTGAATATAAGAATGCCGAACTTTGAATGTCCATTTCTAGGTCCAAGATTTACGCATTGCCAATATTGACACACACATTTTAACCTATTTATGCTCACAACAGCCAAACGCAGCCTAACAGTTTTGATGACATCTTGCAGGCCAAAGCACTATTACTAATAGCATAAGGAATATACTAGATGGAGTTATGTCAAACGAAATATTACCAACAACTCCCCTTGAAATATTATGTGATAAAATTCTCAATTCCAAAGCTATTGTCAAAAGTATCTAAAATCCAGACGACAGTTTAAGTTTGACATCCTATCTAAGGACCAAGTGCAGATGTTACACATCAGTCTCATGGTCTACTGACATCAGCCAGTATAGTAAGTGTAGAGTAGAAGTTACAGTGAAAAAAGGGCAGTTGAAAAGCACCCTGGTTTTTATAAAGGGATTTGACGTTTATCGGTGAGCGCTATTATATTGCTTAATGCAAGATCGGTGTCACACAGGCCAGAAGTCGGCACTTCCCATTCAGTCGAGACCAATCAGTTTGTTGGCAAGGGTGTCAGTTTTCCTCCAATGACAATTGTGCTTGGGGATGTGCCTCATGTGTTATCCGATCCAGCCACAACACCGCAGCCGCTACGCTTACTATGTGTATATATATAGTGGAGACATTTAGACGCACTTGTGCCCCGAGTGGTATTATAAGATTGTTAGGGTATGGTACCTCCGCTTGTGCTATCAGTGCGAGTCGGTGTGGGTTTCGGGGTGTTTGATGTACGGCATTTAAGCCACTTACCTGGCCAGGTATAACAAATCACTTGGGCTTTTCAAAGAAAGCCATTGTCGTACCTGTCATCAGTGGGCTTTGTGGTCCGTGGAACGAAGCCATTTCCACCAAACCTAACTGCGATAGGAGACACCCCGAAACACCCCTGAAAGGCAGGAAGTCGCACCGGCAACCTTCCCTAACCTTTCTCATGGTAATCAACACGGCTTAATTGCCAGGGGTCAATCAGGTGCACTGAAATTGATTCTGATTCCTGTGCCGGTAAAAAAAATTCCAGAGCCATACCGAAAAACACGTCTTACGTCATGTGAACTTCCTTCCAGCAATGATTGGACACATTGAAATTTGCAATTTCCTCACTTTTTCTTCCTTTATTGCGGCCAGCTCGTGACAAGCCAGTTGCATTAACTGGTGGAGGAAACCGGAGTACCCGGCGAACATCAACGCCTAACCCCAAGTCACTGGCAACTTTCTCACATACCCCTGAACACATTGGAAAAATTCCATTGCCATTCCTAAAATAACGTCATACACCAAAGAACTTCGAATTCTCTCCATATAATTATTGAACGCTTTGGAAAAGAACATCTTACATCATTTGAACTTGTCTCCATGTATTTATTTAACACATTGACCCTTGCATGTCTGAAGATCTGGACAAATGTCGTCTGGACCTATGATACCTTTGGAATGACTTTTGAATTAACCAGGGTTTTGCAATCTTATTGGAGGAAAGTTGTCTGTGTGGCTCTGATCAACAATTCTCTCCTTCAAATATTTCCTGAAAGATGATCTGGTTACAAATTTATTTTTAGGCATTTACAAGAGTCAGTACGCTTTTTGGGTGCTACAGACACGGATAGTTCAAGGTGGGCCGCAAGAAAAGCGAACGTTGCGTAATTTAGACATTAGGTCGGAGCCTTTTCCAGAGATTGGATGGACACATTTCCATAAAAGGGTACTTTGCGGTGTCTATTTATACTAAAGGGTCTTGGCCGGTGGTCTGACTTATAGCCCATTTATGTTAAGAGTAAGTACTAGTATTATAAGTAACAGTTCTCATTCAAATAGTTTTCCCATTCGCCAATAGTCAGATAGTTTTGGATGTAGTTTTGGAGCGAGTGGATAACAGTGAGTTATTCATCCATGAAGAAGCCCCAAAAGGCATGATCATTTTTATGAATTTCATTCGAATTAAAGCTTTGTTTGTGAAATATTTCAATGAACAATAACCATTTATACCACAACTAAGAACTCTCCTTCAAACAGTTTGTAAGTTCGTGATTTACTGCCAAGTTATTTTCAAAAGTATCGCAGATGCAGACGACACTGTTGTTCGGGGCGGGGGGACTCAGAGGCCGGGTCACATGCTGCTTGTAGCGAGTCTTGTTCGGCGTGTTTACATAACATGCCAA
>OZ012692.1:29671086-29776086 GCA_963942565.1 Maea johnstoni
GTGTTAACTGGCTAACATTATTACTTGATAAATCAATTAATAAAGTTTATTTCAACATTTTTGTTTAGATCAATCTTGCAAGGATTGGTGTGATTTACAAGGCTCGAATTCAACTGATACCTAAGGGGAGGAGGGAACCCATGTACAAAGTTCAGGAGGTATGTATCCCAAGATTCTAAGTGGCACAGAGAGTTTTTACATTGAACTTGTGACTTCTTAACCCTTGTGCTTATTTGGTCAATAGAAAATGATATAAAAATAGCTGAAAAATGACCGAAACCCTGGCAAACTGGTACTTATCTGATAGGACTCAGCAAGAGCTTTCCAATGAATACCAACATGGCCGGGTTAAAAAGGAAATCCAAAAATTTCTGCATTTCTAATTTTGGCTCTCTTGGAATGAAAGAGTTCAAAAGTGGAAAGAAAACGGAATGTGTGAAATATATATTCTTTTATTTCAATCTCAAAGCCACTTCCATAGAATATTAGTTGAAAATCTTCATTAAAGTGAATGCTTTAACTCAAATCGTTTTTCCACACCTTTATATTTAAAGTCCACCAGATTATCACATTATCATTCATTCTACTCACATTAGGTGAAACTGCAGAACATGGCAACCAAAGAGACCCTGAAGTTCAAGTTCAACTGCCTGTTGTCGCACCAGTACTCTGAGGATGGTCAGATCATGAAGGAGTTGCCGGCGGTGCGGCCAGAGAAGCGGGTTCTGCCGGTCATCACGTACAGGGTAGAGGTCCACACGGGCAGCGAGCCGGGAGCAGATACCGACGCCAACGTCTTCCTCACACTCTTCGGGGAGAGGGGTGACTCGGGCAAGAGGAGCCTCAACCGATCTAACCATAAAGAGATGTTCCTAGAAGGACAGGTAACTTTACAATGATTTTATGATAATTTCGGTTGAATACATATATGGTTATAGAAATAGGTTTTTATGAATCAGTTTACAGTCATTTGGAGTTATTTGATAAGCCAATATGACTCCAGCAGATGTGGAGTCACTCATTGAGGTGGGCTAGGAACTGGACTGTAATATGCTTTTGCCATGGCTACTCATCCATGCGAGGTGTTTGTAAGCCCACATCTGATTGGCTTACTACTGCTGTGAACAGTTGGCCATGCAACTTTTCAAATCATACATATGATTGGCTGATTAGAGCCATAACTAGTTGGCCAACTTTTGAAATATACATCTGATTGGCTGATCACAGCAATGAATGGTTGGCCAACTTTTCAAATCATATATCTCATTGGCTGATTAGAGCCATAACTGGTTGGCCAACTTTTCAAATATACATCTGATTGGCTGATCACAGCAATGAATGGTTGGCCAACTTTTCAAATGTACATCTGATTGGCTATTCACAGCCCTAAATGGTTGGCCAACTTTTCAAATATACATCTGATTTGCTGATCACAGCCATGAATGGTTGGCCAACTTTTCAAATATACATCTGATTGGCTGATCACAGCAATGAATGGTTGGCCAACTTTTCAAATGTACATCTGATTGGCTATTCCCAGCCCTAAATGGTTGGCCAACTTTTCAAATATACATCTGATTTGCTGATCACAGCCATGAATGGTTGGCCAACTTTTCAAATATACATCTGATTGGCTGATCACAGCCATGAATGGTTGGTCAACTTTTCAAATATACATCTGATTGGCGGATCACAGCCCTAAATGGTTGGCCAACTTTTCAAATATACATCTGATTTGCTGATCACAGCCATGAATGGTTGGCCAACTTTTCAAATATACATCTGATTGACTGATCACAGCCATGAATGGATGGCCAACTTTTCAAATATACATTTGATTGGCTGATCACAGCCATGAATGGTTGGCCAACTTTTCAAATATACATTTGATTGGCTGATCACAGCCATGAATGGTTGGTCAACTTTTCAAACCATATATCTGATTGGCTGATCACAGCCATGAATGATTGGCCAACTTTTCCAATCATACATCTGATTGGCTGATCACAGCCATGAATGATTGGCCAACTTTTCAAATCATACATCTGATTGGCTGATCACAGCCATGAATGGTTGGTCAACTTTTCAAATCAAACATCTGATTGGCTGATTACAGCCATGAATGGTTGGTCAACTTTTCCAATCATACATCTGATTGGCTGATCACAGCCATGAATGATTGGCCAACTTTTCAAATCATACATCTGATTGGCTGATTACAGCCATGAATGGTTGGTCAACTTTTCCAATCATACATCTGATTGGCTGATCACAGCCATGAATGGTTGGTCAACTTTTCAAATCAAACATCTGATTGGCTGATTACAGCCATGAATGGTTGGTCAACTTTTCCAATCATACATATGATTGGCTGATTACAGCCATGAACAGTTGGTCAACTTTTCAAATCATACATCTGATTGGCTGATCACAGCCATGAATGGTTGGTCAACTTTTCTAATCAAACATCTGATTGGCTGATTACAGCCATGAATGGTTGGCCAAATTTTCTAATCATACATCTGATTGACTGATTACAGCCATGAATGGTTGGTCAACTTTTCTAATCATACATCTGATTGGCTGATCACAGCCATGAATGGTTGGTCAACTTTTCCAATCATACATCTGATTGGCTGATTACAGCCATGAACAGTTGGTCAACTTTTCAAATCATACATCTGATTGGCTGATCACAGCCATGAATGGTTGGTCAACTTTTCTAATCAAACATCTGATTGGCTGATTACAGCCATGAATGGTTGGCCAAAATTTCTAATCATACATCTGATTGACTGATTACAGCCAGAGACATTGTCATTAATCATGACATAGACATTCTTTCGTTAACTGAGACCTGGCTCACCACGAAAGATAAGGATGATTTCCACGTCAAAGGACTATCTTTACCTGGGTATGAACTCAAACATACACTAAGACGTGGAAATCAAGGATATGGAGGGGTTGGTGTCCTACACAAGGCTTCAATCAAAATCATCAAAACAGATGTTTACAAGTCAGACAGCTTTGAAAACATGCAGATCAAGTTTAACACAGGATCACGCTGCCTTGATTTAATTACCTTGTATAGGCCACCACCCAACCAAAAGAATAAGTTCACCACTGGTCAGTTCTTCGAGGAGTTCTCTTCATTTCTCCAGGACAAAGTCACTGGCTCAGGTGACTTATTGATGGTTTGTGCTTGTAGCGAGTCTTGTTCGGCGTGTTTACATAACACCACCCACAAATTCACTGATATGCTGGGGTCACTGGGTATCGAACAACACGTCAATAAACCCACTCACATGTCTGGACATATATTGGATGTTATCATGTGTCGAGACACAGATAATCTTGTACAAGAGGTCCAGGTGGGTGATATGATAACAGACCACCATCTACTGTTATGCAACGTCCATCACCCCAAGCCACACCTTCAGAAGACAAAAATAATAACAAGGGCCTTTCGCTCCATTAACCTGCCCAGTTTTAGAACAGACATTTCACAAGGACTGGGGGATCCTGATGACAACCTCTCTGTCACTGATCTCATGGACATATATGATACACAACTAACCAATGTGCTGAATAAGCATGCACCACCCAAGGAAAAGTCTATTGTAATAAGACCACAACAGCCTTGGTTCTCAGATGATCTCCATCGAGCAAAATCTGAGAAAAGAAAAGCTGAAAGGCTGTGGAGGAGAACTGGCCTGACAGTTCATCGTGAAATCTTCAAGGAAGAAAGAGACAAATACAACAAGCTCCTTGAAAGTAGCAAAGTGTCATATTACAATCAGAGGATTATTGATTGTGGGCAGGATTCAAAAGCGATGTCCCAGACAATGAATGAACTCCTCTTCAGGCAGAAAGTGTCAAAACTGCCAGAACACAGCTCTGCAGAAGAACTTGCAAATAGGTTCTCATGCTTTTTCAAGGAAAAGATTGATAAAATCAGGGATAACCTCCCTGACTGCTCTGACATCAACCTGGAAATAGCACAGTCACCACCTGTTTCCACTCTGAATGTTCTGCGGAATACTACAGAGGAGGAAGTATGGAAGATAATTTGCAAGTCTCCTGCGAAAAGCTGCATGCTTGATCCAATCCCAACTTGGCTCATCAAAGAAAGTAGAAGCGAATTACTTCCAGTAATGACTAACATCATAAATTCTTCTCTCAGATCTAGCCAGGTACCGAAATCCATGAAGTCGGCTATAGTAACACCGTTACTTAAGAAATCTACCCTAGATCCAGATATTCTAAAGAACTACCGTCCTGTCAGTAACCTTTCTTACATCTCAAAACTGTTGGAGAGGGTGGTGGCGGGGCGACTCACTGACTACATGACTGAGAACAACTTGCATGAACATTTACAATCTGCTTACAAGCCTGGTCACAGCACTGAGACTGCCCTAGTGAAAGTACAGAATGACATTCTAACCAGCATTGACCAGCATGGAGTAGTTATACTGGTCATGTTAGATCTGAGTGCGGCGTTCGACACCATCGACCATGATATTCTATTCAGCAGAATGGAAAATACATTAGGTATTACGGGTCAAGCACTTGCTTGGTTTAAGTCTTACCTGTCAGGACGCACACTCCGCATCAAGATTGACAAGTCATTCTCTGAGTTACAGGACATTCTGTGGTCCGTACCACAGGGATCAGTGTTAGGACCATTGTTGTTCCTGATCTACCTCCTACCCCTTGGAAAACTCATCAGAAAGCATGGTTTAGAGCTTCACATATATGCAGACGACACACAGCTCTATCTGGCAATAAAACCTATCACTCAACAAGCTGTGGACATAGGAGTTGCTAGGCTGGAGGGCTGCCTCACTGACATATATACATGGATGTCACAGAACAAGCTAAAACTGAATGCAGACAAAACGGAAGTCCTAGTGCTAGGTACCCCTAAGCAGCGAGCCAAAATATCTGTGCCTAGCATCTCCGTAAATGGTGAGATTGTTAAGATTCTCAATATACCTATCGGCAATCTGGGCTCTGTTTTTGATCCAAGCATGAATATGGCCGCACATGTGTCAAAGGCAGTCAAATCTGCAAACTATCACCTTCGAAACATTGGAAGGATCAGAAAATACTTGACTGCAGAATCAACTAAAGGTGCTGTCATATCCCTGGTAACCTCAAGATTCGACTACTGCAATGGACTTCTCTGTGGAATACCTGAAGAGCTAATATGTAAGCTCCAGAGAGTACAAAATAATGCCGCCAGGGTGATCACACTCACAAAGAAGTATGACCATATCACTCCAGTACTAAAGGAACTTCACTGGTTACCAGTCAGGAAGAGAATTGAATTCAAGATTCTTCTCCTGGCGTACAAGTGTTTGCATGGAACTGCACCCTCTTACCTGAGGGAAATGCTGAAAGAGTATGTCCCACCACGGACACTGAGATCAACATCCAAGAACTTACTCTGTGAGCCGAGAACCAACATGAAAACCTACGGTGACAGATCATTTAGTGCCTGTGCCCCAAAACTATGGAATCAGCTCCCAAATAATATTCGGGAAGCTGGGAGTGTGGCAATCTTCAAACGACAATTGAAAACACATCTGTTCAAAGATGTATTTATCAAATAACTTTGTGGATATCAACATCTATCCTCTGACAATGAATGTAATGCGCCTTTGAGCATGTTTATATGGAAAGGGCGCAATATCAAATGACAATATTATTATTATTATTATATTAACATGCCAATCACCCCAAAGTGCACAATTGATTACACCTGTTCGCTCAGCAGCACCTGTACATCCAGGTAATCACAGGTGAACAATCAAAGGATGCTCGCTTGTTCAGCTATTCATCCCTGGAGATCTTGACAAATGTCGTCTGGACCTACATAACTTTTGTATATAACTTTGCAAATAAGTACAGATTTTCAAAATATTTGAAATACAGTTGTAGGTTCGTCTTGGACCAACTATTCTCATGAAGAATTTTTTTGAAAAAGGGTTTGGTCAAAGAGATAACAGCAAAAAATATAGGCTTCCTTGGGCTTCGCCGTCATGAATGGGTTAACGCATTCATGTCTGCAAAAACGGCAGAAGGCCTGTTTATTCTGATAAACTGTTTCTCTTGAAAGCATATTTTGGAAGATAAAGGGGAACTTTTTGGCAAAACACAACTAAAGACTCTCCTTTAATTATTTTGTGAATGCTTGCTAAGATCCTGCAATATTTTCAAAGAGTATCTTCAAAATAGTCAGGCAATATTGCAGCAATAGAGGCGTCAATGGGTTAAACAACACGTGCACCTTTGCCATGATGGAATGCTGCAAATATTTTGTAATAAAGACCTTTTTGTTGTCCCCCTTTCTCCTCTTATTTGGCATTTGTGTTTGATTTAATCATTGAATAGGAACATATTTTCTGGGTTTGTCAGTGAAAGGATTGTGTAGGTGTCCATGAGAGGTTTATTGTACTGTCATGTTGAATCATTCATTTATAGACGGGAGATTTTAATGATAAATGTTAGATTGCCATCACACTGACCCCATGTTAGACCATCAAGATAAGGTATTTCCTATAATATAAAGAATAATGCTATAAAGGTATCTTTTTATTTCATCATCTGTACCTGTCTATACCAGGCTCCCCATGTGGTCATCAATATTGCTTTTTTAACCCCTTCATACCTGTAACGTGTATATATATATATATATATATATATATATATATATATATATATATATATATATATATATATATATACATACATGTATATATATATATATATATATATATATATATACATACATCCATATATATATACATGTATATATATATATATATATATATATATATATATATATATATATATATAATATTATATATATATATATACATTCATACATACATATATATATATATATATATATATATATATATATATATATATATACATACATACATAGACATACATACATATATGGATCCCCATGTGGTCACCACAATAGTTTCATCAAGCAGATCATTCCTGCATGGTAACGTTTTAAAGGGCTGTCTATTAAGTATGCACTATACTTACCATTCTTCCAGTACTTTAGAGTTACTCTTGATTTCAAGAGTAGTTTTATGAAATATCCGAAGGAGAGTTGCTGGGGTAATATTCTGATTCTGATTCCGATTATACTATAGCGCAAAAGAGTCGCCAATATTGCCAGTCTGCTCTCAGCTGCTGCACGCCTTAGCAGTCTAACATGTAACTGATATTCTTATGTTCGGAATGTTGGAATATTTTTCAAAAGATATCAATATCTTCAAAAGCAACATTTCTAAAAGAAGGTGAAAATATTGATTTGTACTTCTTAGATTTCATGACCCACTATTTTTAATATCTGTATTTCTACCAATCATGTTAACACCATCGAGGCATCTCTTGAGCATCAAAGAGTCAATAATCATATTAATTCCTACGACGCAGCGCATGGAAAGGTTCTTCATCTATGCAGCAAAATACCTCGGGAAGTCTAATGTTAAGTCACACTCGGCAAACAGTCGTCCGTATCCATTTGCGGCAAATAATTCAATTTGCATATCAGCCAGGGAAATTCCTCATGCTTGTCTATTTCAGTGCTGTACATTTCAAGGCGATTTGCCTAATTGTCACACCTAGAATGCCGCCGGTAATGTACATGTATTGTGAACACCTTGATACAGGTGGTTAATGTATCTTGTACCTGTAATCAAAGAGATTCATGAGCAATGACTTGTGTAACTACCTTTTAAGGCTAGGTATTAATGGTTTTCACGCTCCTTTTGAAATGCTTTTCATCAAAACCGGCATTTGATGCCCAAATATTTCTTCCCACTGCGTTGCATAAGGGACCCATGTATGTATGGGTTATTCGGGAAGGTTGTGAATTGATTTGCATATTCATCGTTGGTGGCTTCGAAGGGATTTAGCTGGCCGCACCACATGACTATAGAGTGGTCCTTTAAATCCCCTTGGAGAGTATGGTGAAGCTAACTACATATCAATACAGCAGTTTTTAAAACCATTCTCCAACTGTTGTCCGGGAGTGGTCCTTTGAATCCCGCCAAAATCCCCTTGGAGGGTATAGTGAAGCTAAAAACACATAAACACGATAATTTAAAAAACCATTCTACAACTGTTGTCCGGCGCTATGATGCTTTGAACAGACTGATTAGGTTTTCTTTAATTATAACAACACTTCTTTGATATTGATAGAAATGCCAGGAACCCTGAATCATTTCTTTCTTTTTATTATCTTAACCCTTTAATTACAGGAATTGCATAATAGAGTTCCGTTTTGTACCACTGTATCCAAATCCAGTCCAAGGCTCAGTGGTGTTTCCTTCCGATAGCCAAAAATGGAATTACTTAATTAATAGACTACATATATACTGATTTTCTGATTACAACCATGTTTTCTTCTCTGGCACGTCCAGATTGTTTTGATCTCCAGAATTTTTTTCTCTTCAGGCAAAGCCAGAAATTCTCAATTTTCAGGGCCAGAAGAATTTATTTTACCTTTCAATGCCAGGATTTTTTCCTGATTTCCATGGCAAGAATTTTGTCCTACGAAAGGATAATCCTCCTTTCGTAAACAGCTAGTTATAGCGAATTGAATAAAAATTCCATAGCAACCTAAGTAGTCCAGCGGCCAAATCCTCAAAAGCGAGTAAACTTAACCCACCAAGTACCTCTTTTCTTGGTTTCTAGAGGAAGGGTTGTATCTAGGATTTATGAAAATGCTGTGCCACCATATGTGGACATAATCAAATTTCTTTTGAAGCGGTCAAGCTGACCACAGGATTTGTACAAATATTTTTACTGTATTTAGTACAAATATATGGGAAAAACGATTAGTTGGGGTGGAAGATTTGGCCATAATATTTCTTACAATCCACTTCAAGTGACCACTCATTTTAGAGTGCATTTTTAACCAAGAAAAGAGTTACTCGGCAGTGTAAGTAAAACTCCTATTTTGGAGTTACGGACACTACACTAACATCCTACCGACAGCCTCTTGAGGTCACTGAGTGCATTCGTCCATGTCTGTAAAGAATGCGATGCCTTTAAATGCTGCAGGGCGGAGCTCGTTAATTTCAGAATACCAGGAGACAGATCAATTTCAGCCAGGAAAATTAGCTTCATCAACAAATGTGGAATTATTAGCAAAGTAGTAAGGGTCAGACCAAACGTTTAATCCCCGCATAGGATGAATATTCCCAGACACGCTATTCGAAAGTATTAATAGCTTCTTTTTTAAGTGCTCCGATTGCAAGTGTCTGGCAATTATTTTACGATTATTTTGCATAGCGATAACTAATGTTTTCTTGATTAGTTGCCAGATTTTGATCTGCAATGTAGTTTCAAATGTCATTTTAAAGGAGAGTAATTGGTGTTGGGTTTGTTTTATCATTTTTCTGATTTATCAAGGTTTAATCGTAATTATCTAGTTGTGGTCGATGACACAGGAGTGTACATCAACCAACCCAATTCACCTTCAATTTTCTCGGGTAAAAACGTTAGTGTAGAATGGGTAGCAAATGACGGAACAAGTATTGTTGTGAAGGCAGAATGGTTTTATTTGTGTATGAAAACCAGGCCAACGAATAGTTCCAAAGGGTCTTTCAGTTGAAGGAGTACCATAGACCTCCCCAACGTCACGCATGTGTATATAGCGATCTAGCCATCCCTCTAATGACGAATTTAGAATTCGGATTTTCGTTTTTCTTCACTTTTTTCGGCCATATTGTGGCTAAGTCGTGAAACCTAAGTACCCGGCGAAAACCACCAACTAACCCTCAAGTCACTGGTAAATTTCTTATATGCGAGATACAGATGAGAGACCGCTAGCAGTCAGTGGCAATGCCTTAGACCACACGTCCATCAGGGCAGGCTGAACCTGCTACCTCACGCCTGTGTGCCAGGGATCCTATCCACTAGGCCACGGTGGCTCCCATTACAACCTTGAACATAACTTATGAAATAGATTAACGTATGGAAAGTACTTGAAAAGGGGTTGTTGAATCTTTTAGGTACTACATTTTCAATCAAATATTTCTCATAATATTGCTTTTTTATCAAAATATTTCCTTACGTAACGAACCGTGTACATAGATGTGAAGGAAGGAGGGGAGTAATGGGGTTTTACGTCGCCTTCAACAGCTTAGGTCTTATCGCGAAGAGATAGAAACCCGGAACGGGGAAGAAACATAAAGAGTCTCAAGAATTTTACTCGAAAAATAACAGATCATCCCCCTGTTATCTATTGTCGGACGTAAGAGGTTTTCTGTGTACAGAGAACTGTGATAGCTGATGGACTGGAATATGAAACGTCCATTATCATAACACTAGCGTGATAACGGTCCTCTGCAGCAGAATATCTATCCAGGCTACTTTCTTGGTTACCTCTCAAAAGTATTGTATAGAGAAAGATACTCTCGAGAATAATTTCTAAACGTAAAGCGCATTTTCTTAGCAATATCCTTAGATATCCTAGCACTTTTATAGCCCTATACCCCCAACATCCTGGCATTTTCGTAGTATTATCTTAGGAATTCCTGTAACCTTTCTGTCAGTCTTAAATAAATCCTGTGATTATCATGATATTCAGGGGGGGGGGGGGGGGTAATGATTTACGATCATTTTTAGGGAAAAATTCTGGCCCTGAAAATCAAGAAAAGATATTTTGGCCTTGAAAGGTAAAAACATTAGAGAATACATTCTGGTTCTCAGAATAGAGCATTTTAGGCTCTGTCAGAGGAGATAGAGATTATATATACTGACTCTGCAATAGAAGAAAAAAATGACTCTGCCTCTGCCCCAGATACATTTGCTATTGAGGGGAAGGGTCACACCTGAAATAACAGGTGTGTGTTCTACCTGTTGTGTACGGAGGTGAGCACGAGATGCTATCATGTCCAGCCATGTCCATCGCCGCCATGGATGACCATGCAAGGATGACCAGAGGCAGATAAGAAGTAGGATGTTCTGCCCTAAGGCTCCCATGTAATAAACATGCTTTATGACATACTTAGCCTGAATTACAATGCCATTGTGATGATGCACTTTGACCCTCAGCAATGTCTCTATGTCTGCCATTTTGTCTGTAACCGATGGCAATTAAGGACCTGTTCTGATAGCCGAGAGGTCTGAAGCATTGCCACTGACTGCCCTTTGCCTCTCGCCACTGCCTGCGATTGAAACCACACATGGATTCAAAGCTATCTATAAATTAAGACTTAGGTATCCTCCGTTTACAAGTGGTTATGATGACTGTCTCTCACCACTGCCCTGGTTCGAACGCCGATCCAGGCATATGAGCATGTTACCAGTGACGTGCGGTTAGTAGGTGGTTTTCGCTTGGTTTCCTCATTCACTTTTCCTCAGAATACTACACGTACTAGATCTCGTATTAATGCTTGTCCACCATTGACACATCGACGTGAAGCGTACACGTCTGATACGCATGGAAATATCTTTAGAAAAACTTATATGAATTGTATTTTTTGATTGAGAGATGCTGTCCCTGCTACGTTTACCAATCCCTTTTCATTTTTATTTCAATCAATACTCTATTTAATGAGCTATATTCAAAGGTATCAGACTACGCATCCATTCCAGTTACAATGGGTTAAGTCAGTCTTTTCGTCAATCGCACAATGCTTGGACTTCTCGGTATTGTCGTCTCAGATGTTGAAGAATTCCTCTAGAAAATGTCGTCTGGATCGATAGTATTTTCAGATAATGAATTAGAATTTTTAAAATGATTTTATAAAGTGGTTGGTAGTCTCCTAACTTGCATTTCTCCAACTTTGCTTTCGCTTGAAAGGTTTCGTCAAAATTGCCAGACTCTTTTAGTTGCTGTGAGCATTAATGGGTTTAGATATTTTTGAAAGTAATTCAGGAATCAAGATGAGATTGCCAAAATATTTAAAGGAGAGTTATGGTTTGAATTTTGAGAAAATTGAGTTCAAATGTGTTGCTTAATTAGCTTTTGTTTGAGAAATATCCTTAAAATAGTAGTTGAATTTTTACCACCGACCAAGATCAGAAATGGGGTAACCCCTTTATCCATTATTTTTCTAATAAGAAATGTCAAACGGAACCCAATCAACAGCTTTCCTTCAGATATGTCCAAGTTTAAAGCTTAATCATCTCCAAAAATATCACCTAAAGTATCTGGGCAAATGTACGATAGTTTTCATTGAAACTGTAACAATGAATGGGATTGGTAATACACTTTGCGATGGTCAACTGGTCAGAGTCACCCCCACTAAGACACAGCCCTATCTTATGGTTAACCCATTCATACCTTGATGCCTCAGATAAGACCTGACCATTTGGGCGATATCCTTCTGATCGAAGAATTGCATAGAAATGTAAGAAGAATAAATGTTAATCAGAACCCATCGACTTAATGTTTTATTCCAAAGTTATTTTTAAAACTGGACATCAAGTGGGCGTACTTTACATGGTAATCTCGCTTCAATAATGGTTTAAAAAGCGTTTTACCACCCTTAATAGTGTACTTTAAATTCGCATACATATGCATGTATAATTTTAACCAAGGTTATTCAAATTAGGTCATTTATCCCAAACCCTTCGGCTATATCTTCCAGACAATTGCAATGATGAGACATCCAATCTTTTCACAGTAGGTTGTAAAACATGGTAATTAGATTTGCCAGAATGTGGCAAATTTGCATCTTATTCAGACAGTGATTGTGCTTAATTGTCATATATTATCTAAATTTCTTTTCCTTGATTCCAGAAGTACAATCAAATGCATCTGGCTGACTCATCACATTGCCATCAGCACTACGAGAATTCGCGCTGACCAATTTTGCTAAAAAAATCAGGACACGTCAGTGGACACTTCTTCGTTTATCTACATGGAAATTTTCTTCCAAGATCAATCCTATAATTATAAATTAAGTACTTTGAATTATGTTTATACTCCTTTTGTCTGTCATGTTAAGGCTAAACTATCCGCCGTTTTCTAGTGATTATGATGACCACCAGATGTACCCCAGTTTCTTCCACCACTTACAAATATACTAAAACTGGCTAGTCACCACTAATCATAGATATGTCAGAAAAAGTTCCAAATTCCAAGTAAAAGGTCAAACTCTGGTTTCCTCCAGCACTTGCAACTAGCTAGTCACGACTTCGCTGCAATATGGCAGCAAGTGTATCGATAATCGAAATTCCAAATTTGAAATACAAGACCATGTGCACACTCCATATGCAAAAAGGGTAAAACACGTACAAACCAAGAACAGTGGCCTTACACCTGTGCTCAATTTATGAAGGGGCTGCCTCCTAGCGAGTGTTATAAGACATTGACTTCTTGACGTCTCTCAATCCCGCAAGGGGCACACCCCCTTGGCTTGCCCAATGGTGTGCAATAGGAGTTGGCACCTCCTGGGGAACCATGGGCTGGTATGGCACCCTGCTCGCGTTATAAAAGAAGGGGATGTGTGGATCTGTCTGTGGATACCTTGCATCATAAAGATCCCTTGGTCCTCTTTGGATTTGGAGGCTCTGCTTATTCTCCTCCTCTTTTCTTTCATCCATCTAAAATTAATTAATATACATGTACTGTGTCATTGTTCTTAAACATTGACAAAGGAACACTTTTTTGAACAACTTTATGGCACTAAATGGCCTTTGTGTGCCGATGTGCCTTTAAGCTCTCATTCATCAATTCATTCATTTGACGCCTCTCACCTACTGCCAACGGAGCTGTATTCGAATCCGGCTCGAGGTATGTGAGAGAGATACCGGTGGTAGTCTTCTCCGGATATTCCGAATTCCTCCACTGCTAACATTTGGCTAGTCAAGGTTTACCTCTAGTATGACAGATAAAGTGACGATAAAAGGAAATCCACAAATAGATTGTAGATTTTGTAATTAGAAATTTCGATTATCGTCACTTCTTTTGCATACTAGGCTAAGTCATGGTTAGCCAGGTGTCAGTGATAGAGAGAAAAACAGAATACCTTGCGGGAACCAACGCTTTACCCCAAGTCACTGGCTACTTTCGCACATGCCACAGCTGGAATTTGAACCCATTTAGCGGTGTGAGAGAGAGGGCCAGTAGCAATTAACAATGCCTTAGACCACTCGGCAATCATGACAGACCCTACCACATATAGACGATCCAATATTGCAAAAGCGTGATTATGTAGGGGGCGCCAGCAGTCAGAAACAAACAGTGCGTGTCGATTTCAGTTCAGTTTCTTCGTGCGTTTGATCTTCCCCTGTGTTGCTTTCCTCGGCCACCACACTCCAGTGCCGGTGAAAGACATCAGCGTTTGACAACTCTATAATTTTCCCAAGTTCAGCATGCATTGTTGGCCCCTCTACTTTCAGAACCACTAGAGTGCCGGGCTGAGATAATTAATTCTTTATGATAGCGTTGAGGGTGCCGGTCGCCTAAATCTGTAATTTTACCCTTTAATTATGCGGTCTTAAGACGCGCCATTATTGTGTGGCGAAAACACAAAACTCATTGATGGTCACCCCGCATCAAATCATGTGAGAGATCAAGTTTTCGCAACACTAGTAATCTGAAGGGCATACATCACAACAGTTGCCATGGGTACGGCGGGCTAATGTTGATAGATTGCGTAGGGGTGTGTGGTACCCTGGTATGCCCACTCTTAACCCTTTTACTACTACCCTAAAGGGTACCCTACTCGAATCCTCTGTTTCGAAAACATCGCCATTGGATACTATGCCCCTTCTAAACAGATGTAGCAGAGAGCTCTTGGCATCCCCCATACTCCCATATATACATGAGGTAAATTTACCTCATATGTAGCATCCTACTAAGTGATTAACCATCAGGGAATCATATGAGAATGACTTAACCCTTCCAATGCTAATGCTACTTTTGTCCAAAGCACTAGGACGCAAATATTTTTGAAAACCATCTGAGGCCAGTGATGTTGGTATCCATTGGGTAGCTCTCGCGGACCCTCAAATGAGTACCCATTTGCTGGGTTTTCAGTGATTTTTCAGTTTTTTGCATAATTTTGTATTGGCCAAATTAGCCACCAGCAGCAGGGTTGATGAATACAAAATGAAATTCACTTATGATTCTACTCAAATGAGACACTGCAACCCATGATGCCATATTTGAATTCAAAATTGTAATTAGAATTTCATATATAATATGAGATTTCTGCAGTTTGATGGCTAACCGTGACCAGCCAGTGGTCAATGATGAAGGTCCAGTCGGTAATGTTGATAGTCAGAGGGTTAACCTTGGTAAAAGAACCGACAGAAGGCTTTATGTATAAAACTAAATGCGTAGCTATATTGAACCATTTAGATTCCTCATTGATGTCCAGCCCATCAATGCTGGTACTGAATGGGTTAACCTAAGGTATAAAAGCCCAATAGAAGGCTTTTATAAACGAAATGCTTGGCTACTTTCAACCATTTAGATTCCTCCGTGATGTCCAGTCCAGTATTGTTGACCAGTGTCCATTATGTAGCCTTTATGCAGGTTGAATGATGAACGTGAATTAATGATTGAGGGGTGGGAGGCAAAATTAAGACATCTAGCACCCTTTCCCCGGGGGCTCATTATTAAGGGTATGATGACATTGTGAGAAAATTGATGCCCTGATAAGAGGGTGCATGATGTATCACCCGTGACTGTTAGATGGGACACTCCTCCTTAGGTACCCTTTTATAGTTGCCATCAGAGAGATGATCACTCAATTTCACTCCCTTACCTTGGGAATTCTAGCAAGGTGTTCCCTGGTGTTGGGTTTTAAAATTTTAGAGGAATTGTTGTCTTTAACTTAAATGTTCACATTTCTCTTTTACTATTTATATTATTATTATTATTATTATTATTATTACTATTATTATTATTATTATTAGTAGTAGTAGTAGTAGTAGTAGTAGTAGTAGTAGCATTCATTTTTATTATTATTATTATTATTCATTTTTATTATTATTATTATCATTATTTTCATTATTTTATTATTATTATTATTATTATTATTATTATTATTATTATTATTATTATTAATGATAATGATATTATTATCATTGTTGTTATTATCGATTTTATTACTGATTTTACTGTTGTTGCTGTAACTATTGTGATGATGACGAAACGGTAATTATACTCTTGTACAAGATCATAATGATGATGATGATTGGCGACGATGATTAGTGATGATGATGATGATGATGATCAGTGATGATGATAATGATGATGAAGATGATGCTGATGGCAACAATCTCCACCCCCTCCTCGCCATGCCTTCTGGTATCTCTTGGTGATAAGGCCGTGTGGGGATGCTGCTGTGTGAGTGTCAGTGGCACCTGTGGAGCCAGAAAGGGGGCTGCTGGCCCCGCCCCCTCCCTGTACTGCCCCCACCGTGTCTGCCACGACGTCACGCTGAGCCGCCTGCGATAGTGCCACTACAGAGCCCAGTGAGTTTACAGACTTTACTGCCTCTCCCTCCCCATGCCACACCCGCCCCTTAAGACTCGACTGGTCAGCTTGTATGTGTGCTCTGATATGAAGAGAGAATATGGCAACTATGCAGATTCTTCTTTTAGTAGTAGTAGTAGTAGTAGTAGTAGTAGTAGTAGTAGTAGTAGTAGTAGTAGTAGTAGTAGTAGAAGCAGTAGTAGTATTGGCAGTAGTAGTAGTAGTAGTAGTAGTAGTAGTAGTAGTAGTAGTAGTAGTAGTAGTAGTAGTAGTATATAGTGGACACCGCTTACAAGTGCCTTTCCAGGCACCTTTGACATGCACGTCATGTAATCAGTTCTTTTTCACGTGACAAACGTTGTTTTACGCCGTACACCCCAATAACCACTGTTTTCATAGGTTAGGTTGATAGTTCGAGATAAGTAGAAAACTTCCCCTCTGGGTTCACCAGTCATATTGTAATACTATTAGTGGCCCATAGATGGCAGGCAATTTTATGGATTTCATCCAAAAATACCATATGCCAAATATACTGCACTTATTGACCCCATGCTAGCCTAGAATCTAGGCCCTCGTATCTTTTATGTCCACAGGCTTTTCGTGTACCAGGCACCACGTGTGCAGGGTCTTCATGTTTAAAAAAAAATCTCACTTGTTGGTATGAGAGGGTTCGGCCTGAGTGTGCCACAAGGAGAATCACTTACCTGAAATGGAATTTGGAATTTTGGTTTTCGTCACATTTATGCCAATTGTGGCTAATTCGTGACTAGCCAGTTGTAAGTAGTGGAGGAAACCGGAGTACCCGGCAAAAACCACCACCCAACCCCAAGTCACTGGTAACTTTCTCACATGCCCAGGCCGGGATTCGAACCCAAGCAGAGGTGAGAGACAGCGTGCAGTCAGTGCCGGAGCACGGCTGTCAGGGCAGGCCCCATCTGAAATGGAGAATCATCTCAGGTGCCATCTATAGGCCATTGGCAGCACTACACGTAGGTTAGTCAACTCAGAGGGGAAAGATTAAGTTATCTGTGACAAGGAACCTTGTCTAATCGATGTCATACTGTCTCTACAAGAGTGGCAGTGAAATATCACACCCAACGTCCAGTGCATAGGGGAAGCCTGTCCTGATAGCAGAGGTGCTAAGGCGTTGCCACTGACTGCTCACTATCTCTCACCACTAAGGGCCTGCCCTAATAGCCGATTGGTCTAAGGCTTTACCGTGTACCATTGACTGCACGCTTTCTCTCACCACTGAGGGCCTGCCCCTATAGAGGAGTGGTCTAAGGCTTTGCAACTGATAGCTCGCTGTCTACCATCACTGAGGGCCTGCCCCGATGGTCGAGTGGTCTAAGGCTTTGCCACTGATTGTTTGCCATCTCTCACCACTGGCCTGGGCATGCCGAGATAGCCGAGTGGCTTTGCCACTTACTGTTAGCTGGTAACACCATTGGCCGGGACCTGCTTTGGCTTTGACTGCTCTCTGGTAGCATCACTGCCAGAGCCTGCCCTGATAGCCAAAAGACCTAAGTCTTTGACATTGACTGCTCACTGTCTCTCACTGTCTCTGCCCCGGTAGCCGAGTGGACTAAGGCTTTGGCACTGACTGCTCACGGTCTCTCAACACTGTGGGTCTGCCCTGGTAGCCGAGTGTGCCACTGACTGCTCGTTGTCGTTTGCCACTGCCAGAGCCTGCCCTGGTAGCCGAGTGGACTAAGGCTTTGGCACTGACTGCTCACGGTCTCTCGACACTGAGGGCCTGCCCTGATAGCCAAGTGGAATAAGACATTGCCACTGACCACTCGCGGTCTCCCACCACTCAGGGCCTATCCTGATAGCCGAGTGGTCTAACGCATTGCCACTGACTGCTCGCTGTCTCGCCACTGAGGGCACGTCCCGATAGCCGAGTGGTCAAGGGCATTGCCAATGATTGCTCACTGTCTCTCTACAATGGCCAAGCCCTGGTAGCCAAATGGTCTAAGGCTTTGCCACTGACTGCTCATCGTCTCTCAATATTGATCCAGGCCTGCCCTGATAAATGCCATTTTGAATTCTCCGCCCTTTCGAATTACCCGTCTTTCTCATTTTCTAGATTGTAGCATTTTGTTTTTGCATACATACCCACTCTATATCTGGAGTAAAGGTTAGAGGTCATCTTTGACCATTTTCATTTGAGTGGTCAGATGTGTTGCTTGACCACTCAAGCCAACATTAAGTGAGCACAGATGACCTGGGGTCCAGCCAGTATGATACACATTGCCAGGGAACTGTCCAGAATGGTGCCGTATCATGAACAGATGGCTTGCAACCTTGGCCTTGCCAATGTTAACCCAGCCGTGCTCGTGGAAATATTTCGTCTGGTATTTAGATACTTTTGAAAGTAGCTTGAAAATAAGGCACATATGTGCTAAGTATTTGGTGGGCTATAATTGGTAAGGCTCTGATAGATCTTTTTTCTTCAAATATAATCCACAACTCACTCCTGGTTGAACGATAGCACCAACATAGGAATGCCATTTTGGATAGCTACAAGCACGTGTGTGTAATTTCCATACGTTTTTGTCAAGTATCTAATAAAATATTGCTATTATTATCAAGCTTATTCCATACGTGTAACACCACGTGTACGTTTCAAACGTGAAACGTACATGCCTGTGGCGCCCAAAAATGACCTGAATTTTCGCACTTTATCTTAGCGATCAAAGCATTTTCCAGAAATATTTCGAGAAGAAATGTTGATCAGAACCCAACCATCTAATCTCTCACAACTCTTTTGTGAATTGATACTTCCTACTTCCAAAATACCTTTTTTGCAAGACAATAGACGATCCTAGATCCTAAATGCGTTAAACCGTTTATGAGCACAGCATCATAAAGAAGCTTGACTATTTTGATGATATCTTTCAAGCGAAAGCATTGTGATAGAATATTTAAAAAAACATCATTAATTTGAACACTACCAACAACTCTCCCTCAACTATTTTGTAGAATCATTTTCAATTCCAAGGTTATTGTAATTAGTATTATAGGTCCAGACGACACTTTTTCTAATGCAATTCTTTAGCATCAATTGGTTACAGTGCCGACATTCAACGCATGCACTAAATGCGTGGGGAGCTTGGGCATACTACGCGACGGTACGGCTGATTACCACTCGGTTTGCTAAGCATGGATGACCTTGCAACTGAACGTAGCTTTTTTTCGAAAACTACGTGGGTCATTGATGTACTAGTAATTGGCTTATTTTTTATTATTATTTTCTTTTTTTTTTTTTTGGGGGGGGGGGGCATGTTATCCATTGGTGTAAGTGCAACCAGGCATTGGCTGACGTCCGGTCGACTGGTGCAGGTATCAAATGTCTGTACTGTAAGTGTGTATGTAGCAGTGTTGTGTTTGTTTGGGGCAGGCTGTTTGGTGCCAGTATTTGTAACGAGGCCTTGTGTGACGTTATAAGACGCCTGTACACACGGCGGGGTAGCGACAGGTTCAGCGCAGAACGATGAGAAACAGATTGGCCAAATCCGAGCATTAGATCAGGCAGCTGCTACTTCTCTAGGGGAGATAATGAGGGAAAAGGGGGAAGGATACACTGATGATGTTGATGATGATTATGATGATATGTATTATGATGATGATGATATTTATGATTATGGTGATGATGGTATTCATGATGATGATGATGATGATGCTATTTATGATGATGATGATGGTGATGATGATAGCGAATGTGGTAAGGGATGGTGGCAATATCGTAATTATTGGAGTGTTAAATAAACAATATGCTTGTGTATGGCACTAATACAGGTAAAACAATTTGACAGTTTCGTCTCGAAAACGTCAGTGAAAAAAAACAATTTCCCAACACCTTATAGAAAAGCTAATGTAATGTTTTTGCCAGAAAGATGTGCCCGAAATTGTCAAACATTTTCATCACTGAAGAGTATAATTTTTGATTTTTGATCAACCCTTTTACATCTAGGTTTTACATATTGTCTGACGCATTTTTAATACCTTGATGTCACTAAGGCGAGTTTTTTTTTACGAATCGTGTGGTTCAGTTAGTTGAACATTTTTTTTTATGTTATTAAAGTATCTCTCTATTTGACAAGTCATGTCTTTAAGTTGTTAGACCATGAGAGAGAGAGAGCTACTAGGCTATCCTTATGTAAATTAAGAGAATACCCATGGCCATGTTCATAGTCATAGCTCCAATATTTTTTCCTCATAGCAAAAGCTGAACATATTGAATGAAAGAGAATGCTGAGTACATAAACTGCACCTTTATTCTTGGTGGGGTTTTTTACGACCCCTTCACTCCCCCCTTATTTTACCCTCTTCCTCCACGTCCACCAGACTGTCACGTGACGTTGTGTCACGTCTCCCCTGACCTGTCACACGAAACAGACATGTCTCATGATGCTGGGCTGGCAGGTTAATATGGGAACACATTAAGATATGTGTCATAACTTGACCACCCGGGGGCGCTGCAGACAGGCCGCATGATTTAAAGCCAATCAAGCCGGTGGGACCAGAATTTATATGGGCCTAAACCAGTGGTCAGGAATTCCGCGAAGCAGCTAGTTTGAAACTGTTCCAAGTCGTCTTACTCATGCTTATAAAGTTCTGTACACTCACACGTGTCACTTAGACGTTATAAATAGTGGCTGGATACTTATGTACTTATGTACTGAAGCTCACGACAGCTCGGTGGGTTTTTTTCAGTATTGCAAAATAAAGCATACTTTGAAAGTGTTTAAAGGAGAAATGGTCATCCGATTTCAACTTTATCTGGTTAACGATCATAGTTTAAAAGGTTCAACTACACCAACCAATTCCATCACCCCAAAGCAAGATGGTAGCACAATCATTAGAGGCTTTAGAACCTTGGAAAAACCGTCGTCTATTCCCATGTCACTGGCAACATCTCACATTACATGCCACGTGCCGGATGTGAACCAAGGCAGTGGTGATACACAGCGGACAGTCAGTGTCAGCACAGTAGACTGTTCTATGTGTTCATAGATTGTAATAAGATCGTATGAAGCCAGCAGAAATTATAAATGTAACCATAGAAAAGTAATTTATTTGTTTTTATCTTCATTTTTGTGATCTTAGAATTATGATTTCCCCTTATTGATATGATGCATGGTTCTCTGTATTAAGAAAAGAGTCAATGAAAATACATACAGACTTGGTTTTTAATTGTTTTTAGTTGTTTTACACAGACCGAAACAACAGCTGCTTCAGTCCATTGATGGTTTAGCTAATAATGTAAGATGTTAACATGTGAAATGATTGCACGTCACAGAAGGATCTACTAGTATATGGAGTTTTTTGATCGCTTAACCATGCCAAAAGGCTGCACAATTCTAACCCATACAAGTGGCATGTGCCTGAGGCGAAATGCCTGGCATATCCCACTGGCGGTTACACTGACCCTCCATATTGCATCTGCTCTGCATTCAAATATAGTTGACACTGAAAATCTTACGACCATCTTGAAAATCTCATCGCCAACTCACAGTATGACAGAATTCCTCGCCAGATTTCCGAAGGCTGCTACAACTGCAGCTGACAACCCCCTGCTTTGCCGAGTTGCCCCCGAATCCCTTCCACCCCACTGGTGAAACGGAACCTGCTCCTGGGAAAGCCGAGCCCCCTCTCAGCTTGTTCTGTGGTAACATGAACCGCCATATGCAGAGCCTAGATTATTATTTTTCCCCCATATTTCTAAAGGAGTTTATTTGACTATATGTACCATTAACATCTGCCCACTCCCTATTCTTCGTAAACCGCGTTTGAACATTATGGGTGGAAAGGGTGCTAAATCAAATACTAGTATCAATTATTATTATCGTTAATTATTATAAAAGAGATGTTTTATTCATCCAACACATGTGATTTCAATAGTATCAAAGTAATACATACGCATATAGCAATCATGCAAAAATATGGGTAAAAGTAATGGACGTTTCTAAACATAGAAAGCCTAGATTCTAGGCTGCCATATATGTATGCTGCATGTCTTCAAGTTTCTCTGTTACCAGGCACCAAGTGGTCAAGGTGGTCCGGGTTGCAATGATATAGTTTACATTTATCTCACCAGGTGGACATAGGGCTCTTTTGAGTATGACTTGAAATCTCTAGAGGAAGGAGGACCAAATAATGCCATCTATGGGCCATTGCTGGTACTTCTTAGGGACCTGGAGCAACATCGACTAAATGAAGTGTTTGACCCTCTATATAGTGCTTAGTCCAAAAGCAGCCTCAGAATTTTGATAAAGTTGTGCAGGCCAAGCAAAGTTGGGATACTATTTAGAAGAGAAATGTTCTTTCGGACACTACCAACAACTCTCATTCAAATAGTTTGTAAAATCATTCTTAATTTTCAACTTATTGTCAAAAGTATCAAAGATCAAGGCGGCAATTTCAGGAGTAACTCTTAAGCATTAATGGATCAACATAATTCTTGTACTTTATACCGTGTAGGTGTTCAATCTCTACACCACACACCCTTCCAGGTAAAACTACGAATCGTAGCCAAATGTGACAAAAAGGAGAAATATCCCAATGATCAAATATTCTCATGTCATTCCCACCACCCTTACCAATAAACAAATTGACATTCATTACCTATCGTGAAAAGTACTAGTAAATGAAATGAATGTAAATTTACGAATATCTCTATTTACCCATACCCTCCACTTATACATGTATCTTAACAACCAAAGCAATATTTTAAGAAATATTTGACTGAAAATTGTTGTCAATTTTGGCAACCCTTTGACTTGAAGAACCCCTTGGCTTTGATATCCTCAATTTGATGAGAAGTAATAGATCTGATGTGCACTCCAGATGCAAAGGTGTTATGTATGGTTTATCATAAACTGTGCGGTAAACTGCCTTATGAGAAAGTGTAGGGTTGGTAATTGGGAATTGGACGCCGTTTTTCAGAGGGAGAGGGGGGGTGGACAATTGTAGCATTGGAAGGGCTAGCAGAGGGGGGGGGGGGGGGAGGGAGAGAGAATTTTGGTGTTTCAGATTTGTACATATGTAATCGTACAGCTGGTGCTCAAATATCCGGCACAATTTACAAGCCTCAATGGATGAGATACCTTCCCACAATTCCTTGCGCGGATTCCGGGGGAGATGAGACGAATCGAGGGAGCGGAAGGTATGCGCTTATGATATGGAACTATTTCCCGCGGAATCTCGAGTGCGTCATAAATGGACCTGGCTTCTAAGGAGCCAGATTGAATTCTGCCTCGCTGAATGCACAGAATATCTGATTTAACTGAATTGGCATAGTGCGGAGTATTTTGTGATTGAAGTAAAATTTCAATGACTATTTTTGGATTTCCTAATATCATATTCGATTATTTTTTTCAAAGTGTCCTTTTTGAATTGTTGATTTGATATGATTTTGTTGAGTTTTTGTATACAGTTTGGATTCTGAATAGAATGAATTATTTTTGACACTAGTTACTATGATCTCTCTTTTTGTCCCCAAGTGATGTTTTTTCGGATTTAAGTCGACAGTGTAGGCTCAATCCGGACAGGGTAGAAACTATAGGTGTCCCAAAACGGGGGTTTTCACTTAAACATCTTCAGGTTTTTTAATTAGGCACCGCAGATAGCCCCTCTAACATTTGCAGAATTGTTTTGGTAAAAATTGAAAATTGTTAGTCGCGAATTGACCGCAAACGTAGCAATACACGAAATTCCAAATTCAATATGGGGTCTATGGGTCGAACGTGTACATTCATTGTGTGAACGTTTTAGCGCACTTGTTGAACTAGGTTCGAAGGAGGTTCGACTTAACTTAGCTGTCAGATTGTGGTCATAGGGGCATATTCCTAGCTGTTTCAAAATTAAGGGCCAAAGTGAGAATGACAGAACAAGCATTTTCACTCATTAAGTGTAGGGGACATCATACTGCCCTCGTCACATCTAATTGTAGACAAGGAGCCCTGAAATATGAGGCAAAATAAAAAAAGTGCAGTGTAGTTTTACCCATGTAAAATTATTCACATCTTTTGTTGACTTGCTGATACTGCCTGTGATAAAATGTCTATTAATTGTCCTGTTTGGCATATACATGATCTTTAGATGTGCTGTAACATAGTTGGCCCCTTCATGAGGATATATATATATACAGCAAGGTTCAGGGCAGCCTGGTCTGGACTCCAGTGGATCATAAGCACTTGGGGTCTGTGCTTTTTTAAGGAAAATTGAAAGTGAAATAAACATGGGATAGTTTGTCTCAGGATTTTACAATCGTAGTAAAGAGACCAAAAAATGCTGCTGATGCAGTTTGTATTAAAAAAAACACGTCCTATCCCAATCAGATGTATGGCGCTCACACTATCAAACACATATCATAATTTGGAATACACTGTATACAGTGATAAAAAGTATTGTTTTGAGATATATATTTACGGACATTTGTTGTTAATGTTAGATTAACAATCCCTCCTCAACTGTTTTTCAAATATCCCGTTACTTGGTGAGTTACCAGACCACGTGTGTCATACTAAATGATGAAGCCTCACATATAAACCAATGGGATTCCGCGTTCAATTGTGTCGTCAAGGATGCAAATCTCTAAATGTTCATGGTATCTCTGTACAAACAATCTATGTGAAATCGTAGTAGTAGTAGTAGTAGTAGTAGTAGTAGTAGTAGTATTTCATTAGCTATAGTTTCAGCCAATTGGGGATCCTTGCAGTTTTAGCCTCCAAGGGTGCCGTACCAATTTCAGGTGTAACTACCTGAACCGAAACTGTATTTTCAATTTATCCTCAATCCTTTAGTTATTTCGATGAGATATTTTCTATCAGTACAACACTATCATCAGCTTACTGTATCACATTTTGAAATTGCTTAACCCATTTATACCTGTAGCGCCTTCAGAAGAGCCCGACCACTTTGGTGATATACTACGTTGTACTACTGTAAAAAAGCATATTTTGGAAAATATCTGATAGAGATATGTTTATCGAAACTCAAACTGAACTCAAGCTGCATTCTATCATTCCTAGGTATCTGAAAAAAACATGGTCAAATTAGACGACGATTGCACGAGAAATAACCAAGCACGAATGCATTCCCATTGGTGCCCTATATTGTTCCACACTGCCCGTTAGTCTCTGAAAAGTAAATCTTCCCTTCAGTGTTGACCAATTAGCATAGTACTGACAAAAGCCTCCAATATTGTCCTGGTCACTATATGAATGTGCGGCGTTGTAGTGGGATGAGTGGGCTCTCTAAAGGTCTTCTGCAACTGAAAAACCCATTGGAACCTTTCGTGAAGAGTAAGGAATTTCTTCCCGGTTCCGGGTTTTATTTCTATCTCGGTGAAAGCGACGTAAAATCCAAATCCATTCAATGACCACCTAAGTTAATTGATGCTTGGTCATTGTCCTTGATTTTTTTTATAACTTCTTGTGTCATTCCCTAGTTGTTTGAAAACATCTCAATTGATAAAACTTTTTAAAGAAAATATTTGAATGAGAAATTATCTCAGCCTACAACCTCCTTGAAATACTTTGTAATTTCCTGTACCATTCCTGAGTCATTTTAAAGATCATTTAAATCCTGACGAGGAAGAGAAATCTAAATGATAAAAGCATTTTCAGAAAAAATGTGCTGATAAGAACTCAACCTAAAACTCTCCTTGAAATATTTTGTAATGTCATGTACCATTCCTCCGATATTTACAAAATTATTCTAAATGCAATCTATCTTTTGAGGGGCAAAGCTAGTCCTAAAAGGGTTAACCCTTAAACTGCTGGTGGCTAATTTGGCCAATGCAAAATTATGTGAAAACTCTGAAAATTGGCTGAAACCCTGGTAATTGGGTTCTCATCTGAGAGCTCTCAGCTAGAGCTTTCCAATGAATACCAACACGACAGGGTTTTGATGGTTTTCAAAAATCCTTGTATTCTTGTGCTTTGTTTGAAATTAGCCTCAGCATTTGGAGGGTTGAAGATGTAGAGCGGGCATGTGTTGTGATAGGCCCGCTGGTCTGCCATCGCCTCGGGCTGTCCGCGGGACATGAACCGACTTATGATTGGTCCAGCCGAGATCAATCGCTCATTAGGAAGTTTGCAACAGTAAACACAGCGGGCGCCATACTCAAGCAACCTGCATAATTCGGCGAAAGTTATTACTCTCCCGCAAGGGAAGAATGTAAAATGAAAATCCTTCGTTTTTATCACTTCCTTTTGATTATTAAACCGTACACACCACAATGTCTCTTCTAGTTTTTTGCAACTTGCAGATTTTTTTTTCTATCCGGGAAACATCTGAGGAAAGCAGGTCTAGTTTATTAAAAAAAACAAAAAAACTTTTATTTTCCACACTTCATATTCCATTGAGAAAATGCAAGGAGTGGCATATTTTACAAAATTCGTCAATTTAAAAATCTAAAGCCCGGTGAGCAGTCTGCGCGCAATACTTTAGACAACTCTGCTATCGGGGCAAACCCTTGCGGTAGCGAGAGACAGTGAGCAGTCTGCGCGCAAAGCTTTATACCAATCTGCTATCGGGGCACTCCCTAATGGTATCATACGACAGTGAGCAGTCTGCCTGCTATGCTTTAGACGACTCTGCTATCGGGGCACACCCTAGTGGTTGCGAGGGACAGCCAGCAGCATGTGCGCAAAGCTTTTGGCCATTCTGCTATCGGGGCACACACTGTAGCACTCCAACATTCGAGCAGTCTGCCTTCAATGCTTTAGAAGACTTTGTTATCGGGGTTAAACCTAGCAGTAACGAGATACAGTGAGCAGTCTGCCCGCAATGCCTCAGACCACTCGGCTATCGGGGCACACCCTAGCAGTAGCGAGAGAGAGCGAGCAGTCTATTTGCAATGCTTTAGACCACTCGGCTATCGGGGCACACCCTAGCGGCAGCGAGACAGCGAGCGGTCTGCCAGCAATGCTCTGGACCACTCTGCTATCTGGGCAAACCCTGTAGGCAATGGATATATCTCCGTCTGCTCTTCAGGACATCAGTCCTTCTCCCCCTGCCCCCTAAGTATGTGTTGAGTGTTTCATGGTAATTTAAGGGGTATACATGACAAGCTGCCGCATGCATGATTGGAGCAGTCCATTCCTAACCGCAGCACTCGTATTAGGTTGAGGATATATTTCCACCGATCATACCGCTAAAGTCTCAATTACTGAAGTGCCGATGGGGAGCTTTCTGCAACACTGTATCTTAATAGAGACTACACGTGTAAATTGTTCGTGGCGAAAACAACAGCTTGTCACTTGCCCATATTGTACAGTAAATATTAACCCTTATGCTACTGGTGGCTAATTCGGCTAATACAAAATGATGCAAAATCGAGACAAATGACTGAAACCCTGGCTCATGGGTACTCATCTGAGAGTACTCAGCGAGAGCTATCCAATGAATACCAACATGACAGGGTTCAGATGGTATTCAAAAAGCTTTGCGCCATTGTGCTTCGGACGAAAGTAGTCTCAACATTGGAAGGGTTAACGGGAAGTTTTCATATCTTAATTGTGGGAGTGATAGAATACATGTAATGAATAGTAATGAATACATGTCAAATACCCTGCATATGATGAGCATTTCCTGTATAAATTGTTATTAGTATATCTATGTATGTCTATGTAATATCATATCCATTCACACTTGGAAATAAGTGAATTATGTGCCTAAATACTATGACGCTAATGCAAATTGTCAAATCATTCTAAAGATATCTTAGGAAATATTTATGATTGTGATAATTGGTATTACAATTCCTCTGAAATACTTTCGTTAACCGATTCTTACCTGCGCGTCAAAACGTCCCGACTATTTTGGTGATGACTTTTTGATCGGAGCATATAAAAATCAAGAGGAAAAAATGGCGATCAAATCATGAACAGCAATAGTAAATTGTATTTCTAAATTCCAGAATTATTTTCAAAGGTATGTAAGACGACAGATCCGAGTGTCCAGAGGGTGACTGCGAGGGTATTAGTCATGAATTTGGGTAAATGAGATTTCATCAATGTGACATTCCCTGGGGTAAAATATTCAAGGCAAATGCATAGTTGGTAAAAGATTGAAGCTTCATATCAAAACAGGTCATTGACAGCAACTCTCTATTTTGAAAAATAAATCGTATTTGATTTTTCTTGATATTGTTAAAAGTGTCATGATACCAGATCGCAATTTCTACAGGAACTCTTAAGGATGAATGTGTTTATCGTACATGTAAGGCCTCATGCAGGCTTCTTGGGGATGTACGGGTTAATTGGCATATGACAGGCCAATTTTGACAGCCCTGCCATATCCCCATTTGACCTTGACCTTAGAGTTACTTGTTGCCGTGACTACAAGGAATGCATTGGCGGCCATGTTTGTGGCAGCCATGTTTTGCTTTCACCAGATGGCTGCCGTGTTATCTCATGGACTGTGCTTTTTGAAAGTCATGCCAAATTAGTTCATCTGGCTCCCGCAATCAAGCGCGAGAGAAAACCCACTGAAAAAGCAGTGTGAAAAGTTCACAAGGGCATAGACTAATAAAGCTGTTTATTTTTGTTTGTTATTTTTACGCCGCGATGATTTCCAGCGCATATTAACCTTGTCAATTTTAGAAAAATTAATATACGCTGTACCGTAAACAGCGCCGTCTGAAATATCGTGGGAAAACGATGCTTGACTTTGTGGAAAGCATACCAATGCATGACCGCTCATTCATGAAATTAGGAAACGGTAGTACTGAAAATTCAAGAGTCCCTGTACAGCTGTGTCAAGGATCCCTGATATTTCAGGCCAAAAGTATATTCAGTTTTGCTATCCACATTGATATTTTCATCCATAAGGATTTTCCTTTTCCTTCCAGCGTTTTCCTTGGTAACACTTTTAAACAACCCATTTCGTCAATCTTTCTGTATCAGTATTACTTTAAGTTTTTGAAAACGATTGGGGTTTTCTATTTTAATAGAACTATACCATGACTATAACCAAGATATCACCATATAACCTATTGCATCACATTGGCTTGTCTAATGATTTATAAACCCTACTGCTACCTGTCATTGATGTAGGTAGTTCATGCAGAATCAATACCATCGATGCAGCACCCGATAACTTTTACAGCATTTGGGCATTACCTTGTGTAGAGGTAGAACCTAGCAAACTCTGTGTGCAATACGCTAGACTTCTTGGCCATTGGACAGTCCCTTTTGCAGAGGTAAAACCTAGCAACATCATCGCAATACGCTAGACGTTTAGGCCTTTGGGGCAGTCCCTTTTGCAGAGGTGCGATATATGTCAACTCTGTGTGTGTAATACGCTTAACTTCTTGGTCATTGGGAAGTCCTTTTTGCTGCCGTGAGATATATCTACGCTCTATACCCTTGACTTCTAAGCCTTGAGAGCAGCTCCTTTTGCAGAGATGAGACCTATAACAAATAACTATGGTTTTGGAACACTATTTGCTATGAAACTAAGAGAAGGCAGGGCGAGCCCTCAGGTCTGAGCAGTGTCGCAATGAAGTGGTCACTACGGCACCTTTGTTATCCTGAAGAGGTGAACTGGAACGTGCGACTTGATGTTTTATTTCATTTATTGATATCTAACCGTTGACTATCTTTATAATGCGCGTCAAATATAAACATAGAAAGGTCTTCTTCTTCTTCATCTTCTTCTTATTATCATCATTATTATTATAATTAATATTATCATTATTGTAATTATTATCATTATTATCATTATTGTTGTTGCTTTTATTAGTATTATTATCTTTATTATTATTATCATAATCATTATCGTTGTTATTATTGTTTTTTTTTATTATTATTATCATTATTTTCATTATTATTGTTATTATTATTATTATTATTATTATTATGTTGTTGATGATGATGATGATGGCAGAAAAAAGTGACGAAAATCGAAATTCCAAATTAATATCACCGTTCATAACCATCATCGTATTTACCTAAATCACTTAAAGAGGGTTAAGCTATTAAAACCCTCGGCACTTACTACTTGCTTGAGCCTTCTGGTAGCAGTGTATGGGTTAACGGGGTTTAGCTATCAGGTATCTCTACCACTTGTCTGAGGCGTAATAGAATTATCGCTATCTGACTCTTATCTCCTCGAGTGACACGTCGAGACTGTGAGGGACCCGCTCCCTCTCAGCACATAATGCACTTGACGTTTATTTGGATAAGCAGCGTTTGTTTGAAATGGAAGTGATACTATAAACAGTTTAAGTGCCGACTACTGTTGCCAACTACTTGCTGCTGGAGACTTGATTGTGAACAACCGCAAACACTTGATGGTTCCTATAGTGGGGGAGAGTTAGGGGAAAGTAGGATTTGATAGTTGTGTGTCTCTTTGCAGAGTTTTATTGTGGTGGATGGGACAAGGTTAGGGCAGAGAGTTTTAAGGGAAGGTAGGAATTGATAGTTTTGTGTCTCTTTGCTGAGTCTTAAAAATGTGGTTGATGGGACAAGGCTAGTAATTGAGACAAGTAGAATATACTAGAAAATGTATCTAGAAGTATGTAATGGATTTGAGAAGCATCACTTTATCTTATCCATCCGTATTGGAGTTTTTGCATGGATCTGAGATACTTTTAAAAAGAACTTAGATATAGAAATAAAGAATATATCTGATTACAGTTCCTTCTCCTAATCATATACGCTTTTATAAGAAAGATATTTGGGGAATAGTCTGTCCTTTCTAAGACACCTCAGGCTGAAATGGGTTAATCCATACATTACTATTCTTTAACAGCCGAAAACGCCTTTACGACTATGGTAATATCTTGGTGTAGAGAGCATTTTTCAAGAAGTATTTGATGAGGAAATGTTGATGAGAACCCTATCCACAACTCTCCTTTAGATATTTTGCTAACTTCAAGTTCCTCTCCTGATGAAGGGATCTTCGAGGCTTGCATAGTAGTTAGAACGTCATCTCGGCCATCATCTTGCGGCCACCAGCCACAGCCAAGCAACCCCAATGTATGGAGACCTGGAGTACTGAGGAGTAAAGGCCCAGTCACACTAGGGTCCGACTATCGCACGATTTTTAAAATCGGCAGGTCGGACTCGATTTTTCCCCTATCGGCTCCGTCTAAAAAGTCGGTACTGGGTTAAGATCGTATATGCCGACTTTTTAGACGGAGCCGATAGGTGAAAAAATCGAACCCGACCTGCCGATTTTTAAAATCGTGCGTTAGTCGGACCATAGTGTGACTGGGCCTTTACTCCTCAGTACGCCAGGGGCCCTAAGTATAAAACTTTACGTAGTGCTTGCGAGGTGCTTGTGGTTAGGAATACAAAGGGAGAACAATGGACTCCAAACCACAAGCACATCGCAAGCAGAACATAAGAGCTTTATACTTAGAGGCCCAGGTCTCCATACATTGGGGTTGCTTGGCTGTGGCTGGTGGCCGCAAGATGATGGCCGAGATGACGTTCTAACTACTATGCGTGCTCTTTTAACACATTCATTCTTGGTTAACCCATTACCACCCAGAGCGGCCAAAACAGACTTGACGATTTTAAAAATATTTTACTAACAAAAGCATTTTCCGGAAAACATTTCATAGAGAAATATTAAGCAGAAGCCAAACAACAATCCTCAATCAACTACTTTGTAAGATTTTACTTTATTCCCAAGTTATTTCCAAAAGTATGAGAGAAGCAGACGATACTTTCTAGGGGAACTCAGGTGTGAATGGATTAAGACTTCTTGCAACAAAATGTTTTCTGGACCAGTACTTCTTTTAACAATACATTGGAAATTCATGATAGTTTTACATCTTCAACAAGCCCTGCGGGGAGTCTGCTGGCAGTTAAATTGCACTCAGAGAACGGAGTTATATTCAAAGGAAAATATGAAATATTAATATCACTGATTCTTCAGTGGCAGGACAACCCTAGAAAAACGATGCGAAACCAATAATCTTAATCATTGGTTAATGCATGTGGTTAATGTGGGTTAACAATCAAACATGATGCCCTGGACATGTCAAAGCTTTCACAGGAAATCAGGAGACTTCGTAACCAAACACGTTCGTAACCAAACTGGTTCGTACCCAAACTGGTTCGTACCCAAGTAGCTTCGCACCCAAGAGATTTCGTTACCATTGCATAATAAAACCATCTATCAAAGTCTCGCAAATATCGGACACTTTTTTATTAATTACGATTTTCGTTGGCTGATGGTTGCCGAAATCTTCCGAAAATAGCGATCAAAACTCACACACCCTCTTAATTCAAGACACACCGTGGCTGAAATTCGCCGATATTATCAATTGAAACGAAAGCTATATGGAAAGAATGGAAAATCGACCGCTAACTTCGTACACAAGATTGTCAAGAAGTAAAGAACACAATTTTCCCCAACCCCAACAAATTCCTTATTTTCCACCTATCTATACCTGACTTCAATTATAAAATACGTGATTTATTGGCCATTATCTAATTCAAACAATTTACTTTGGGTACGAAAATGTGGTGACGAAATCTCTTGGGTACGAACGAGTTTGGTGACGAAGATGTTTGGTTACGAAATCTCCTGCAACCGGTCAGAAAAAGGCCCTACCATCCAGGTGCATGTAATATCTGCCCAATAAAGGCATACTTTGGACGAATTTCAAATGGTGCAAATGCAAAAATAAAAACAAAACAACAACTATTGATTTATAAATTTGTAATTAACTGGAAAGTACCCGCCCTGTTATTCTCCACAAACTCTGGTCATTAAGTAAAATTTACATATTTGTTCGTAATTTCTTAATGCTACGAGTATTCTCGGGGTTAGGGTAGTGAAGGTATCGCATGGAAATGCGATCTTGCAGTTGGTAGACCCTGCTTACGCTGCCATGCAGGAACACGCTAAAACTTAAATTTGGAATTTTCATTTTTGGTCAGTTTTTCTGCCAAGTTGCTGCTAGGGCGCATGTAAGTAGGTGAGGATGATAGGGAAACCAATCGGCCGCTTGGTTTTAAGTCTAAGGCATCAATCTTTCATGCCCCAGCAGGGACCCAAATTCGGACAGGGTCGAGAGACAGCTAGCAGTCATTGGCAACGCCGTGGCCCACACGGCAGGCCACCGTCGAGGTGGAAGGTATCGGGGCGAACCACCGACACGCCCTCACCCAAAATTAGCATTCCCTCGCGCTCCTGATCTGACGACAAATCGGGAGGGAGCACGGGAAAGCGCAACAACCATTGTGCTTACCGTCAAAGGCAATGAGGCTACTTATATAGGTAGATTGGAGTACAGTAATGTGCTTTGAGTAGTTGACCAAATTAACTTTTGCAAGTTATTTGATTGAATAAAACTGTCCAACTTTAACTTTATCGAAATTGTAAATAGTTTAGAATATTTCTATTGAAAGAAATATTCATGATTTTGTCATATTACCGAATTAGGTACCTTTTACACCTCTGTGGGTGTATTTGCATATTCTTTTATCACCGCTCATGGCTATTAATAGAGCACAGTCCCGCATTCGTCATTCGTCGACCGTGATTGGGTCACATTTTCGAAAATTATTTACTTTGCGTATGCCACGATATAAAAACACATTTGAAGTTAGTTAGTGGTATACTATTTTTATCTATCTATTAAAGTGTTGATAACTGTTGTAATGTAATACCTTTGTTGGGAAATGTTAAGAGCTGGTTCTTCATCTCAATTCAAGCATAACTAAAATGACTGGAGAAGAGTCAGTAGGAACCAGTGACTTCTCCTGAAAATGTGTTTTTAATATAGAGGGTAAATATGTTACTAACTGTGGTTTTGCCTTGTAGATTTCCCCAAAGTTGTCAGTTGCTTTTGGCAGCTGCAAATATCAACGGGTTAATGTAATGTGCTGTTAACCATATCACGCTCAGAGGTTACCTTAGAAGGCACTCTGCGTTCACGATAATACTCTAGAAAAAAAATGGAGACTTGACAAATGCTTGAAGGAAAGATATTTGTTGATGATTCTGCTGATCAAATGGGGATACTTTCAAAAAGATGCATTTGTTTATAAAAAGGTTTGCCCAAGGTTTTTGTCGGTCTGGATGCTGCTGGAAAGGAAAGGTGGACCCAATACAACAACAACAACAGCAACGAAGCTCTTCACTACTTTGGTAATATCTTTTTACCAAGGCATATCTAGAAATATATTTGAAGGAGAAACATCTTACACAATACATAATACACAATTCTCCTTCATTACTTGTGTGCTTTTATGATCAAATCCAAAGTTAATTTCAAAAGCAAAATAAGTCCAGACGACACTTGTCAAGATCTCCAGGCACGCATGTGTTAATGTAGTGATCGGTGCCTGTGTATGGTATGTGTTTGGAATCTCCCTCACTCAGCTTGCCTTCCTCTCACCAGGTGTCCTGCCGGTCTGTTTCCTGCTGAGATTCTGATTGTGGACTTTCAACTCGGCACACATGGATACTTTCTTAACCACATGCTAATTCATACTCCCAACTGATACAGTACACTATACTAATAGTTAAAACACCAGCTTTTAGACATAAATCCAGTCATCTGGGTATAGAAACAAACCTTCCCCTACTCCTAACCATGGTCTTGCTGATGACCTTGACACACACTGCTGGCCATGACCTTGACCTTTGACTTTGCTGCTGACCTCAATCCCAAGATATCCTTAAAAGAGTGAGGAGAGATCCTATGTCCACCTTTGCTTTTGCCTGCATAGTCTTAGACAAATCGTTACAGCAATTTATCATTTATAGATTATCTTGGTAAAGGTTATTAGTTTTGGACAACTGGCCAAATGGTTCAAGAGTCCAGGTCAAGCTGATTACACATTGTTTGTTGACCAGCTATTGCACATATATAAAGAAACACAGATGGATTGGGGTAAAGCAGATTTCTCACATACTCTACCTGATGGTATCTATGGCATGACTCGCCTTGACCTTAGTCTAATGACCTTGATATTTTTCCCTTATCAATATTTTACCCAATTGGTTCTTAACTGCAGATTTGTCCATCCTTTCATCCCTTATGGTACTGTAGAGAGAGAGAGAGAGAGAGAGAGAGAGAGAGAGAGAGAGAGAGAGAGAGAGAGAGAGAGAGCATTGTATCTCCAAGGTTAACCAGCCCTCTTGGCGGATGTGTTTTGACCTTTTCATCTGAGGCTCTCCCCGGAAGGAAAGGATATGGAAATGACACGTAATAGTCTGTACATGATTAAGGTTTTGCATGGAATACCCGTACATCCCTACAGCATGGGGAAGGCAAGGAAAGGATGCTAATGCGCTAGAGCCAGTAATAAAAGGACATGATTGAGAATGCTGTGGTTCATTAGTCGTACCACAAACATATTTTGATTTGTGACACATCAAGTTTGGCCATTTGGCAGTATCTCTGCTCTGCCCCCTTAAAGTCCATGATGTGCATATTTCTGTTAGATATATAGAATCGAATCGAATAGACCGCACACGCAGACCATTTTAGTATGGCACCTAGGGCTTCCTCCATTGCTGAGTGGGCTAACGTTTTGCCTCACATTCCGTGTTTCACAGTTGCACATAGCCCGACTTAATTGATAGCCACTGGTGGCAGATGAAAAAAGTTGCCATTGACTAAGACTGGAAGGTCTTTGGATGTGAAAGGGTTATGAGTCCCTGTTGGAAATGTCATCCGCAAACATGAAACCCTTGAAATAACTTGGGAATGGGATTTTTGATTGGCAAAATATGTAAAGGAAAGTTTTTTGTTGTTCAAATCAAAGTTTCTCTTGCAAAAAACTGTATAAAAGGTGCTTTTATCAAAATCTATAACACCTAAGTCAATATGTTAATAACTGGCCAGGAGTATAGAACTTTTATCTGTTTTCAATACATCATCAGGCATGATCAATGCTGTCCCACTGTAAAGTATGATAAACAATACCCCTAAAATGAATTTATATTTTAAAGAAGAGTCAGTTAAACAATTAGGTCATAATAACAACAGTGTTGATAGATTTATAGTCCAGTTCTCCATTATTCCATACATATTTGCCAATTGTCAGGCACACACCTTTATATCCTAAACAGTTAGCAAAACAGAACTTCAAACTACATCTTTGTATTTACGAAATAATATCACTTATGTCAAACGCCTTGTGAGGGTGTGCTGAACATCGTTTAATATTCGGAGAACACGTTTAGGTATAGTACCTATCAGTCTGCAAGGTTCCCAGGAATTAATGACTGCTCAAATCTACGGAGGGAAGGTTTACATATAAGGTAAAAGATAACATGCTGGGAGGCAATAACAGTGTATGGCAACATATCTACCATTGGAGGAGTACCTCTAAAGGCTGATGAGCTGCCTTTGGTACCTCGTAAAGGAATACACTTGGCACCCTGGCATGCGAGGACAAATTACGCATATTGCAAAGTAATTAAAGCTGCAAGGGTACCTAATAAAGTTGATACATTCACACCCTGGTCATAACATGATTTTGGTTGGTTTATCCATTGCAGAAAATTTTGTTCATTCACCAAATGTGTGATTTATGGAAATCCTCGCCATTTTCTCGCCCACGTAACCGACAGATTGTGCTGACACTATAACATGCAAACCTTTGCCACTGTAACCCATCAACAGCCATACTAGCATGGAATGATTTATCTCTTTTCGAGTAAGGAGAGGTAAACATGTCTTCTTAACGCCCACATCGTGCCGAGACTACCTGTAATTTGCCGGGCCAGGTGTGAACAGTGTGATCTACAATCTGCTGCTTGACATCTCAAACAACTCTCATGAGTTAGGGGGGTCTCACAAGTTAAATGGTTCCTCAACAATTATTGTGTGGGGATTTCACTCTAGTTTTTGGAAGGGGCTCCATGGCGATTAGGTTTCCTACTTTTCAGGTTAGGGGTTATATCGGAAATATATAACACCAGAAATCTGTAGTAGTAGAAGTAGTAGCAGCAGCAGCAGTTGTGTTACCACAGCCCGGGTTCAAATCCCAGCCGGGGCGTGTGAGAAAGGTGGTGGTGACTTTGGGAAGGGATAGGGGTCATTTTCGCCGCATCCTTCGGTTTCCTCCACTACATACAACTGGCTAGTCACAACCTAGCCACACTTTGGCAGAAAAAAGTGACGAAAATAAAAATTTGTAGTAGTAGTAGTAGTAGTAGTAGTAGTAGTAGTAGTAGTAGTAGTGGAAAGAAAGCTAAAGATCAGTAAGGTAATAAATGGTTATAAATAAAAGCTAACACCTATTGTACCACCTAAATCTTTTATTAGTACAGGTAGGTACCTCCCTAAGATGAACACCCTTTCCTTACCATTACGCGCTCAAATACATTACATCTTTGTTGCAAGAGCTTCAGCTGTATGCTGATGTTACTACGGATGCCATCACATGGCTCTAGAGATGGTATCTTTATCATCACAATGACGACGGTGATAAATCATAACCTTAGTGAGGAAATATCATAAATTATTCAAACTAAAAAAAACGACTGAGGGTACGATATATGCCTGTATGTGAGTTGTGTGATGTATCAGTATCAAGATGTCAACCCATATATACCTAGAAATATCCTAGACAGGTGTCATCTGGACCAATAACTTAAAAATGAAGTACACATTCACAAAATATTTGAGAGTGTAGCAGGTTGGTAGGTGGTCAACATTCCTCCTGGATGGCAATCGGGCGTGCAGCGGAGTAAAATGCACGGTCTCTCCGCACATTTAGTGCAGGATTGTAATACCTTCACTAAAGCTTTACTCCACTGGTCCTGCAGCTCCCAAAAATGACCAACTGTTTTTTTCCATAACTGATGAATAATTTGAAAAAGTAGATAAGTAGAGATGCCACAAAGTTCTCAGCCTACAAAGCGCCTCCACACGATTTGGATACGTTCTATCTTGGGTACATTTAGGATTATCTCGAAAGTGGGTTCCATTATCGACTCACTCCCAGCTAACGCAGGCGAGAAAACCCAACCACCGTGCACTATCACCCTCACAAAATTACCTCAAATACACTCTTCGTGCCTGTTTCAAATTGTTTACCGAACATTGTATGATTGTTTGAATGAGTGCCAGGCGACCCAAAAGAGGTATTCATGGTGTTTTGTGGACGAGGCATTTGACGCATTGGCAGTTCGTGAAAATGACAAGACTAATTTGGCATGTTTTTGGCCAAAATGACGAGACGAATTTGGCGTTTATCTTAGGAAAAATGACAAGAAAATTTGACGTTTTAGGCAATTCTTCTGAAACCACGTACATGTAACCTTTAGTAAAAGTAGCTGGGAATTTCCATCGATTGCATAGATGATGCTAGGAAAATATCGGGATTAAGTCTCAGCCTATGTTGGCTGTTGAAGGGGGGGGGGGGGGGGGGGTACGGTAGCCCCTTTCTACTTAAACATCTCTATAAGTTTAAAATCTCTATAAATTGAACACTCTATCAATACTGTCCATAACTCTTAATGTGTTCTACCATTGAGTACACGTGAAAACATCTATAGGCAGAACACATGGAAATTTAAACACTATGTATGACTCGTAGGTGTTCACGCACAGTTTATGCATTCATTAACCCTTCCAAGGCTGAGGCTACTTTCGTCCAAAGCACAAGGACGCAAAGATATTTAAAGTTGATAAATTTAGATATCTAAACCCTGTTATGTTGTTATGCATTAGGTAGCTCTCACTGAGTACTCTGATGAGTGCCAATGTGCCAGGGTTTCAGTCATTTTGTAGGTGTTTTCCCTGATTTCGTATCTGCAAAATTAGCCACCGGCAGCATAAGGGTTGATAGAACACTTGCGTAAGTGAACACTTTTCAGGTCTCCACAATGTTAGACACCTATAGCACCCTACCCACTGCATGCGGATATCGATAGGTTTCTTTGGGCATAAAAGGGTTAAGGAAATGTACAGGCATTGCACCCTACCTATTAAGCCTTAAGGGTTGAAAATAAGTATATGAAAGGTATGTGGGTGGTAAATTAGGGGTATAAATAAGGGTATTTCTCATTAGCTAGCAAGACACATGAAGATAATGATGTACGCGTCCATAAGACTTTGCTAAATGGTTTCACACCAGAAATCTCGTTAGTCACACACCCATTTCAGGAATGTGCAATATGAGAAATAGACTTCATTTACCATATTGCACGTAGAAAAAAGATGAAAGGACCCAATATTACCCAATACTTTCAATAATTTATTTTTGTGAATTTCATTTTTCCGGAGGGTATACAGATTATGATTTTTCCACAACAAAATAAAGATAATTTATGTATCTCTATATTTTTCTTTTTGTGATTTTCAAAGATAAGATGCCAAGTACGCGTTCTATCCTAGCGACTCCTTTGAAGTAACGTGACTAGTCTACTGTAGATGGCAGACAAGCTAGGTTCGTTGCTCATGAACTGTTTTGAAAATATTTGAGACCTGTCAAATCTGCTGTCGGCATGCATTTCACATGTTCATTTCATCCTGTCGGTGTACATTTCACATGTTCATTTCAAGCCTGCCGATGATGGAGAGTCACTCATGTATGCAGTGTGCTTCACCGGGGTAACAATCGCCTTTTATCTCCAACAAAACAACCGCGAAAAGTACTTCGTTCAGTTTCATAACCCTTTTCGCCAAACAGAATTCTTGCTGCTAAGTTATTAATCTTGCGAGTTCTGTTTGATTAACTTGCTGTCATCCGTCAAATGGAGCCACCTCGCAGATGACCTTCATTGACCTTGGCGAGCCAACTTTTTTTCTCATGTCTCTTTCACGTGTCTAGAGTCTATATACATATGGTCTGATACATATGCAAACAACTCAACAACAAAGCAAACTTTTGTGAACATTTTGTCTGAGAGATGTACATGCAGAAATCGTCATCTAAACATTTTTTAAAAATATAACGGCAAATAGTGAATTGTCTACAAGTTGTCAGACCACGCGTGAACATCAAAAGTTAGCCTGGCTCCCTGGTGGCAATTACATAAACTAAATGACCAACAGTATGCCATATTACCTTATGTGGGTGCCGGAAAGCATTGCCCCTTAACCCATGTTCATAAGTAACGTGTACATGATGTGGCTCATTTGAAAATATCGCGATGATCAAGCAATATTTTGAGAATTATTTGACAGTGAAATGTGTTTTCCCATTTGGAATCGACATCAAATCTTTAAATCTAAATAATTTTCAAATATTACCCTACATGATTTGTTTTTCAAAATATTAATCATCTGCGCACTCAAAAAGGAAATTTGTCTTCAAATTGCTACGATTCTTCTTAACCCTTATGCTGCTGGTGGTTAATTTTGCCAGTACAAAAGGATGCAGAAAACCTGAAAAATGACTATAACCATGGCAAATGGGGGATCATCTGAGAGGGCTCAGCAAGAACTATCCAATGAATACCAACATAACAGGGTTTATATGGTTTTCAAAAATATCTGCACCCTTGTTATTTGGACAAAAGTAACCTAAGCATTGGAAGTGTTAATATCACTTTGGAATAAATGATGAATTCTCATGATCTTTCAAGATAAATAGTTGGTTAGTCTTCATCTTTAGTTCAAAGAGATGCTTCTGTTAAGAATATACCAACAAAATGGACATACGGTAACTAAGTTCTGATCAAGAATTCTCCTCAAATATTTTCTTGATATTGACTTCATCAGAAAGTTATTGCCAAGGTTTTTGTAGCTAGTTTTTGTTAAGTGTCATCATTGAAGACGCCGCTGGTTGTTAATTTGGCCAACATGACATGAAATGATGACAAAAAGCTAAGGACTGACTGAAACCCTGGCAAAGTGGTACTCAACTTGTAGTGCTCAGCGAGAGCTTTCCAATGAATACCAACATGACAGGGTTAAGATGATTTTCAAATTAAAAAAAATTGTCCATCAGCATCAGAAGGGTTAAACAAAAGTGAATTAAACCTGTACCGATTTCGTTATCCGAAAAAAAGTGCTAAACACGCTACCATAAATGCTGACTGTACCCAAGACAATCCAGCAAGGGCAAATTCTCCACAAAGAGATGGTCGTCATGGCAATTGACTCTGCGCTAGTGGAATGTTACAAGGAGGGATTACAAACTGTTTTGACTCGAGTTGAATTGATGAAGCCAGGGGCGTTGTGTAGGTAAAGCTTGCGGGGTTTTGTACTGCGCGAGCCTTAAGTGGTGTAGGTGTCACAACTGAATGAAGATGTCTCTTGAGTAGCTCGCTTTCTGTGGTCGTGTCAAGGTCTGGGTATTGTTATAGGTGAAGTATTTACAGCGTGTCTTGCTATCCTATTAGGCCTGTATTAACGTACTGTCACCTGTAGCGCTCCAAAAAGGCATCTTCCTTATAGAGCATACCTTAGACATATAGTTAAAGGAGAAATGTTAATCAAAGCCGTATCAACAATTTTCCTCTCATATTTTGAGAATATTGGCTTATTTCAAGTTGTTCATCAAAAGTAATATAGAGCGACTTATTTCAATTTGTTAATCAAAAGTAATATAGAGCCATGCAACAATTTCCATTGAGAATTCTTGAAACATTTGAAGATTTGTGAGAAATCTGACCACAAAAGCCATAAACAGGTTCATTTCCTAGGAAGGATTGATCTAAGTGCTATGTTACAGAAAAGCTGTATTGTTATGCATAACTGGATTATTTAAATCTATAGAAATTGTATTCGGCAGAAATATTTGCGGTACATGTCCTCTTTGCAATATTTGATACTGTATATATATATATATATATATATATATATATATATATATATATATATATATATATATATATATATATATATATATATATATATATATATATATATATATATATATATATATATATTATATATATATACTAGTATATAAATTCTGATAGTGTCCACAGTATGGAAGGTTTAACAATAAAACTGACATTTATTCTTCGGTCATCTTGACCGTGGACGGTTAGAAGGCGTAAACAGGAGAGAAAGCTATGCAAGTCAGGCCTCATAAGCCAGAGCAGACACACTTGACAAATATTTGCCATTTATTTATTGCATCTGCCTGTAGCATTCAGTTCCACCTCCTGTATCTCAAATATGCGCGTGCGCAACATTATTATTACTTGAGCAATACCTTTTCATTCCTACAGCGTCTTTCATACATGACAAACCTATTGTTTCGAAGGTTTCTTAGTAAAAATGCCAATCAAATATCATCAAATGATTTACAGATTTATGTGCAAAAACAAAAATTGATTTTGAAAGAATGAACTAATCTCGCATTCGAGTTTCCATATACTAGTACCTTTTGGTTTTGGTTTCCTTGCAAAATACGCAACTTTTTAGATTCTCTAAAAAACAAAGCCTCTTTAAGAGTATAATTTATACCTGTTATTAATGATCAATAGACCCAAAGATAACATTTCCGCCGTCCTGTCATTGGTTTGTGGTCTTCATTTATTAGCAGGTATGGCTGTAGATTTAACCCTTTCGTCCAGCAACCTGAAAAGACCTGACATTTTTGGTAATATCTCGCTCACAAAGATATCTCTCAAAAAATATTTGAAGGAGAAATGATAGCTAGAACCTAGCAAAAACAACCTGTCAAATAGTTTATGAAATCATGCTTTATTTTGTCAGAACCCAACTAAGAACCCTCCTTCAAATAGTTCGTGATTTCATGATTTCATGATATTTACAGACGACACTTAAAATGGGGAAATCTAGGCGGGAGTGGGTTCATGGCTGAAGATCTTGGTGAGAGTCGTCTTTACTTATGACATTTTTGAAAATAATTTTTGGAAATAAGCATAAATTCACCAAATATTTGAAGGAAAGTTTTGGTTTATGTTCTGATCAATATTTCTACTTCAAATAGTTACCTAATAAAGGTCCACCCATGAACATATGAGTAAAGTACCCAGGGCGTTCTGCCTGCTGCAGACATAAAATGACGCATTATCCAATGGTTTGAAGGGCACCAGTTTAGAACAGTAGGCACTGTTTTGCGAGGGTAAAGATTGTTGTCAATTCTGGCATTTTCATTTTTTTTAGTTTTCGAAAAACTTCATTTTAATTCAAATGCATACGAATTGCACACAAGATCTGATATCTTTGAACACAGTTACCAAATAGAGTTATATTGAAAAAATATTGAAGAAGGGTTTTCAACTTTCATAAAAAACTTAAAGCCAAACCTTTTTGCAAATATTGTTCTATTAAATGTATTAACATGTTTATTTGTGCCACACCATGCGTACGTTCCATATATAAATGGTTTAGCCTAAAAACTTACTCTTTTTTGCTCTTATCTTGCTGTGATTTGGCGATGGCACACGGTGAACATAATTGCACGTCCTAATTCAGTTATCACAAAAAGTGACACGAGCTCATTATCAGAAAATTATCCAGACGCAAACAATTGATACCACATTACGAAATGGACTTTTTCTAAATTGTCACTTAATCCTTTCTTGGCAGTGGAGCCACCGAGGGGACTGACATCTTCGCGAAAATCCATCAGACAAGTCATCTATTAGAGTGATTTTATGGATGGTAATGGCAAATGTGCCAAAGAGCATACGTGACATGCAAAAGTTCAACGCTTTCTGACGTTTTCGGAAAAGTCTTGAAAATAAATTTGATTTTTTTTCCTCCTGTCACGTATGCTCTTTCGTACGAATGTAAGTCAGAGGACCACAAACAATTTTTCAAGTGTATTTCCCATCCCCTTTGGGCATAACGGGTTTTACAAGACCATCAACTTGTAGGTAGAAAAGGGTATTCACATCATTATCGAGCTGTGGGAATGAAAGAGTTTTCGCATCACCATCAGGTTGTGGATATAAAAGGGTTAAGTTCAACCATTACCTAATAGGTGAAAAAACCCAATGATAATTGAATGCACATGAGTATTGAGCTTAAGAATCAAGGGTATATGTTTCCGGTGACGTGCTGAGAAAATTGGTTGATTTGGCATTTTCCCACTGAATATTCCATTAAAACCTATCCTCCAAATTAACCTAAAAAGTGTGCACACTTAAAGGCAGCCTTTTGAGCAGTGATAGTATGTTTGTTTAACCCTCTTATGCCTAAATGTCCATACCCGTGTGTCGCCTGGATCTAGCGAAGATACTTTCACGAGGGCACAAAGTAGCTCAGTTGGTTAGGTGTCGGACTAGTAATCAGTAGGTCGCTGGTTCAATGCCCGGCCTTGGCACTTTGGTCTGTCCTTGGGCAAGACAGTTTATCCCATATTGCCTCAGTCTACTTAGCTGCAAAAATGGGTACTTAGCATTAATAAGGCAGTGCTTAGAGCTTGTGCGCTATATGCTGCCAGCTGCACTGGAATATCCCTAAGGGGATTGAAATGGTCCCAGTGTGTACAGGCCTGCTAAGAAAGGAAGGTTGTGTGCATATTTCCGTGGATACAAGACTATAAACCGAATACCTTGAGTCAGTGGTTTCCCCGCATATTTACTGTACACTTCTGGCTTGTCACGATTGATATTAATTCAAGATCTCCAAACGTACATTGTCTAAGAAAACGTAGGATATTTAGGTCTTCTCAGTGCATAACCCATTAATGCTCCTAGCGGTCAAAAGCAGTCTGACAATTGTGATCAAATCTTGCGGGCAAAAGCATAGCTGGAGAAATATTTCAAGGAGAAATTTATTCAGATCATAACCAACAACTCTTCTTTTAAATATTTTGTAAAGTAATCCCCAATTTCAAAGCAATTGTTGAAAGTACTGTAGATCCTGACGACAGTTCCTAGAGGAACCCTTATGTATTATGTGTTAAGTATCAATGTGTTAAACCTTCCGATCCTGAGGCTACTTTCTACCAAAGCACAAGGATGCAAAAATATTTGAAAACCATCTAAACCCTGTCATGTTGATATGCATTGGATAGCTCTAAGTACTCTCAGATGAGTACCCATATGCCAGGGTTTCAGTCATTTTTCAGCAATTTTGCGTCATTTCGTATTAGCAAAATTAGTCACCAGCAGCATAAAGGTTAAAAGGGAGTAGGATGGGTATTCTGCAATGGCCAATGCATCAAAAATCCAATTGAACAAGTAGGGCAAACAGACCTAATGAGCCGGCGGGTATTACCTGCCCGGGATTACCTGTAAATTTAGTAGTGTTCAGTGGATTCTGAGGAGTTCGTGAGAAAAGTGAACAATAGAGCAGTAAAAAATCTACTGTCTGCTTCATTCACTGTGAGGACGAGGCAGAGATAAACCTAGTTAATTAGAGATATTGTGCAACTCTCATGAAATGCACAGTAGGGATATGACCGTCACAGTGACGCCTAGTTGCTACCTTAGTTTTTTATAGGCAAAGCAAAAAAATCGCCTATTGTTGCTTTGGTTTTCTTATAGGCCAAGCAAGAAGAAACCTATTGTTGCCTTAATTTTTTTATATGCCAAGGAAAAAATTCACCTATTGCTGCTTTGGTTTTCTTATAGGACTAGCTAAAAGGATCCTAGCGTTATCTTGGTGCTTTTAAAGGTCAAAGCAAAAAAGGATCCTTTTCCTTTATATGTGTTTTTAATGCGTTCACATGGGAACTGATTTTTATTCCTTTTCCTACCTTAATTGTTTTATATGCCACACAAAAAGGACTTAGATGCTACCTTAGTTGTTCTACAGAAAATGCAAAAAGGAATTTACTTAGTTTCTTATAGGCCAAGCAAAAAGGACCTTTTTGCTATCTTAGTTGTTATAAAGGCCAAGCAAATAAATAGGTAATACTAGTAATGCCTTAATGCTACCTGAGTTGTAAGGCGAAGCAAAAATAGGCAGTAACGCCGTATTGCTACCTTAGTTGTTTTAGAGGCTAAGCAAATATAGGCAGTAATACCCTATTGTTACCTTTTTTTAAAGGCCAAGCAAAAAATAGTCAGTAAGGCCAACCAAAAAGGAAACTATTGTTATCCAAGTCCTTAAAAAGGTCAAAGCAAAAAAGGACCCTTTCCCTATCTTTGTTTTTAGTTTGTTCACACAGGAAGTGATTTTTATTCCATTTCCTGTGATATTTGTTTAATAGGCCAAGCAAAAAGGACTCTCTACGCCTAGTAAAAAGGACCTTATTACTACCTTTAGTTGTTTTATAGGCCAAGTAAAAGAACCCTATTACTACCTAAGTTGTTTTATAGGCCAAGTAAAAGGACCCTATTACTACCTAAGTTGTTTTATAGGCCAAGTAAAAGAACCCTATTACTACCTTAGTTGTTTTATAGGCCAAGTAAAAGGACCCTATGACTACCTAAGTTGTTTTATAGGCCAAGTAAAAGGACCCCATTACTACCTAAGTTGTTTTATAGGCCAAGTAAAAGGACCCTATTACTACCTAAGTTGTTTTATAGGCCAAGTAAAAGGACCCCATTACTACCTTAGTTGTTTTATAGGCCAAGCAAAAAGCATTGCTACCGGTACATGAGCGATTTTATGGGCCAAGTAAAAAAAGAAAACTGCAACCCACTATTTCTTCCTTAGTTTTTTTTTATAGACCCGGCAACTAATTCTACTGCCTTAGTTGATACGTAGACCATCCAAATAAGGACACAGTCCTGGAAATTGCTTATAAGTTGCTTTATAGGTTAAAGAAAAAGACACAGTGATACCCTATTGCTATATACACTGTTTTACTAACCAAGCTCATGAGGACAATGCACTGACACCCTACAGTACTGATATTTAATTCCTGCACCAGTCAACCGGACACTGCCAGTGCCTGGTGGTAAAAACACCCATGGATAACATGTCAGAAAAATAAGCCATGCACATCGATGACCCACATAGCTTGCGAATCAAAGCTACCCTCAGTTGTGAGGTCATTCATGTATCAATACCCAGGAAACTTGGTGGCAATCAGGTGTGCGGTCATGTATTATCCCTGGGCTGCCCACGCATTTAGTGCAGGAATTAAATGTCGGCACTGTATTGCTACCTTAGTTGTTTATAGGCCAAGCAAATAAAGGAAACGTGTACTCTTTTATGTTTATATGTCCTTTTCTATCTTTTTTATGTATGTGCAGATACATTTTGGACAGAAATTTCAGACAAGACTATATGACTATTCACAGCGTACTTTATTTATGAATTACATCCATCCATTTTTGGTCAAAAGCCTGATGTCTCCGGCCAGATAATGCTAACATGCTTATTAATCTATCAATTGGTTATGTGAAAAAGTTGAAAGTGACTAAGATTTTTTTTCTCCAGAAATTTCAGTATCTTCCACAATTAAAAACTGACCACAATTTAGCATCAAAAGGAGGAGAAAGTAAAATCTGACGTATGGAAGTAGTTAAAGTAAAAAGCAATACCCTTGAGCATGCCCAAGAAGGGGATCTAAAGAATACTGAGTGCTCCCCTGGCTGCAATATTAACCCTTCAAAATGCTAAGGCTACTTTCACCCAAAGCACAACGATGCAAAGAATTTTTGAAAACCATCTAAACCCTTTCATATTAGTATTCATTAGATAGCTCTCACTCAGTCCTCTGATGAGTACCCATATGCCAGGGTTTGTCATTTTTCAGCTTTTTTTCATCATTTTATAATGGCAAAATTTGCCACCAGCAGCATAAGGGTTAATTGTAAGTAAGGTGCAGGAGGAGCGCTCCCAGATCCAGTATAGAAGGGGAGACCTACAGTGCTTGATCTTTGATTTGGAATTAGAATTTTGATTTTGGTTACTTTTTCTGCCATATTTAGGCTTATTTGTGACTAGCCAGTTTAGACTAGTTGAAAGTGGTGGAAGAAACTGGAGTATGTGGCAAAAACCACTGCCTACTACAAAGTCATTGGCAACTTTTCCATGTATTTTCCCCCACAAATGTCTGAAGCCATATTGTAAAGGGGATTTTTGGCCAAAATCCAGTACCAGGTGGTTCATGTTTGACGAGTTTATAATATTTTGGTCCACCATAATCATGTGATATATCAAAATGAACCTTGAACCATGCACACAATCTTGCTAGCCAATTGACTAATTTTTGAGCTATGTAGGTTTTGTACATTGGCGAGCCAGTCTCTTCTTTAAATATTTTTGATATGTGAGCATGGTTCTCTTCTTTGTAATTCCACAAATGCATATAGGTGTGTGTGGCATTGGAAGGGTTAAGCTTGTTCTGTTCAAATGAAAAGATCATGTACAAATACAAGATCTAAGTAAGATGGCCCACTTACTGAGGTAAGCCGAATATGTACAACAATATATTAACATAGATTACATGATAATTTGTAACAATCATTTTAGAGCAAAGTCCTGCAAATTGCAATAATATCGAAATGGGTATAGTTTTAGATAATACAATGCCAGAGATTAGAAATCCTAGATATTGCTAAGCCTTTTGAAGGGCTATGGCCATCATTCATTTTTACTGATGCTAACAGGATCTTAGCCATGATTCAAAAAAAAAAAAAACAGCAATTCCAAAATTTCTGCCAGTCCAGATTTAGCTATTCAGCTTCTTCAAATCCTTATACTAAGTACATTTAATATTCTATTGTGTCAAAAGCAGCAATTTACACTTCATGTAATAGAATGATAGAAGATGGTTTGTTAGGAAAACGTTTGGTTAATACCCCCAAAAAGTCAAAATTTAAAATTCTTCATAGAAAGTTTTGCCTATCTTTGTGACGAGCATTTTTCTGAAAAAATCTGCAGAAGAAATAATTATCTGAATCCACATTACAACTTTCCCTTAAATATATTTTGTGAACTTTTCATTAATTCTCAAGTTATATTAAAAAGCATAATAGTATTATACTATATCATCATACTATCATAATTTCATAGTATCTATATACTATATATATCCTGAAGACAAACACCAAAATATCTTGCCATGGATGGGTGAATTACATTTAACAGCAAAATATTGAATGATGAACACAACATATAGAGCAATTAACACTTTCCATCTTAGATGCTTTGTGAAAATATGAAATTTGATTTCGATTATCACAGTATCTCCCGTGGAATGCTAGGAAGACTTATTGTGGACTGCAAAATGCAAAATGGTATACAGACACATAACGCATAATAAATTAACCTAATATACAAATATCCTTGAATGTGTCTTTACTTCAATTTTTTTCAACAATGGGCATTAAGGCAAGGCTTGAATGGAAGATAATGTTGGAATACATGACTGAAGCAGCCATTTCAAATTCCATTCACATCTGGAGCATACACAATGACATGATTTGATAAATATGAAAATAACTTGATAACACAGCAATATTTTTAAAAATAATTGATGGAAAGATGTTGTTATTGTCAGATTCAAAAACACCTCTTCAGTTTAATTCAGATATTACCTCATTTGAAATATAAACTAAATCAGCAGAACAAATGCATAATTAAGATGCAATTGGGTTAAGTATCAAATATCTTTCTTATCATTTGCATGAAAGCAAAAAGAAAATATACATATATATTATTCCTGCCTTGTCCTGTCAATGCATCTGGGTGTATTTTTCAAGGGTTCTAATGACCAAAGGACACCTGGACACCAAGCTAGCTTAGAGCCAAGTGCAAGGTTAGTTGACAACCAATTAGCCAGTTGACAGGTCTTGGAAACACCTACAATAGTATCAAATAGCTTGGTGTGTGAAGCAGTATGTGTAGTTTCCTTGTTCTCCACCAGGGGAGTAATGTCCTCATTCTTAACAGCTGGACGTGTTAAGCAAAATGTGTAGTTTCCACATTCTCCTCCAGGGGTAGTAATGTCCTCTGATCATTTTCCACAGCTGGACGTGTGAAACGAAGTGTGTAGTTCCATACGATAGTCCATAACAGCTGGGTGTGTGAAGCAGAATGAATAGTTTTCTTGTTCTCCACCAGGGGAGTGATATAATCCTTGACTTGTACTAGTGATAACCTGCCAGCTTCATTGGATACTGCAAGAGGCTACAAGAAAGAAAAAAGAGGAATTGTAAAACATTCTGCATATACTGATTTTCTATGGCCTTGTTTTGCAGGAAGTATTACAGTTTCCTGCCAACACTTTGGAGGGGAACTTGGAGCAAAAATGAACTTAAATAATTAATGCTTAGGAGTCACTCTTGCCTTTGTCTGGATCTTTGATACTTTTAACAATAAGTTGGAAATCAAGGACAACTTCACAAAATATTTAACGAAATGCTGCTGTCAATTTTCTGATTTACAGATATTTTCCCAACTATGCTTTAGCCTGAGAGATTTCACAATATTGCAAGGCTGCTTCTGGCTGTTGTGAGCATCAATGGGCTAATGACCTAAACAATCGACTTCACTAACAATTGTATTTCCTTTTCCCCATATTTCTGTGGAAATAAAAACAATAAGAAAAGGAAAACAGGAAGTCAATTAGTGAGAATAAACATGACCTTGACCTTGTGTTCATCAAGGTATGAAAGCGACAACATTCCAATGGTAGCTTAATTACACTATTTTAACCCTTACACAAAGTCTGAAAAATATGGCAAAAATGATAAAACAAAAAATATTATGAACTTTTGAAAGAGAAGCCATTTATTTAAAATCCAACAAAAAGTTTCTTTAAAAGTTTCTTTAAATATCTTACAAAATTCACTAAAATACTTAAAAAGAATGATATACATATTTGGCTCTTTACTTGTTTGTTATGGTTATGCATCTGTCAAACAGGAAGCAGACTTTGTTATTTCTATCTCACCCCTCAGACTACAATGTACACAAAGGTATAGGTATAATAATTGCATTGTCTAAACATTGATTTCACAGCTAAGTAGACCTAGCACGGTCTATTAACATCCAGACAACAATGGTATTGTTTAAATATCTACCATTGTCAAAACAAAAAGGAAACAATAGCATTGTCTGAGAAACAATGCTACAATAACATCACCTGAACCAAATAAAAACCTAAAACAAACACGACTAACACAGATCTTAAAGAAACTGGTGCCAGCCATCTTGTTAATGGGCCTGAGAGAATACTTCAAGTCAAGGAAGTGAAATGTACAGAAGAATGTCAAAATCGTGCTGTATTGTAAATGTATGAAGTACGGGTCCAAGAAGTCTGACTTTGTGTTAGACATTCAATGCGTGTTTAGTTTCTCATGTTCTGTTACTTTCAGGTATTGTTAGCAACAACAGAACACTTTTAACGTTCAGGAAGTTGCCCCGAGAAGTAAGTCAAAGTCGTCAAAATTGTGGCATATTGTAAAATGCCACATAAGTGCTCAGGAAGTAGGCTTATTGTAGAATAACAAAATTGTCAAAATAGCAACGTTTTGTAAAAAGCTTGAATTATGGATCCAAAATCGTTTGTTTATACTCTCATTAAGGCATTCCTGTTTTGTTTATTTTCTCATATTCTACTAGTATATTGTCTTTGTTGACCCATACAAACTGAGTTCCCCTTGCTAAACGTCTTCTGTAATAACCTTTTTTAAAATAACAGGAATAAAGCACAAAATCACAAAATGTTTGAAGAAGCGTTCAAGATATTATTGTGATAAACATTTCATCTTCAGAAAAACTTCAAAATTACGCTTTGAGTAGAGTCATCTGGATCTTTAACATATTTTGAAATAACCCTGGAAAAATATATGAAGGAGACTTGTTTTGTTTTTCCTTGAATATTTTGGGAATATTCATTTTGAAAAGAATATTATCCCCCAAATCATTTAGGCCTATTGTTTATCTGAATTCGATCTGCAACCTTCCTTGAAATATTTTGCAAATTTAAGCTTCATTCCAAAGTTATTTTCAAAAGTTTGACAGGTTCAGACTCAGATGACACTGGTCAAATACATCTCTATGGGCATGAATGGTGAAGATTTTACTATAAATGGTTTCTCACTCACAATCAAGGGACAAAAATTGGACTCGAAAACTGGGGTCACCATGCAATGTGTTTGCTTTTGAATGTTTCACTGCTAATGGTCACTAGCTACTCGAATCTAAGTGGTGAGTGCAGCTCCGATGATTTCTAGAAAATTTCTCTCAGATGAGAGCAGTAGGGCTTGGTGCCCATACACGATACGATACCGAATACCAATATCATATGGGAATAATTATTGTATCGGAAATAGGAAAGTGTCATATCATATCGTTTGAAATTTGAAATATATATAGAATTGATTAATTGCTACCTGGACGTCTCTGCTTGAAGGAAATTTGCTCTTTATTAGCAAATTTCCAAAGCTGACAGTGCTAAATTTACCAATATTAGGTCCCTGGGAGGCAGGCAGCAGAATTTAAAATATTGTAAACCCTTCTGATGCTGAATCTAGCACAATATCACAAAAGTATTCGACAATTATCTAAACCATGTCATGTTGGTATTCATTTAAAAGCTCTCGCTAAGGACTATCAGATGAGTACCTATATGCTAGGGTTCCCTTCACTTTTCAATTTCTTTTCAAAGTATTTTCTTTTCTCCAAATCAGCCACCAGCAGCACAAGGGTTAAGGTGTCGTATCCCTAGATTGCAGGCCCTGTTTGGAGGGTAGTCATGCCTGGTGTGGAAATGATTGCTGTTTAATGTTGGTGGTCCCCCCCAGGTGTCTGTGTGTCCTGTTGCGCGAAGGTGAAGACGATGCACACCTAATGATAGTCCCGCGCGTAAAATATCTCCGTCTTCCCCGAGACATTGTGACGAAATCTATTACAGAGGTCGAAGGTCACCGAGGGTGGCATGCTACGCATTAGCAACAGTGTGGACCGTAGCCATGCCACATAATGGGATCCTGTCCGTAAGAGATAACTAGTTTTATTCATTACACCGAGGCCGGATGGTGGGAAGAGACGCGCTATAGAAAGTGACACACATTTACAAACTGCAGATAGAACGTGGAACACAAGAAAAATATTTACGGAGCCAAGTGGGGGCTTTCACTGGAAAACGCTCCTCTTTGCTCAACGGACATTCTATTCTACCAATGATTACTATCAGGTTTAAAAAGGTGTTTGGATATTTTTTTTTCTAGATATGAAGTTCAAAACACCCTTTAGCAACTGGAGTGAACCCTTAGCAGCATATTTAGGGTTAAAAGGGTGTTTGGGTATTTTTCTCTTTATGTGTAGGTCATAACACCCTTTAGCATCAGGACTTAACCCTCAGCCTGGCAGCTTTTCAGTTTTGAAAATAATTTATGAAATAGAGTAATACTTGAAAAATATTTGAAGATGGGTTGTCTAACGCCATGGGAGCATATGCAATAAATTTTAGTCAAATAATCCTCACAATATCAATTTAACCCATTGATGCTCAAGGATTCCTATGGAAATTGGTGTCTGGATCTATAATACTTTTGATAACAACTTTGGAATTACCATTGATTTACAAAATACATGAAGGAAAGTTATTGGTAATGTTCCGAGTAATATTTCTCCTTAATCTTTTTCCAAGTCTTGCATTTAATTGCAAGATTTCATCCAAATTTGGCTGCTGTGAGCATCAATGGGTTATTCTCAAGATATTTCATATGTATCAGACCATGTGCCAGGGTCTTAGCCAGGATTTCAAAAATGCCTGTTCAAAACAGCTATTCTAAAATTTCTGCCCGTCAAGAATAGGTAACAAATCTACTTCAAATCCTTATACCAACTACATTTAATAGCCTATTGTGTCAAAAAGGGCATTTTACACTTCAGCCTATTGTCATAGAAGATGGTCTGTTATGAAACTATTTAGTTATTACACTCCAAAAGACAAAATTGAAAATTCTTCATAGAAAATTTTGCCTGGCTATGTCCCTGCTACGTGCACACCCTGTATGTGAATGGGATAAGGTAAATAGATAGCTTTCATAGACACATCTGAACAGTATTTATCAAGATTAGAATCTATTTTAACCCATTCATGCCTAGAGGTCTCTTTAACTCATTCGCACTTAGAGCGGCCAAATAGTATAAAATCATACAAATATTACAGCAAAACTTTGATAACAGAAGTATTTTTTTTATACAATATCAACTTTGACACCTAGTAAAGCAGTCTATTTCTAGTTAACTCTGCCACTGCTGAGGCTACTTTCGTCCAAAGCACAAAAACGCCTAGATTTTTGAAAAATATCTAAACCCTGTCATAATGGTATTCATTAGATAGCTCTCGCTGAGTACTCTCAGATGAGTACCATGTGCCAGGGTTTCAGTCATTTTTTAGGTGTTTTTTGCCTCATTTTGTATTGGCCAAATTAGCCACCAACAGCATAAGGGTTAAGTAATGTAAATAAGTTTTTCCAGGTGAAAGATGCTCTTGTTATTCTGCACTGAATTATGATAATTAACGTTAGCATGTTGAACTTTCAAAAATCACATGACTCGAAAAGTTAAGAAAAAATAATGGACTCCAAACACTGGCATTTCATAAAAGCCAGAATAGCAAGAATAGTGCAAACAACGCAGTACCCTGACACCAGGTGTATGAATGAAGTGTTTGGGCGAGAAATACGATTAGCGACACACAAAGGTGGGAGTTATGCTGGGGGATGGAGAGCATGCAAGAAACGTGAGGAGGGTATTGTCTAGAGAACAGTGGAGAGACTATTATAGGGCAGTGTGGGAATACTATGCCACATGCATCTATCTACACAGTAGTGCAGATATGTACAGCACACCCTTGCCTTATGAAAATCCCTACTCTCAAAAATAAAATCAACACCCTTGCCCTTGAGTGAAAAAACCCTACCAGTACTCTCTTAAAAATTCACAATCTATCCTCTCTTATGAGAACCCCTTTCTCAAAAAACAAAGTCTACACCCTTGCCCTTGAGTGAAAAAAATTCCACAATATATTTGAATAACTATCATAAACATGTATTTACTTATCCATAAAAGGTTTAATATCCTTATGTTATGTCATAGCAATCATATTTAGGTGCATATATTCAATTACTTGCTTGAGAAAAATGACATTTTTCACAATCTGTTAATCTGCTAGATTAAAAGAGCTACACCCTGATGTGTGAGAATGTTTCGAAAGCGCCTTGCTCTGTGTGGCCTCATAATGATCACTCAGGTAATTAAAGCCTTCTAATGCTGAGGCTACTTTCAATCAAAGCACAAGGACGCAAAGTTTTTTGAAAACCATCTAAACCCTGTCATGTTGGTATTCATTTGATAGCCCTCACTGAGTACTCTCAGATGAGTACCATTGTGCCAGGGTTTCAGTCATTTTTCAGGTTTTTTGCATCATTTTCTATTGGCCAAATAAGCCACCGGCAGCAGAAAGGTTAAAGTGGCAGAAGCTCTACTCATATGCATCTGGTCTTTCTCACCATGGCATTTCCAGGAACATTGCATCATCAAGCAACCCTCCTCCATACACAATGACACAAACAGAGAAAATAGACATTCAAAGTGAATGAAGATGTACCTGGTCAATGTGACAGACACAAGACTGGAATACAAATGGTTCCCTCGTGGCTCTCACTAGTTAACCCTTCTGATGCTGAGGCTACTTTCGTCCAAAGCACACAGACAAAAAGAATTTTGATCTAAACGCAAAGAATCTAAATCCTGTCATGTTGGTATTCACTGGATAGCTCTTGCTATGTACTCTCATATAAATACCCATTTGCCAGAGTTCAGACATTTTTCAATTTTTTTGCATCAATTTGTATTGGCCAAATTAGCCACCTGCAGCATAAGGGTTAACCCTTTCATGCCTACAGCTCTTCTGGGAATTACCATCTGGATATTTTGATATCTTTTGACAATAACTTCTAAGTTAAGTATGATTTTACAAAATATTTGAAGAAGAGTGGTTGGTAGTGTTCTTAATAGCATTTCTTCTTCAAATAGTTCCACTGCTTTAGCCTGTAAGATCTTATCAAAGATGTCAGGCTTGTTTTGGCTGCTGTTAGTAAAGGGTTAACCCTTTCATGACTAGAGTGCCAAAAAGGCCTGAATATTTTGATGATATGCCTCCAATAAATACATTTACAAAGAATATATAAAAGGGAAATTTCCATTGGAACTTCAAAAAAACTCTATCGATTGAAAAATTATTGTTTGATTACTAAGTTGAAGTATTTTATCATTCAGATGAGCAAGACACCCATTTAAAGGTATAAATGGGTTATAAAGAGTTAATAGAAAAAGACCCAGTGTACAGGCTGTTTCCTATTAATTCTCCAACTGATAAAACATTGCTAGTGGATTAATATCAGTTTCTATAGTTTACTGTATTCAATTGTTTTTGGGTTCGTATCAGTTTCTTGTATTCAATTGTTGTTAAGTTTGTATCAATTTCCAGGAACTTTATCACACGCCTGGAGCCAAATTCAAACCTCCTCAGGCAGTGGTGAGAGACAGTGAGCAGTCAGTTGCAAGAACTTATATAGAGACCTTTCAAATTTTCACAATAAGATACTATATCAATAGTTCCTTTACATTACAACATCTTACCGATATTTTAACAGTAAAGCCTGCCTACAAGGGAAATATTTTTGTTAGATTTGGCAATGTTAGCTTCAGATATCACGCTAATAAATAGCAAACTTCCTTAAAGTGCGAGACGTCCAAGTAGCTATTAAGTCAATTTTATATTGTTAAGCAGTACCAGCATTTTTTCCATTGCATATTGGTAATGGTAATTAATCGAGTAAGTGGTAGTAACCCTGGTGCTACTGGTGGCTAAGTTTGCTTATACAAAATGGTGCAAAAAAGGCTCAAACCCTGGCACATCACTGATCTGAGCGTAATCAGCGAGAGCTATCCAATGAATATGGACATGACATAGTTTGAATGATATTAAAAAAAACGTTGTATCCTTGTTCTTTGTACAAAAGTAGCATCAGCTTTGGAAGGGTTAAGTCAATTTTATAGTGTTAAGCGTTACCAAAATTTTTCCCATTGCATATTGGTAATGGTTATTAATCAAGTACTAGTACTAACCACTAGGGAGTCAGAGTCTGGTTTGGGAAGGTGGGGTTTACTCCTGGCTTTTGCCTGTCTGTCAGAATCCCCTCAGGTGTGAGATTTGAGTCTGAACGCCCCTAGCTATGCGGCGATTATTTCATTCAGCCTCAAGCGTGGCTGCGTACGGTCCCCAACTTCTCCCAGTGTCACGGTGCCTGCGTGAATGCCCGATTTGAGCTGCACGGCATTGCCAGCAATACCAACCACTCAGATCTGTATTACACGCACACAAAGCTAATGCAATGTAAATTCTGCCACAAATAAGGGTCTGGAGGGGTTGATTTCCCAGGGAAGGGTCATGTTGGGCATTGTATCATAACATGTGATGTCTGGTTTTACGCCTAGGGCCCTTGGGGTGTCCGGTTACCAGCAGGGCCCGCTGGAAGCAACAGGTTGCACCCCTTCTGGGTATTGATACCCAGGGGTGCTGATAATAAAAGGGTGGGTCCTGAGGACTTGAGCCCCCCTAGAATACCCACGGTTCATACTTTGGATGGGTTACTTTGATATTCTTATTCAATCCATTATAACATTCTAAGAACCTCATATGTCTTGAGCTGCAAAAAACAGAAATTCTAGGAAATACTGAAAGAAAAAATATGATGATAACTGAAATCCCTACTTTTTAATGCATAACTAATACCAGCAAATCAAGGTGCAATATATCCATTCAATCCATCATTTAATTTCATATTGTTTGTGTGCGTGTGTATATATATATATATATATATATATATACATATATATATATATATATATATATATATATATATATATATATATATATATATATATATATATATATATATATATATATATATATATATATATATATATATATATATATATATATATATATATATATATATATATATATATATATATATATATATATATATATATATATATATATATATATATATATATGAATATTGGGGCTATTTTGATTGTTTTAACGAATTTGAAATTTGTAGTGAGATTAATTTGAATTCCCAAAGTTCCGTCATCTTTGCAAAAAATAATCACGAGTACGTTTCTGGTATTCTTTAGGATATGCCCACAGGTGTGTACTACAGAAGGTAGGCTGAAGGCCCGAATTGTTGAGTTAGAGCGACCTTCGAGAGTGGCGCGACCTCTTTGCCCTGACAGGTATACAGGTACACCAGTCAACATCAACAACACCCAGCGTTTATTTATCCCATCTACAAAAATGTGGTGCAAAGTTTCCGAAACACTTTGAAAGTCATCCTTGATAGTTGGCCTTTGCCACAGCTCGGCCATTCATCCCATGGCGACCTTCGACCCCACATCCCTTAGGGCCAAAACAACCTTCAGCCTCGCACCTATCAACTTCCCCCGTCTTGGAACACTCGAGACGAGAAAGGTAATCCCGCAAATTAATTCTTCTCCCGAATAGAGCCGAGAGGCCAACTTGCCTCTCGCGCTGCACCGCGAAAGTGACATTCAATCTGATCGCTGTCTATTGTGCATTTTTCCGTTGTTTTGACCCTCACCATGTTGTACAAGGGGAGAGTGGAGTAATCGCGTCGCGCTCGAGTGGGTGCCTACTGCCTCTCGGGCACATACCCAGTAGAGTTGAGAACCCGATGACAGTTTGCGCACACTGAAAGATTTAGCTGTTTGCTCTAATTCTGCAACCTGCCAACGCTTTTCATGCATGGCCTAGTTTTGCAGACAGCCAGACCCCCTGGTGGCAAAACTATTAACCAGGTGTTCGGATGTGGTTTTTCTGGCGATTGGTAGGTCATGTGTTCCTTATCTATTGGCAAAATGTCAAAAAGTTCCCAACAGAGAAGTTTTGAGAAAAAACATTAATGTAGATTGTGTTTTGTTCCATTGTAAGAAAACTTGATTGGTTTATAGATTCAACTGCTAAAATACAGCTAAAAATTAATAAGTTAGATTTGATAAATGATAGAGTGAGGCCTATAGCACTCAAAACTGCCTGACTATTTTGGGGATATCTCTCTAACAAAATCAATTTTCAGATAATATTTGGAGGGGAAATCTTCATCAGAAGCCAATTAAGAACTCCCCTGAAATATTATTACTACTACTACTACTACTACTACTGCTGCTACTGCTACTACTACTACTACTACTACTACTACTACTACTACTACTACTACTACTACTACTACTACTAATAATAATAATAATAATGATAATAATAATGAAATAATGAAATAATGATAATAATGATAATAATAATAATAATAATAATAACAATAATAACCATAAATAATAATAATAATGATAATGAATAATAATAATAAGATTAATAAATAATAATAATAATAATAATAATAATAATAATGATAATAGTAATAATAATAATAGTAATAAAAATAATAATAATATTAATAATAATAATAATAATAATAATCATGACAATAGTTATCATAATAATAATAATAATAATAATAATAATGATAATAATAATAATAATATTAATAACAATAATAACAAAACTAATACAGTTGTAGTGTGTTACAAGATGGTAAAGAGAGGTGATGAGAGTCAATGACACCTGTAGAAAAGGTGGCCAAGTTGCCCTGTATGTAACTGGTCAAGGTGGATGCTGACCACTCAGTGACCGATGGTTTTACCAAAAACATGCTTAGTTAGTAATTAACAATAACGCCATTAATGAAGCATAAACTCCATCCATTTATGGTCAGTTTGGTTTGGTTCAATGAATGGTCAAGCTTGGTGTGAATACATCATGCCTGATTGTCTCCTTTGATCTTTGCTGACCATCACGGTCAAACTACGGCCAATTTTAACACATCAATACTCAAGCGTATAGCGTAACTATTGAAATTGTCGTCTGGACCTAAGCTACTTATGACAAAAACCTCATAATTAAGATTGATTTCCCAAAATATTTGATGGGAAGTTGTCAGTATTTATCTGATTAACATTTCTCCTTCAAATATTTTCACAAATATGTATCTGACTGAAACATTTTGCCAAAATATCAGGCTACTTTTGGTGTCTGTGAGCATTAATGGGTTAATGGATAACCCTTTTAGTAGTGCTAGAAATGAAGAGGAGGAACTAGAGATAGCTTATCTAAGACCTGTCTAGCAGGTCTCATGGACATGATACTTTTGACAATAATTGAGGAACTAAGAAAGATTTCAAAAATCATTACATGGAGACTATCACTAAAAGCAGCAAGACAATATTAGACTAATCTTCTAAACAAAAAAAATAGTAGGGAAGATATTTGAAGCAGAAATGTTAATCAGGACACTACCAACAACTCTGCTCCAAATATTTTGCTAAATAATACTTAATTCCTTAATTTGATGGTCAATAATATCTAAGATACAGATGGCAATTTCTAGAGGAACCAATTAATACTCACAGCGACCAAACTCAGCCTGACAATTTTGATGAAATATTGCAGGCAAAAGCATGATTTGGAAAATATTTGATGAAGAATTGTTAATCAGGGCTTAAGCAACAATTCTCCTTCAAATATTTTCTAAAATCATCCTCAGGTTTAAAGTTATTGTCAAAAGTATCTTAGATACAGACAGCAATTTCCAGAGTAACTCTTAAGCATGAAAGGGTCAAGAGGGGATTTTCTGTAGAGGAGTGGCAAGTCTGTGTGAGTACCAGGGGCAATCAGCTTTATTCACAACACATACCCAGTTTAGCCACCACATAACAATGCCCTATTGTTCCAGCCATCATATCTATAACAAAGTAACCCTTTTTTGGGGTGCCGCTGTACCCGCCAGGCCAGCGCCCCTCAGGAGAGAACAAAATGGGGTAGAGCTAATAACCATACTCCTGTAATTTATTAAGCCCCAGCTATGCCTGGTGCCTCTTAACTGTCTTGTTGCTGCTGGCTAATTTAGTTGATACAAAATGACCCAAAAAAGCTGAAAAATGACTCAAGCCCTGGAATGTGTGTTATTCAACTGATAGAAGAGAGTGAGATCTCTCAAATGAATACCAACATGACAGTGTTTAGAAGGTTTTCAAGCATTTTTGTGTTCTTGTGCCCTGGTTTAAAGTAGCCTCAGCATCAGAGTCAGCCCATTCATGTCTAGAGATCTATTTGGCAATTGATATCTGAATTGTTGATGCTTTTGAGAATGACTCTCGAACTAAGCATGAATTCACAAGCTATTTTAAAGAGATGTGTTTCGGTTTATGATTGAAATTTCTTCCTAAAAAATTCTTTTCCTAAACATTTCCAGATTACAAGGATATTACCAAAACAGTGTGTATTTTTGGGGCGCGTGGTTCAGGCATGAATTGTAAACTGCCCCAGGTCTCTCTGCATGTATCTCTGGGCCTGCCCCGATGGCCGAGTGGTCTAATGCATTGCCACAGACTGCTAGCTGTCTCTCATCATTGCCTGGGTTCGAATCTTTGCCAGATCATGTGATTATTTCACCAGTGACTTGGGGTTAGGCAGTGGTGTTGGCCAGGTACTCCAGTTTCCTCCACCACTTACAACTGACTAGTCACGACTTGGACACAAAATGGCAGAAAAAGAGACAAAAAAACAAAATACCAAATTCCAACTTTTTTCAATGTTTGATTTGCTTCATATTTCTTCACTCTTACATGATGAAATATATGGAAATATAATATATGGGTTGGTACACAAAATTGCAGAAAAAGTGTCAAAAATGAAAAATTCCAATATCCAGGCATGAAAAGTCAACTGTCCAATGTCTGTACACAATAACCCATTCATGTCCATCATTCCCCATACAAAAAGTCCTCTAGCAGCTCCCCTACCTTTGAAAATACCCAAGGAATAAATCAAATTAAAAAAAATAGTCATTCTTCAGTTTTGAATTAATATATCTCCTTCAAACATTTTCCAAAAAACTTTGTAAAAGAAATATCAGCTAAACAGGGATTCTCTTGAAAATAACATAAAAATAAATCATATTTACAAAAAAATTCAAAAGTGAGTCATTGGTTGGTTTCTGATTTGTTACATCCCCTAAAAGATGCATACAAAAGGGAGATATCGCTGTAACAGTCTCTTTGGGTTCGCTTCAGGGATGAATAGGATAATTATGATAAATGGTTATTTTATAGATGTAATAAACCACTAAGTATGGGCTGGAGGAATTGGCGGCAAGAGCCGGAACTGGCTGATTAGAGGGAGGGGTGACAGGTGACAGTCTGTGTGTGTCAGGTGTCACCCCCTGTCACCTGGGGGTGGGGCTGGGGGAGATAAGGGGGTATGATAAAGGGGTGTACAGCCCCTTAATTGATAAAGGCCCCTCATCAATATGCTGGACAGGGGACTATCAGATCTATAGATCTGTAACGCCCTTCCCTTCACCCACTGATGCTTATAAGATGTCCCCTAGAAATTGTTGTCTCTGTTGAAAATACCTTTACAAATTACTTGGATATTTTACAAAATATTTGAAGGAGATTAGTTGGTAGTGTTCCTATTAACATTTTTTCCTTCAAATATTTTTCGTAACTATGCTTTTGATTTGCTTTTGATCTGAAATACCTTTGACAATAGCTTTAGAATTGAAATTTATTTCAAGAAATATTTGATATTGAGATTTTAACAGTGTTTTAATCAGCAATGTTCTTCCAAATATTTTTCCAATATAGCTTTTGCTTGAAAGATTTTGTCAAAATTATCAGGCTTATTTTGGCCACTGCAAGCATTAATAGAGATCTAGTTGACAGGTGGCATCTGGACTAAGTACAAACTAAAGAAGGAAAAAAAGTTGAAAATAAACGACACACACTTTTCAACTAAGCAATAGTTCACATGATATTTTTGGCATGGATGGGTTAACCGAGACTATATGTTTATTTATTATGGTGTTAGAGATAATCCTATAAACATCAACATCAACCACAAACAATTCCAGAAAATACCCTCTCTGCAGAAACCAGACATGAAGCATCTGTTGAACAAACATCATTCAGTATCGCACAAAAGTTCCCCTACTTTAGGCACAAGCTGACTCAACTTAATTTGAAAGACAAACCTGAAAGACTTCTAAACCAAAACAGCTGTCTATGCTTCTATCAGCTTAGAGCTCTATTTTATCCTCATTCTGTATAAACAGTGACCTATCAACCTTTAACCATTTCATGCTTCAGAGTTCCTCTAATATTTATTGTCTGCATCCATAATACTTTTGATAATAACTTGAGAACTAAGAATGGTTTTATAAAGAAATTGAAGGAGAGTTGTTGCTAGTGATCTCATTAACATTATTCCTTCAAATATTTTCTCAACTCTGTTCTCAGCTGAGAGATTTTACCAGAATTATCAGGTTGTTTTTGGCCGCTGCAAGATTTAATGGTTAAATAGAGACAGTCACAGGCAGGTTCACTCACAGGCAACCAACCAAAGGCTGAGAGCCAAACAAACCGGACCATGTACCACGCAAGTGAATTCAAATCATTATCCTAAAAAAAATCCTTGGTATTATCAAAATCCTTTGAGCGCACAAGAGCCTGGGTATTGTTTAAGCTTGAGCGGACCTTCATTCATACCTGTTGTTCGCGTTCCTCCGCTCGGATGCCGCGTCCATGATTCCCTTTTGATATCAAGACCAATCGGGACGAGCCTAATGATTCACAGGTATTTGAAACATTCAGGGGTAGATAAGAAAAGGACATCTGAGCAATGTCGGGTGGAAACTGGCCGACACAAAAGAGAACAATCGATCGGGGCCTTAAGAGGCCTTAGAAAAAAGTTACCCTGACCCGAAACACACACAGGGTCGCGTCGATGGATAATCGAGCCTGTACGGCCAATTGTGAGAGAACCAAGGAAAACAACATCGGGCACACGAGAAAATCCTCGCAACCGCAAAAAACACCCTCGGCCCCAGCTGCCAATACAGGCAACGATCGTGATTCACCTGATGGGACAAATAACGAAGAAATAACCTGTTGCATGACACGATACTCGGCAATTCAAAGGCATAGCCACCTGGTTAACCAGCCCAGCGATTGCCGAGGCATGAGTGTACAGGGTTGGATTTGGCACCTTCAAAACTTCCAATGCTGAGGCTACTTTTGTTCGAAGCACAAGGATTTTTTGAGAAACATCTTAACTCTGTCATGTTATTCAATCCATTAGATAACTCTCACTGAGTTCTCTTAGATGAGTACCCATGTGCCTTGGTTTCAGTTGCATCATTTTGTATTGGCGAAATTAGCCATCAGCAGCATAAGGGATAAAATCATTGTGATACAATATGCAAGATCTTAGCCTGGATTTTGTGTGCCCAAAATTGGCAGTTGTAAAATTTTGTAAATCGGACATCCTATTTTTCAAGGGGGATCGCAATATATTCAGATTACAACCATACACATGTATTTACTCATTGAAATAATCCATTATATCCTTATACATGTCATTGGATGCATATTGGGGTGATATAATTTCAATAATATATTTGGAAATGACATTTTGAGAAATTACTCACAAAAATATTTGGGTGTCCTGAGGGGTGATTTTTGAGGATTTGAGTGTCCAAATGATGCCCAGACTATGATGATATTATATTGTTATTACCTTGATGATACAATATCTTAACTATCTTTTTTTCTGATACCAAAAAACTTGATAAAAGATAAACTAAACTGATTCTAATACACATATATGGAAAATAATAGTACATAAAATACTCAACAATCTATTTCTGGTGAATAAATCATTACCTATACAGAAACTCAAGAGAATTTTGAACTGAAAAAAAAATCATGGTAACCCACTCTCCCTATGATTTAAATACATTCCCTACCTTTATAGAGTCAAAAAAAAATTGAAATAAAAAGGGACATTATCCAAACAGTAATATCAAACATGGCCATAGAGTTTAGTTGATACAAGACAGATTTTAATCCCACCTACAGACTCTACCTTTAGATTGGCTAGACATGGCATATAAAGACCAAAAAACTGTGTTCATTTTTTTCAGAATGCATGTACCTTTAGTGTACCATGAATGGCAGTTATAATGACTCATGCCGATCATAAAAATGTATGTGTATGGCTTTTTGTATGTTTATATCATGTCTCACTTAACTAATCGCACTTCAAAATATGTCTCCCCTTTTCTATCCTGACCGATCACTCACCCATCCCTTACCCCGCTGCCCCTTCTTCCCCCCTAATCAGGCATGCCCACTCTGCCCCCTCTCCTCACCCCGCCGATGCAGGCACGAAACGCGTCCACTTGAGCGGACGCCCGAACCCTGCCTCCCTTTATTCTCTCTGGCAAGTGAGAGATCTCCGCCAGCTTTTACACAAACTTGACTTGTTTTCACCAAAGGACAAATTACTCAAGAGATTAAGTCTAATTTTCGGAGTCTTCTCGGCAGAAAGGTGTCGGACAAAAGTGGGCGGGTAATGACGCGGCCTCTGAACGTTGAACGAATGCCACTCTGATACCCTGGTTCACCTTTTCCTCTAGACCCTTATACTGTATTGTTATATATGTATATATATATATATATATATATATATATATATATATATATATATATATATATATATATATATATATATATATATATATATATATATATATATATATATATATATATATATATATATATATATATATATATATATATTACACATAATAAACAATGCTGTTTTCAATTTTCACTTATGATAATCTTCTCTAAATTCTATAGCTTTATAATTTATATACTACACATCTGATATTATTACATATATGCTTATTAATTAAATATATGTTCATAGTATCATATTCACAATAACTGACTGTCATACCTAACCAATTCATGCATGGAGCACCAAAAAGTACCTTAACTATTCCTAATATTTTTGGAGCATCTTTTTCAGTAATATATGAAGAGGACACGCTGATTAGAACCAGCCCAACAACTCTCTTTCAAATAAATTGTGAATTCATGCTTGATGCCTAATATATACTCAAAAGTATCATAGATGCAGACAACACTTGGTCAAGGAGACCTGCCACGCACAATAGAAGTTGGGGGTCAGATGATGGTCAAATAAGCTGTGAGCTCATCATCCCTGATTAGATCTTTTGAGCTTTAATGACCATCAAGGTCACCTAAAGTTTAGCCAATGAACAAGATGACACCTGAAGGGTCTTCCATGGATGATCAATGTATCTCAACTGTCGTCATTAGTAGGAGTTGAGGAGTTGAGTAGGACATACTTGCTTTCAATTATTTTGCATTGTTCCAACTAAATTGTATTTTCACAATGATTTCAGCATAGACATAAAAAGGGATAGCACTGTAGCTGAAGAGATAAACTAATATGCCATATATATATATATATATATATATATATATATATATATATATATATATATATATATAAATATATATATATATATATATATATATATATATATATATATATATATATATATATATATATATATATATACTGTAGAACACGAAATTTCCGCGTGTGTTTATATATAGCGTACATAGCGTCTGGTGCCGCTTCGCTATATATAAAACGCTGTACTTTTGTCCTTTTTTTTTAGCCACTGGTGGCGCTGACGTCAATGAGACGGCCCCCTTTGAAGCAAGAATTGGAGGTTTCTTGTGCAGCCGCTATTTTCGTTTTAGTGGTGGCCGCTAGATAGCGCCACTAGTAAATCTAATCGAAGATACGTAGCCCTGCTGAAGCCCTTTTTTAAAATCGGTTTCTGGGCTTGTGGACTAGCTCATGATTCCATTGAATTAATAAACATTCCATTTTAAAACCAAAAAACAACAAATGGCACCTTTAGCACAGTCATTTGACACGCTTTCAGGAGACGCCATTTTCGTTTTCGTGGTGACCGCTAGATGGCGCCACTAGTACAAACATGAAGCATACGTAGCCCTTCTTGAACCATTCTTTTTTGTGTGTTTTTCTGACCTTAGGAAGCAAAAGACATGTTAAAAAGCAAAGAAAATCATTGTGATCTGTTTTGATTGTTTATTTTCCAAAGATTACACTTAATACAACCTGATATGGCCCCTTTGTTGTGCCACCATGGATAGGGTTCATAGCCCCATTTCCTTTGTTTAACCCTTTGTTTGTAAATACGGGCGCCCACTTTTGAGAGAATGCTCAATCAAACTGCTGCTGAGCAAGCATTCTCTGATCAAATTAGTTCGTCTTTTTTGCGACAGATGGCGCTGTCAGCGGTGGCGGCTACGGTAAAGAGACGCTAATATAAAGATATGCTATGATGCAAAACTCCCCAATTCGCTATACTTGGGACACGCGTGAATTTTGTGTTCTACAGTATATATAAAATGAATAATGCATCAGGGAGTTGAGTAACAACTCTTATCACCTGTCCAGATCCACAGGTGCAGCACAGCAAGCTGACAACTGATGTTTCAGTGACGCCCTGTAATGCCATAGCCTGTCAATCACTCATCATTGTCTATAGGAATGCTCTGCCATCCTAAGGCAAACATGGCTCATATCTAATCAGGGGAGGAGACAGAATGGTCATTTTGGAAAGCTGATAAAGAGATGAGAGGTTTGGCATGAGCTTGAGGGAATCAATTTCGGAATCATTCAAAACTGATATGATTATTTCCTTGACACCATCATGGTCTGTGGTAAAAAGTGTAACATGGGACCAAAGAATTTACCCTGAGGGATCATGACTTGCATATTTATTCAAATTTGCACCTCTGTAGTTTGCATAAGGTGTGATGGTCACATAGCACATGGTCCTATTTTGTATATCTTTAAAATCATGATATTGTAAAGAATAAAATTCCCAAAAAGTGATGTAGTCATGTGATGGCAGTGATATAGGTCAGCAATATAGCAGTAGATCGAATCGATGTGCCGAAGATTGAGTATATTCTTCAACCCTTGTACTTTTAGTGGCTCATTGATACTGACTTAAATGAATAAAACAATGGATAGGTGGCGAGAGACCAATTACCATATGCGCTATAGTGAAGACCTGGCTATCCGAGGGGTCTCCAATCGCACCAAACCTAGTCGCAGTGTGACGTCACAAAGACTAATGAGGGCTCTTGTATCATTTACATTACAGAGAAAGTTGCACACCAACATGCTCAGAACGCAACTTTTGGGCTTTTCGCCACAGCCAGATTGCTCATGGAGACCTGCCGGTTATGTATCCGGTGGATTGACATTCGTGATACTGATGAGCACTCTAAAATTAACAACTATAGGCAAATATTTGTTTCGCTGACTATAGGCAGGGCTCAACATTACAGATAGTCCCATAATCATGACTATCTAATCACTGAAAAATGGCATGTCGGGCAAGCTGAACAAGCCATCAACTTGTCCGACTTGACTATCTAATAATTGGGGGGAAAGCCTATTAGTAGAGGACAATGTTATTCTTAAAATCAGCTATCTCCCCATTAGGGTGGGCAGAACTGATAAATATGTAGTTCTAAGAAAATGGCACCATCTCTCTCATCATTTAAGAAACTATACCTTGAAGAACAATTTTCAACTCTGTGGCCAGAAGCATGAAAGGTATAATCTGTAGATCTGAGGGCCACAGTGAAAATCAAATCCTGTATTTGACTGTGTTACCCTCGCGAAATAAAGCTTATTATCATTATCATCATTATCATTATTATATAGATATATCCTTTTGTATTAATTAGATCAAGCTAGTTAGAGCTGTCTGGCCGTGACTGCATTGATATAAACAGATCCTCTGTCATGCCAGTAAATGCCCTTATACCAGCAATGCTGGCTTATGTTCTGAGATCTCAAAGTGAAAGCCTAGCTGTGTGCATGTCCAAACATAAAAGAGCTAACAATAATAATCAGTGACTCTAGAAAAAGAAATTGCTGGCAAGTCTAACCTGGTATCATCCAACAGAGACAAAAGGTAAGATTATCTATTATATCACTAACCTGCGATGCCAACAGGGGGTCTATAGATTTTGTCATACATAACATGGTCCTAAAAGTAATTCTTTTTTAAATTCTTTTTACCCCTGCCCTATTTATAGGTGGCTGGGAATTGAGGATGGCCGAAACAAGTGATGGGATCTCATTCTTACGAATGAAATTGCTGTCACACACACCAAAGGTTTGTCCAATTTTTTTATGTTAAAAACTTTATCTTTAAAGAATATGTTTACCCCTGTTAAAATGATCATCTACATAGGGAAACAAATAACAAATTATTACTACTTTATGCCCGAGACATGTCTCAATGCTCTTACACATTTGTTACACACTTTATTCTGTTTTGAAACATATTTTATCTTCAGAAATAGACATTAAATCATTTAGAAATTACAGATGGAAGTCGGGCCGTTGTGAAATCAACAACAGTGACAAGCGTGGAAATCGCCTTGGCAACCTGAAAGCCTGATCTTGGGTCCAACTTGCCCAGCCTGACTACCTGGGTTGGCCAGGTACTGTCAAGCCATGATAGGATTTCAATATAAAGGGATATGTAATGATACTCGACGTTATACCAAATATGGACATTTAATGGGAAAAAGTATTACATCTAAAATGTTGAGTATCAAATTGTCTAATTTTAGAATTGAAATGTATATGAAATTGACTTAAATTGCCAACTGGACGTTTCCCCAAGAGGGCACTTTGCTATTTACTGGATAAATTTCCAAAGCTGACAGAGCTAAATTAAACAAAATTAGGTCCCTTGGAGGCAGACAATATCATTAGAATATCATTAAGATATCATATCAAGGAAATATCGATATTGTATCGTTTTGTAAAATCTTTTAAAGGTACCAACCCCTTTCCATATATTTCATCATGTTAGGGCTAAGAAGTATGAAACAAATCAAACATTAAAAAAAGTTGGAATTTGGTATTTTGTTTTTTGTCACTTTTTCTGACATATTGTGGTCATGACTAGCCAGTTGTAACTGGTGGAGGAAACCGGAGTACCCATTGAAAACCACCGCTAACCCCAAGTCACTGGCAAATTTCTCACATGCCCGGGTTGGATTCAAACCCGGACAGTGGTGAGAGACAGGTATCAGTCAGTGGCAAGGCCTTAGACCACACAGCCATCAGGGCAGGCCCCTGAAAAAAGTTAAACCCTGTCATGTTGGTATCCATTGGATAGCTCTCACTGTGTACTCTCAGATGAGTACCCATGTGTCAGGGTTTTAATCATTTTCCAGCTTTTTTGCATCATTTTGTATTGGCCAAATTAGCCACCACCAGCATTAGGGTTAAATCCATCAGGTAATTCACATATTATCATGGATGCTTATTCTATTTGTAAACGGTTGCTACACTAACTATCTGTATTAGATCCTGTTGGCATCAAACAGTGATGCATCATATTTCACTTATTACATCTATTAAGTAATAAATACATTACCATGGGTGGTTATATCTGTAAGCTGTTGAGTTATTGTTTAATAGACCTTCTAAGCATCAAACAGACAAATGGACCATATTTCATTTTTTTGCATCTATCAGGTAATTATCATGCTACCATTGCCCCTAACTGTGTTAATGTTACTCAAATCACCCATAATTAGCATCAATTACTTCCGAAATTACCATGTACAAAACTATACAGAGAACACCCGTTGATCATTTGTACCCTTAAACTACCACTAATGGCAACCCCACCCCATAATCACAAGAATCTCATCACATGGTCTTAACCCGTTTCTGCTAAGAGATGTACTTGACATGTGTCGTCTGGACCTGTGATATTTTTGAAAATAACTTCGGAATGAAGCATCAATTCACTAACTATTTCAAGGAGAGTAGTGAAAAGAGTTTTAATGAACACTTTTCCTTCAAATATTTTATAAATATTGCTATTTTTCTGAGAGATATCACCAAAATAGTTTTGCGGTTTTGGCTGCTACAGGCATGAATGGTTCAACCCATTGATGGCCAGAAGTATCCTTGAAAAGTGTCATCAGTAACTCTAATGCTACTTTAGAAGATGACTTTGGAAATAATCATAAATTTAGACATAGAGTGGATGGATGGGTAAAGGCAAGCATTTCTCCTTGAAATATTCTATGGAAAATTCTCTGGTCATAATGTTATTACCATTATAGTCATGACATCTTTGCATGCTTCAGGCATGAAATGGATGTTAAGATAGTACCTCAAAAAATTGTTGTCTGGATCTATGATACTTTTGATAACAAACTAGAAATTAGGAAAAATTATAAAAAATATTTGAAGGAGAGTTGTTGGTAGTGTTCTGATTAAAATTTCTCTTTCAAATATTTTCACAACTTTTCTTTAGCTGAAAAGATACCAACAGGTTTGTCAAACTGCTTTTGGCTACTGCAAGCATGAATAGGTTAATTTTCGCCTATTTTGAAATGTTTTGGCATCTTGTGGTTGCGAGCACTCCTGCCCTTTCTAATCTGTTTTCCATCTTTGGCGACATGCTGTTCCCCATCCATCCTCAAAGGGAAACATTTGAATATGTATCCCTAGGTCTCCCGATAATGTCCCACACAATACGGCTTCGGAGTACACAATTACATGCTGCTCCAGCTGATTATATTGGACGAGTTTGTGAAATTAAAAGCAGGGGAGCATTCTGCGTAGGCTGTAGGGCGTCGACGATCAACGGAGAACGGGATGTTTTCATCTTGAAAGTTTTAACCCTTCCAATGCTGAGGCTACTTTCGTCCAAAGCACAAGGAGGCATAGATTTTTGAAAAACATCCAAACCTTGTCATGTTGGTATTCATTGGAAATCTTGCACTGAGTAATCTCAGATGAGTACCAATGTTTCAGGGTTATAGTAATTTTTTAGGTTTTTTGTATCATTTTGTATAGGCCAGGAAAGGTCAGACTGATCAGATACTAACCAACATCTCCCTCTAAAATATCTTGTCAGTTAATTCTTAGTTTCAAAGTAAGTGCTCACCATTCGGACAGCATTTAGGTATGAAAGTGTTCAGCACAACAACTACTCATGCAAGGAAAACTCTGTTTGGTATATTTTACATGGCAAGGGCTGATTATGATGAAGCATAGTGTCCCCTACTGCAAGTACCAAAATGACGGATTGTTCATTCGAAACCCTGAGCTATTGTAGTAACTATAACCTCCCAAATACCAACATTTTTCCAAAGAAAATATCTACTGAGAATTCACCCCAGTTAAGACCAATTGTATGTTCAAACCCTTGATCTCTTGTAGTAACTAACCTCCCATAGAAATCCTCCCAAATATGAATATTTTGCACAGGAATTTGTCCTGCAGAAAATTCAACCCAGTAGAGACCAATTGTTGGTTCAAAACCTGACTCTATTGTGGTAAAAAAAACTCCCATCGACGTCCTCCCAAATACCAACATTTTCCCAAATGTTTTACTGAAAATTCACCCCAGTTCAAAACCGAAATCTATTGTGATAAATAACCTCCCATAGACGTCCTCCCAAATACCAACACTTGCACAGGAAAGTCCCGCTGAAAATTCACCTTGGCAAGTAGGCCTGCTACTGTGCCGATAAAGAAAAGATAGGATCTCTTAAAAGGGACAACCCCTGAGCACATAGAACCTTAAATGATAGCCTTGCTAAATAGTGGAGAAATACCATCAGTGGTGGCACAGACAGACAGACGCATCCCGTGTTGCGGATATTTGTTGTAAGCGACTATTGTATGTTGCAGATTTTGGCCCCTGGTGTGTGCCGGGTCCTCCAGGTGGTGACTGCTTTAACCCATTCATGACTGCAGCAGCTAAAAATGCCTGTGATATCTTTCTGACAAGAGCATAATCAGGAAAATATTTGAAGGAGAAATGTTATTCAGAACTCAACCCACAATTCTCCTTCAAATATTCCCTGAGTTTATGATTTATTCTTAAGTTATTTTCAAAAGTATCATAGGTCCAGACGACACCTGGCAAGGAGAACTCAAAGCCTGAATGGGTTAACACATTAACATCTGGAGTGCCAGCACACACCATCTGACAACTTTGAATATAACTCATCAATAAAAGTGTTAATTGAAAAATGTTTGAAGGGGAGTTGTTAATAAGTTTCTGATTATTATTTCTCCATCAATTATTTTCAGAAAATTGCTTTTGATAGAGAAACTTCACCAAAATAGTCAGGTAGTTTCTGCTGCTGCAGACATGAATGGGTTAAGAGGACATAACAAAATGTCCCGGCTGGATGTGTGAAGGTCTGTAATTTGCCAGGTTCACTCCACAGAGAGGGTGCCTTAATTAAACCACCCCTTTGGAGGTTCGACAAACAAAATCTGCTAAATAAAGCTCCCCTTGATCCCAGCGTGATGAGTTCACTGTCCTCTTAACCCTTCCAATGCTGAGGCTACTTTCGTCCAAAACACAAGAACGCAAAGATTTTTTTAAAAAACATCTAAACCTTGTCATGTTGGTATTCATTGGATAGCTCTTGCTGAGTACTTTCAGATGATTACCTACATGCAAGGTTTTCAGTCATTTTTCAGTTTTTTTGCATAATTTCGTATAGGCCAAATTAGCCACAAGCAGCATAAGAGTTAAAACCCATTCATGCCTGAAAGATCACTTTTACAAATGGTGTCTGGAACTAAGTCCCTTTTGAGAACAACTTACAATCTAAGCAATTATTCACAACAATTTTGAAAGAGAATTTAGGATTTGGTTTTTGATCAACATTTCTCTGCCAATTATTTTCCAAAAGATGATAAGGTTATTACGATATCAATAAAATAGAAAGGACATTTTTGGCTGATGGGGTGACCAATTGATGCCTGTAACTCCCAAACCCCAAAAAAGGCTTTACCTTTTTGTTTCATTATGAACCTATTAATATCACTCAAAATATTTATACCAATTTTTGAAAGAAAAAGTTTATTGAATTTTGCATACATCAAATATTTGTGAGTTATTAAAATTCTGAATGATGCTGTGTTACTTTGAAAACTGTTTTTGATGCAGACGATATTCTTAACAAAAGCAGCCTGACAGTTTTGATGAAATCACCTAAGCAGAAGCACAGTTGGGAAAATACTTGTTGTATTGAAAATAATGTTGAACTAAACATTGCAAAAAAGTCTCCTCCAAATAGTTTGTAAAATGAATTTAAATTCACAAGTTATTGTTAAAAGCATGATAGTTCCAGAGGACAAATCCTACAGGAACTCTTAAGAACTAATAGAACCTCAGGCATGAAAGGGTCAAATCGTCTGTAATGTACATAACACACCTGGAAAAGTTTCACTCGCCCATCCCATTGTCTGGAGATAGTTGTCACAACAAAGCACCCCTACTCTCCACCCTCTTCCTGAGTACCCAAACCTAAAACACCCCTTTTATTATCCCAGTGTGGTATCCCTAATCAGCAGCCACATTTAATCACCTGAGGATGCTATAACTGTGCAGGTAAATACTCACCTGTTAACGAGAAAAATATTCTGAATGGCTATCAGTATTTCAGTATTCCCACCTGTGCTTTTTGTTGTTATTATATGATTTGATAGTTTGTAACTGTTATCACCAATAGGCAGGATGTTATTTTCCATTTTTTGGCACGTCATGAAAGGAAATGGTCATTATTGAGGTATTTCTGATGTTAATGAAAGGATATTGATAAGTGATCTACGGGAGGAGTTGTTAATTTCATCCTAAGGTATGCAGGTAGCCCTGTGGGAGTGAGCTTGGTTATGGGGTGTTTTTTGGTAGTGTAATTACTAGGTAATTGCAGCTTTATGGATTTATAAGCCCTCTCACTCAATTCTCAGAGCTGAAGATTCCATGGGAAATATCTTGTGGGAAGGAGAGGAGAACAGGGCAAACAGAAATATAAGTGACTGTTGCAATAGCTACTACTACAACTACTACTACTGCTAATACTGCTACTACTACTATTACTACTACTACTACTACAACAACTACTACAACTACAACAATAACAACAACTACTACTGCTACTACTACAACTACTACTACTAATATAACTACTACTACTAGTTTTACTACTACTACTACTACTACTACTAAAAGTTACTACTACTACAAGTTACTACTACTACTACTACTACTACTACTACTACTACTCATCCTCCTCCTCCTCCTACTACTACTACTACTACTACTACTACTATGCATTATCGTCTTAGTGTACCATAAAATATCCTTTTTTAATGATTATCCTGCTAGACGTGCTAATGAAACAGGGACGTATATTACTTGTTATCCATTCTTCCTGATGATATGGAGCAACCATCATGATATGTAATTTTTCCATGCAGTAACAAAATCTCTTTACATCTAATATTCAAAAAATGATTTGTTTTATATGTTTGTATCATACTTGGTAAAACATAGGAGGTTGGTGTGACATTAAGCCTAAGAAGGACAGCCAGCCACAGCCTTACAGTATATTTAATAGAAAGTGACTTGTTGACTGGAGCATGAGAAAAGCACTCTCTTTACCATTATGTTCCTTAAAGCCTGTCCACATGTTTTAACTGGGAGGCTGGTATGAGATGAAGTCATGCATGGCTTTGTATTGTCATTATACAATAAGATTAACACTCTGCATAGATGATTAGATATTTAGATGTGTCTAACTCTTATGCTGCTGGTGGCTAATTTGGCCAATACAAAATGATGCAAAAAACCTGAAAAATGATTGAAACCCTGGCACATGGGTACTCATCTGAGAGGGCTTAAGCAAGAGCTATCCAATGAATACCAATATGACAGGGTTTAGATGGTTTTTGAAAATCTTTGCATCCTTGTTCTTTGGAGGAAAGTAGCTTTAGCATTGGAAGGGCTAAGGTGTCTAAGTGTTGCTCAACAATTAGGCATACACCTCAAGTAAAGATCCTAACCACTCTCTCAGGCTTTTAAATGCTTGTTGCCAATCTTTACAAAAAAGTTGGAACATTTTGTGCCACATGTGGCAGAAACTAGGTTGCTTTGTGGTAAAAGTGTGTCTAGCGATATGTCTATAACCTAGGGTCTACCATGTATTACCACATACTTAACTACATGACCTAGGCAGTGCCACATAACTACCACATTCAAACAACACATCATGGTGGACCCGTGGTAGAATGGTGGTAATGGTCAACTACGGGTCTGCAACACGTCTACCACTGACTTGTGGTCAGACCCTGTAAATTGAAACATCAACACCTTTCTGCCACAGGTCTAGACAATTCATTCATTAATCTGCAACCTGCATCTTGTAAATAGCAGTTAATGAAAATAAATGGAAGTAGCAGTTAATGAAAATGGATGTAGCACTAAATCAAAGGAAGACTAGTCATCAAAAAGGGAATGTAGCTAGATTTACCATGACTTTCTCATAAAACAGTGAATTGAAACATAGTTCATAAATTGCCCACCAGGGGGATATCCTATAGTTTGGCATTTGCTCAATAGGTGGCACTACCAAGCAGGATTCACATAGCAACCGTGTGCAGGGATATGACTGAGGTGTGTCTGACTGCCATCGAAAGATTTTTTAAGGGGAAAGAGGTTGAATTCTGATTTTTTTTCTTCACCCTGCCCCCCATGCAAATTCTGAAGTTTGGTTGGGAGGGGGGGTCGAAATTTGAATTATTTAAGCAGGTTTCCCCCCCCCCCCTCCCCCCATCTTTTGAATTCCTTAAAAGCTGTGCATCTCATATGTCTAAACTTTATAGCAGAATACCCCCTCCAATCATATATAATTCACTGCCAAACTAATTATTCAATAATGTCTGACATTTTTTTTATTGTTTGTTTGCGGCCACTACTCCTAAATTATTCTTTTACATTACACTGTCATAGAGGTTGTTTGAGAATGTTTTATTAGAGGGGGGATATTGTCCAGAGGGATATTGGAACGGGGGGATTTTGACCAGGGGGGATAATGTCTGGGGGGATATTGTCCAGGGGGATATTGTCTGGGGGGATATTGTCCTAGAACCAGGTATTTGGTATTGTATTGAGTAATGCACTGATCGCTGCAAGCACAAATGGGTTATGTTGATAGGAAATCTGTGTCCCGATGTGAACTTTTTAGAGTGAAATCCTGCAGCTTTTATGTTTACCACATGTTTTTCCCGAACTGGCTGAGATCTGGCATGTGTAAGTGGTTATATTGTTTATTTCTCCAGTATGATGTCAGGGGGTAAATTGAGTGTATAAGTAATGCACTGGCATCAGTTCATATTTACCATGTAACCAGTGTGGAGTAATATCTTTAGAGACCAACTTTAGTGGCCCCCCAAGGGTCTCAAATAAACTATACCCCATGCCTATAGAACCTCATTTACACTTACATATATTAGTCAAATAGCCACTTGTCTTTGGTTGATATTTGAAGGAGAGGTGTTCATCAGAACTCTATCTACAACCCTCCCTCAAATATTTTGCAAATGTATGCTTCATTCCAAAATTATTCTGAAATGTATGACAGGCTGCGACGACAGTGGTCAGGTAGATATCTGGGTATGAATGAGTCAGACAAGCAGTACTCAGGAGCCAGTCAACATTCATGGATGAATGGTTTCCCAACTAAATAATAGATGGCAGCAGCATACAATACGACTATGCCTCACCCCCCCCCCCCCCCCCCTCACACATGGTAATTGTGTTAAGGGAGATATATCAAGACAACCATTTTTATATAACCTTTACATGATGTAATAAAATGTCAACTTGAACAGTGTGGATTGAGCACTAAATACACTGGCAGTGAAAATGATTCCAAACATTAGTTATTTAGTCCTATGGCAAGTCTGTGATCCACCTAGTGGCCATTGTGAGAACTAAACTACCACAGCCTATTTTATGTGCTTACTCATGAATAGCCAGCTGTTAATGGTAGAGGGTACTTAGCTAAAACCACTTCCTCTCTATCTTCGTAAGAAAAATCTTTGCAGGAGAGGAATATTTCAAGTTGTGCATGCATATATCTCACTTATCCCATATGTCTGACTGGAAACCAGCAGTGGTGAGAATGCGAGCAGTCAGTAGCGCTACCTTAGATAACTCAGCTATTTAGGCAGGCTGAGGGTTTTGTGAGAGACGGTCAATGGTACCATCTTAGACCGCCCAACTATGAGTAGGGTTAAGAGGTACTGGTATTGGTATTGTTATTGTTTCAAAAAGTACTGTATCATACCATTTCATTCCTTTAAGGTACTCTTAATGATACTAACCACTGTGAACTTATACTTAATTGGGGATTGTTCAGGATGCTAAACATGACTAATAACAAGAAAATTTATAAGTTAATAACGCAACAAAGTACTGCTAACAGTACCATTGGAAATACTGTTACAATACAATCATTAAAATACAATTGCTTCATTAGTACCCATAACGTACCATACTGTTTCATTCTTAGAGGTATTCATCCCTATTACTTAATGTACCATTTCCTTGGTACCCATACTGTACATGCCAGGAAACGGGCACATGGCAAACTGTACTTCCAACCCCACTTCCTGGGTTTAAACAACAGGTCGTAACTGTAGGTAGCTCTTGTGGGAATCTATAGCTCCCCTCAGCCGCCCCTGTACTGTACCATTTCGTTCTTAGAGGTGGCCATCCCTATTACTGTGGGCCAGCCCCAGAAAGTAGGATTGATTTCTGGGTAGAAGGAGTACTCACATGCCATACTATGTTTCTCTATCTGCTCCTCCTCCTTCATGGAACTATTGTGAGCCCGCAGCTGCTGCCAGTTCAGATGACTCGCGATCTCCTCTGCTCGACCCATCCAACTATTCACCTAAAACATGAAATAATAAAAGACAGTGATAATGATGAAGATGATGAGGATGATAGTAATAATGATGATGGTGGTAACTATGATAATAAAAATGAGGACATTAAAGGATGATGATGATACTAGTACAAGTGATACTATTACTACTTTTATTACTACTGCTACTACTACTACTACTACTACTACTACTACTACTGCTGCTGCTGCTGCTGCTGCTGCTGCTGCTGCTGCTCCTACTACTACTACTACTACTACTACTACTACTACTACTACTACTACTACTACTACAATACTACTACTACTACTACTATTACTACTACTACTGCTTCTACTACTACTACTACTACTACTACTACTACTACTACTACTACTACTACTACTACTACTACTACTACTACTACTACTGCTGCTGCTGCTGCTGCTGCTGCTGCTGCTACTACTTATAATGATACTAATACTAATAATACTAATACTAATTATACTACTACTACTAGTACTAGTACTAGTACTACTACTACTACTACTACTACTACTAATAATAATAATAATAACAACAATAATCATAACAATAATAATGAAATAATATTAACTCTTCAAATTTATTTTCACAAGTATCACAAATGCAACTCACCTCTTTATATAGCATTTCTTTCCTTCTTCCAGATGGCTCATCTTTAAAAATAAAAAAGAAAACAATATACATATGATGAATCATGATAAACCTGTTAACTTTGCTTGTTGATTGGTGTGGTGATTTTTTCTTGTCATTTTCAACTATTCAGGACAAGTTCAATGAGATAGTAAAAAGGGAAACAGGAAGCAATTCCCTTCTCTTTAGGGATACCTACTTTCAGTTAAAAGACACCAAAGAAAGTCCTTCAAGACGTCTTTTATTAGGGAAACTATTGGGCATGAATGGGTCAAAAATGGCTTTGTCTCCTCTAAGGATGGATACCTCTAACAAAAAAACAGTATTGCACCATACCAGTACCAATGAAAGGGTACGGTATTTAAACAGTACTGCTAACAGTACTTTATTGTATTATTACCAAATAATTTTGTGGTGAATAGTCATGTTAGGATACTGGACAATAACCAATAAATGATAAATTCACAGTGGTTAGTATCTTTAAGAGTACCATCAGAGAATGAAATGATGAAAAATGGTACTTTTTGAAACAATACCGGTATCAGTACCTATGAAACGGTACGGTATCTAAACAGTACTATAGTTATGTTAGGATCCTGGATCACACGGTTTACACTTCAACAATGTTGGATTACTAGTCAAACTACACAATAGAGTTGTTCATATTATTACCAAAGAAACAATTCACCATGCTTTGGAAAAGATACCACTGTTCCGTCTTTACATCAACATGTATAACCAGCATGCCCCGCTGATATAAACAACTCCAGAATTTTCTACCAGACCATCTCTTTTCTTCAGAAAAATGTTTTCTGCTTTATCACCACAATGGAGGCTCTCTTCCCTTACCATATAGGAGAAGGTATTATGTGCAAGTGGACAGTATGATACATGCAATTGAATATCCAGGATTTTCTTGCATGAAGATATATTATGATTTTCATATATCTTATAGACAGGGCATTTCTAGGACTAATGGTTCTAGAAATGCTGGCTAAAGTGGTTTTTGAAATGCATGCATTTCTGAACCTACCGGTTCTAGAAATGCCCTGTCTATATACTACTATCCCTAACAAATGATAACTACACAGTGGTTAGTATCTTTAAGAGTACCATCAAAGAATGAAACGGTACAATATGATACTTATTGAACTGATATAAGTATCAATACCGGTACCAGTACCTGTTAATGGTATTTCCTCACCTGCAATTATCTTGATTAGACCTCCTAGGGCTAGTCTGTATTGTTCCAGTGCTGTTTTATAATCTTCCTTTTCATCCTGCAAACAAAGAGTTCAACTTTATAATATATATAATTTATAATATATAAATATATAACAAATATATATTCATACTAATATATAACTGTTAAATGCAACTATATGTATTCATTATATGTTGGCTGTGGCCGGACCCGTAGAGAACTGAATAAAAAATGATTGGAAAAAAAAAAATTTCATTAAAATCTAAGGATACCACCATATATGAATCTGGAGATCTTTTGGACAAGTGCCATCTTTTACCACTTGAAAATTGTTGTCAGACACTTCTTAAAATAACATTTAGAATTAAGCTTAATTTCACAAGATATTTCAAGGAGAGTTCTGGAATGAATCCCGATCAAAATTACTCCTTCAAATATTTCCTGGAATTTTCCTAGTCAGAAAGATACCACCAAAATTCTCATGCCTCCAGCAACAAAAAAGTCTGACTTTTTTCAGTTTGGAAAATATTTGTAGGAAATGTACATTGCCAATCCGAGGGATGAATCAAGCATTTGATTAATCATCCAAGCCCAGATCCTAGTTAGATCATTCAGACTCACCTTATAAGCAGCAACTGAGATGATTTTTAACGCAGCCTTTAAATGGTCATGGTCGTTACAGAGTTGAACTGAAAATATAATACACAGTTTATTACTTATCAACGAAGTGCAAACTTTTTACCTATCATAACAATTGAAATCGTTTGGAGCTAAAATGTAGATTGACAGCTGTTTTTTAATATTCTTCAATTAGAATACTTTGCGCATCAAAATATAAAGGTTGATTTATCTTATTTTAGCAATTCCGCGTTAAAAAGGTATTCATATTGACAGCTTAAGATGCACATACCTAGTTCTTGTGTAGGTTGTAGTTTGGCGGAACTAGAAGACCTTTCTAGCTTGCTGGAAGATGTTGGCTTTAGAATTTGCTTCAATTCCTCTGCCCTCTTGATATAATCTTGCACCTGCAGGAATTGTGAATATAAGACAAATAATATATCTCACACATAGAATATCATATAACAATAATCAAACAACATAAATAACAAGATAGACGCCAGTGGCGTCAAGAGGTTGATTCCTTGTATGTCTTTTTGTAGTTTATCATTTGCAATTTTTTGTTTTTTTAATATTTTGCTATTTTGAAATTTTTCTGATTTTTGTGTTTTTTCGTTAGTGGTTACAGACTGATACACACTTGTAATGCTGCTGATGATACTTACAGACTTTTTAATCAAAAACCAAGTTTGTGAATAGACATTAATATCAGTTTGGAGCACTATAAAACATTTTCCTTTTTTATGAAATTCTTTATCTTTTTATCATACCTAATAGTGCCAAAAAATACATCTGAAACACATATCTTTCAAATTTTTCATAAGATTTCTATCTAAAACCCTCCCTCAAATATTTTCCAAAACTATAACCCACTTCTAGCTATCCAGAAACTTTGACAAACTCACCACCCACCATCACCTATCCAGTAGATCACCAAACATGAACGGGAAAAGCCCACATCCTGCACTGCAAATGACAGTCAACAAAACCCCACCAATAGCATGCTTGCCACAACTTACTTAATGCTGCCTGAAGAACTTTAGTCCATGACTTACCCTTACATGAAAATGGCCAAACACTGCCAGAATGCAAACATGCACAGGGATCAACCTTATGGTCCCTTAAAGGGCATATGCCCCTGAACCATGTGATTTTGCTACCAGATGATGAATTATAGGAGCCAAGTTTGTGAACGGACATTAAATATCAGCTTAAAGCATTTTAAAAACTTTTCCTTTTTTTGAAATTCTTTATCTTTTCATCATACCTAATAGTGCCAAAAAATACAGCTGAAACACAAACCTTTCAAACTTTTCCCTGGGAGCATGCCCCAAGATCCCCAAACCTGGACAATGCACCCCTGGCAAAACCATACCGTCGTGGTGGCCGCACAGGAATTTGATAGCCCCTAAACTTAAAATCCTGGGAGCCAAATCTGCTCCTGTCTGAAAATGTTAAAGTCAATCACTGATGCATGTAACAAACTGACTGGCTGCCTGCAAATAACACCACATCAAAATCAAACATGTTGCCAACAGCCAAAAATCCACTCCCGCTTAACAGAGGCTTGTGACTCCCCCCCACAACACAAAATGTTAACACATAAGCTAAGTATATACAACAAAGCCCATGCATTAAAATAAGTGCCGGCTCTCAAATATTAAAAAAGACCAACAGTTAAACAGCGAATAAAAAATTTCATCATAACCTAAAATTCAGCACGCATAAATAAAATGCAACTTTTGACAAACTAAACTAATCACTAAGCCTATCCGCCAAATATAAACATGAACATTTTAACACACATACTTCAGAAAAAGAGAGCGATGGGGGGCGGGGTTAAAAATTTGACATCTGACATATCATCAAAGTAACACAAAACATTTACATGAAGATGGCCAAACACTGCCTAAAAGCAAACATGAACAGGGATCAACCTTATGTACCCTTTAGGGGCATATGCCCCTGGTTCATGTGATATTGCAACCAGATGAAAAAATATACGAGCCAACTTTGTGAAAGGACATTAAATATATGTTTGGAGCATTTTAAAACATTTTCCTTTTTCCTTAAATTCTTTATCTTTCTATCATACCTAATAGTGCCAAAAAATACATCTGAAACACATATCCTACAATTTTCTCATAAGAATTCTATCTAAAACCCTCCCCCAAATATTTCCCAAAATTATAACCCACTTCTAGCTATCCAAGAAACTATGACAAACCCACCATCACTCATCCAGTAGATCACCAAACATGAATGGGAAAAGCCCACATCCTGCACTGCAAATGAGAGTCAACAAAACCCCACCAATAGCATGCTTGCCACAACTTACCTGCTGCTGCCTGAAGAACATTAGTCCGTGACTTACCTTTACATGAAAATGACCAAACACTGCCTGAGTGCAAACATGCACAAGGATCAACCTTATGGTCCCTTAAGGGGCATATGTTCCTGGATTATGTGATTTTGCTACCTGATGATGAACTATAAGAGCCAAGCTTGTGAATGGACATTAAATATCAGCTTAGAACATTTAAAAAAAAATTCAACTTTCTTGAACTTCTTTATCTTTTTATCATACCTAATAGTGCCAAAAAATACATCAGAAACACAAACTATTCAATTTTTTCCCTGGAAAAATGCTCCAAAACCCCCAAACCTGGACAGTTAAAACATTTCCCTTCCACTGAAATTCTTTATCTTTTTATCATACCTAATAGTGCCAAAAAATACAACTGAAACACACATCCCTCAATTTTTTCAAAAGAATTCTATCTAAAACCCTCCCTCAAATATTTTCGAAAACTATAACCCACTCCTAGCTATCCAAGAAACTATGGCAAACTCACCACCACTAATCCAGTAGATCACCAAACATGAATGGGAAAAGCCTACAACCAGCACTGCAAATGACAGCCAACAAAACCCCACCAGCAGCATGCTTGCCACAACTAACATGATGCTGCCTGAAGAACTTTAGTCCGTGACTTACCTTTACATGAAAATGGCCAAACACTGCCTGAATGCAAACATGCACAAATATCAACCATATGGCCCCTTAAGGGACATATGCCCCTGGCCATGATCTTCCGCCACTAAAGCAGGTCCAGCACTACCAGAATCCCAATATGCATGCAATAACTTTGTACTTAAACCTAAAATAGACTGATACACACTTGTAATGCTGCTGATGATACTTACAGACTTTTTAATCAAAAACCAAGTTTGTGAATAGACATTAATATCAGTTTGGAGCAATTTAAAACAATTTCCTTTTATTTGAACTTCTTTATCTTTTTATCACACCTAATAGTGCCAAAAAATACATCTGAAACACATATCTTCCAAACTTTTCATAAGATTTCTATCTAAATCCGCACTTAAAAAAACTTCCCTATTTTTGAATTTCTTTATCTTTTTATCACACCTAATAGTGCCAAGAAATACAACTATAAGAGCCAGTTTGTGAATGTACATTAAATATCAGTCTAGAACAATTTCAAAAAAAATTCCCATTCTTTGAACTTCTTTATCTTTCTATCATACCTAATAGTGTTAAAAAATACATCAGAAACACAAACTTTGTAATTTTCCCTTTATTTTGATCAGTATTTTCGTTTGTTTTGCATCTTGGGCGATACAAATGCAGGGAGATGCTGCCTGGGCCCGAGCACTGGGTTGAAGGGGTATGGGACCGGCATCGGCATCATAGGGTAGAAGCCTGCATACTTCAGGTCTGCTACTTCACTCATGTTGAGAAGAGTTTCTAGGGACAGAACTGCAGGCAGCACTAAACATCAGGTAGACTGAAGGTACATCAGAGAAATTCAATACACCATGCAACCTGAAAAAATAATCATACATACCATCAAAGCAACACAAAAATATCAACACAAAACATATATCACCAAATGCAATCTTATATTATCACACCGACACAATATCTTCTTTAAACAGTAATTGTTTTGTTTGAGGGACAGTGAAGATTTGCATGGTTTCTATATTTTGTGGATGTGTTTTTATAAAATTGTATATTGAGTGATAGTTTTGTATTGATACTTTTGTATTTATTTCAATTTAATGTATGCTTACTATTTTGGGTTGTCAGGTGAATCAAGTTCCTATGATGCTCTTTGGTGTAGATGCAGTATGATGTCGAAGCCAGTTTCTATGAGTGCTGCCTGCAGTTATGTCCCTTGACACCCTTCTCACCATGAGTGAAAATGCAATCCTGAAGTATGCAGACCATTAACCCTGCCATCCCATGCATTCGCATTACATGCTCTTTGGGCTTATAAGTTTGTGACCAATAAATTATAACAGTACACACTTTTCCTGTCACCCAAAACAATTAAAATCATATCTTTATCTAAAATACAACAACAGTGAGAACGGAAGGGATGGCAGGGTTAAAGGTCTGCTAACTTCAGGACTGCATACTACACTCATGGTGAGAAGGGTATATATACTGACTGCTGAAATCGCGATAAAAATATTTACTACTTCCGTTTTTTTTCAAAGTTGTTTTCTTACGATTGTGGGGATCAAAAAGAATCCACAAATGGGCAGGATGGATTATTTAGAGTCTGTTTTCTTGAAGTTGAAACTTTTTTTCCGGTTTTAGTGGCGAAATTAATAAGTAAATTTAGAATTTCGCCAGGGTTCCTAAATCAACATTCCAAAAAGCCGTTTTTGCCGTTTTTTTCCGAAGTCGCCATTTTTTTCAAAAATTACAAATATAACCAACAAGTTATGATAATAGGGTAAAAGCCCTATTTGTTGCGAACACTTTGATGGGCCATTTGTAAATTTTGACCCAGAAACGGCGACGTGACAATTTATTGAAAAAAGTATGTTTTTTGTGTGAAATGCACACAATGCATATCAATGCCCTAATCTCGCTATATCAAAAAAATCAACTTCCGGTTGTAGCGAAAAGCTATTTTTTCGCTTCCAACCTGAAGTTGAATTAAAAAAATGATTGAATCAGATAGATGAGGATCTCATCTATCCAGGTAGGTAGTCATATTGTGATCGGGGGGAGATAGCTTGATGAAATTGACAGGAATCGGCGAGGTACCATTGAGAATGTACTAATCGCCATGGTCAACACGCCACCATCGATGCGTGTTGACAAATATCTCAAAATATTTTCGATTTTCCGAAACCAAAAGAATTAATCTTAATAATATAGATACTTGGCTTGTTAATTCTTTTGGTTTCAGAATTTTAGAGTTAGAGATGGCCACAAACGAAAGCTTTGAAATCGGGGTGCAAATTTCGTCAAACCCGATATTCAAAATGGCGGAGGGTAACCTAGCCAATGTAAAAAATACGTGAATGAACACGTAAGTAAAATAGTACAAAGAGGGATACAAATAGCCGCTCATTGGTTAATAAACCGCGGGAAAGAGTACCACGTGGTGTGACGGTGAGGCAGTGAGACCGCTCATTGGATAATTCACTATATCAAAAAAATCAACTTCCGGTTGTAGCGAAAAGCTATTTTTTCGCTTCCAACCTGAAGTTGAATTAAAAAAATGATTGAATCAGATAGATGAGGATCTCATCTATCCAGGTAGGTAGTCATATTGTGATCGGGGGGAGATAGCTTGATGAAATTGACAGGAATCGGCGAGGTACCATTGAGAATGTACTAATCGCCATGGTCAACACGCCACCATCGATGCGTGTTGACAAATATCTCAAAATATTTTCGATTTTCCGAAACCAAAAGAATTAATCTTAATAATATAGATACTTGGCTTGTTAATTCTTTTGGTTTCAGAATTTTACAGTTAGAGATGGCCACAAACGAAAGCTTTGAAATCGGGGTGCAAATTTCGTCAAACCCGATATTCAAAATGGCGGAGGGTAACCTAGCCAATGTAAAAAATACGTGAATGAACACGTAAGTAACATAGTACAAAGAGGGATACAAATAGCCGCTCATTGGTTAATAAACCGCGGGAAAGAGTACCACGTGGTGTGACGGTGAGGCAGTGAGACCGCTCATTGGATAATTCACCAGAGACAAACCACGTGGTGCTGGGAAACCCAATCACGCACCGTCACGTGATTAGCCGATCGCATTAAATATGCAGAAAACCCACGCATGCGCATCCACCCACGCATGCGCATCCAACGGCCGCCCCACCAGACCAGACGCGCTACAGAATCGTATTGGAGTGAAGAAAACGTAAAGTATAAACACGTAAAAATCCACCAAAAAAAAACTAGGCAACCCACAGAAACAATGAAACAAACATTATAAACTACACACCCAATTCTAACAGAAACAATAAACAAAACGACCCCACCACACCCCACTCTCCAGATCATGCGGCTAGAATTTTCCAAAAATGCCATGTAAGACAACATAGGGAAAATGCATCAACCAGCTCCCAGGACCCTCCCCGGGAATGCAAGACAACAAAAGCGAACTGAATAAAGGTTGTTGTACAACAACCTCTAAAAATGACACTATGAGAATCATATCATTATTACTTTTTTATCATTATTATTATTTTCTATCATCATTATCACTTTATTACTATTACTATTCTTCTTACTATTATTATTATTTTTATTCTTCTTCTTCTTATTGTTGTTGTTATGATTATTATTATTAAAATCATTATTATTATTTCATTATAATTATTATCATTATCACTATTATCATCATTATCTTTATTATTACTTAATCATTATTAACATTGTCATTATTACTATTATTATTTTTTCTATTTCTATCATCATAATCATCATCATCATTATTATTATCATCATTATCATATCATTATCATCATTATTATTATAATCATTATTATCATTATTACTAGTATTATACGTCTAACCAAACAAAACAAGGATGCCACCCTGCATGTAAAAGACTCTCATGCGTGGCCAGAAGATGGTCATAAGTACTGTTGGCTTAGGGGAAAACCATTTGCATTAAATCAGAATGTTCTTACCTTTAGTCTTAAAGCATTTTTTCTTGATAAGTCTCTTTCATCTGAAAAAGTATTAGGTCATCATGGTAATTAAAAAAATAATTCATAAAATGTATATGTAATACAATGTCTTAATCACCAATCAAAACTATAAATGATCGAATTCTGTGCCTGTTTCATGATTCCTGTGACTAGAAAGTAGTTTTCTCATTAATTCATAGAATTGAGCAATTTATAAGACTGATTACCTAGTTATAATATCCCTTTAATTATGATATCATTTTAGTTATATCATTTAACAGTGTGCATCTTGTAACATACATTTTCCGGAAAATTCCGTCTGTTAAAAGAACCCCATCATGTAAACCTTGTATCCTACAATCATATTCCGTTCATCCCTAAAGCTGTCCAAAGAGGCTTTACCATATTGAGACTGCTCCCCATAATTTAAGCCATTTATGAAATATATAGTTGGAAGAGAAAATGTCAAACACAAAAAAACATAAACTGAACATAACACATTAATGCTTAAGAGCTCCTACAGAAATTGCCGTCTGGATCTTAGATACCTTAGAGTTAGACAATAACTTTTGAATTGAGAATGATTTAACAAAATATTTGAAGAAGAGTTGTTGGTAAGCTTTTGATTGATATTTCTCCATCAAATATTTCTCATACTTTGCTTTTCCCTGCACGATTTCATCAAAATTGTCTGGCTGTTTTTGGCTGCTGTGAGTATTAATGGGTTAAATCCTGAGGTATGACAGGGATAGAGGGATTACTCTGAACAGCTCCCCTCTCCCAAACTCCATTCTTTAGACCCCTATGTACGTGGTGGCTTTTTCCTGATGAATACAACATAACAAATGCTGAGATACTACCCCATTTCATGCCTGTAGCAACCAAAACCGCATTTATAATTTTGTGATATCTCTCAAACAAATGCAATTTTGAGAAAGTATTTGATGAAGAAATGTTGAACGGAAACTAACTAACAACTCTCTTTCAAATATTTTTTCAATTGACGTTTAATTACAAAATTGTTTTCAAAAGTAGCATAGGTGCAGACAACATTTGTCAAGTAGGTCTTTAGGCATGAATGGGGCATATAGTGATGGACTTACAGTGTATAGCGGGTACAAAGTAGTTGAGTGCATCGCAGTATAAGTTAGCGGCCTCCTTGAGGTTGCCTTTGCTATCTTGTTCCACAGCCTTCGTCACCAGTTTGGCCTGAAACAGAAAGAAACTCTTCTGTAACACAAGTGTCCAAATTGGAAAGTCCTAGGGCACAGACAATTGGTCGTAGAGCACAGCAATATTTGCTGGGGGCTGTGATACTATCAGTTTAAATATTGTCACCAGGTGACTCTGCCATATCAGCCTTCTCAGCAATAATAAAAAGCTAGATCAGTCAATAGGTGGTATTTATAAATGGAATATGTTTTTCAATACATTCTCTATTTGAAAATGCAAGTGAAACATCGAGTTGACTCATTTGATCATTCTTCCCGAAAACTTCCTGAGTTGAATAGTGATTGAAGGTTTTTTATTGTCACATGTTCTGTAGCCTCTGTCGATGCTGGTGCGACAAGCAACAGTTAGGCACCCCTGATTAATCCATTTGTATCTGAAACACAAACATGGTCTGACAACTTTGAACTTGAGTCCTCAAATCATAAAATATTTGATTTTTTTTGAAAGAGTACTTACCGCTTTCTCAAAACAGTCCTTGCTTGGTGCATGATCGATATCTACAAATGAGTGGTCGAAGAAATCCTCGAAGGATATCCGTACATCTGGATTACGCTTGAGAAGACCAAGAAGGAGATCCCGACAACTATCCTGAATGACCACTCCGTACGGTATCTACAATAGAGGGCGCACCAATCACTGAGTAGGGTTCAGCAATAGCAATAGCCTGTTTGCCCGCTTTTAAACATTATAGGGGGAAAGGGCGCTTTATTAAATATTGATTATTATTATAATTTTTATCATTCTTATCATCATTCTTCTTCTTATTATTATTATTATCATTCTTCTTCTTCTCTGAAGATTCCTTAAGTTAGAGAGATATCACCAATTAATATCATGCAATTAAAACGATGCTGAAAGTGACAAAATTCCAAACCAACAAACAAAAAATAAATCCTACCATATATTGAGATCTAAAATACTCACCTCAATTGGTTTTGAATCCCTGATTTTAACTTCTAATTCCTTAAATGATTTGGATGCAAATGGTGCTCGGCCAAACAGACATTCTGTAAGAAAAAAACATGGAATGCTTGTGAAAATGAGTTAAAAGTATTCTAACTAACCAATGGGGGGTTATGCGACAATGTGACCTATGTTGAATTGTCGCACCAGCATGCAGCAGAGGCCTAAAACCATACAACACGTGAGACAAAATTTTTAATCACAGTTAAACTCAAATACATGTATTTTCAAATAAAGAAACTCCATTTATTGATACTGCCTACTGATGGATCTACTTCTTTATTATTGCTACAAAGGCTTATACGGTAGTGTCACCTGGTGACAATATCTAAACTGATCGTCGCACAGCGCCAACCAAAAATACTGGTGCTCCACGACCAATTACAACTCAATATTTGGACACCCCTGAAAGCAAATCATATGCTGCATGATCTTCACACTATATATCACATTGATGTTTACTATAGTAACTTGCCCATCTTCATATGGGGGTCTTCCTTGTGTGAAAGTGGCCAACGAAGGAAGAGAAGGTTGAGACAGAGCACAGGACAAGGCTATGTTGGCCACCTGGTGGGCAAGTGCTGAACTAAATTAAGATACTAAAAAGGACGCCCAGGCTTACCATACAGGATGATGACCACTGACCTGGGGCTCGTTTCGATGAGGCTGGTTCTCGCTAGTCACATGCTCTGGTTCCTACCAAAGTCATTTTTGCGAGCTGGTTCACCCTCGGTTCGAACCAAGTCACGTGGTCTGGTTCAAAAATTTGTAACCACCGATTGATAGTGGTTCACACCTGGTTCACGGTATGAACGATGGGAGATAGACATTTATTTTTTTCATTCAGTCCTCAATAGGCCATAACATATGTAAACAATTACAGTAATGATAATGAAAGGTACTTGGTTAACTATAGAAAATACATGTAGATCTTGTATTACAAGGGGAAAACATGGCGTCCAATCACACGGCTCGAACCAGGCATCTGATGTGGTTCGAACACTGATTCGAACCACAATCGTTTTGACGAGCTGGTTGTGGTTAGTGACGTCATAGTTGACAACCGGGCCCGCCGAAATGAAGGCCAGATGTCAGCCCGGACTTTGCTGGCCACCTGGAGAACAAGTGATGAATTAGATTTAGATAATAGAAAATAAAAACGGGCTTACCATACAGGATGACCCCCACTGACCAGAGGTCCGCCCGGGCATCGTAGTGCCGTTTACAGATTATCTCCGGTGCCATGTACAGTGGTGAGCCCCTGAGACTAAACGCATCAGAATCCTCACCTAGATACCTCGCAAAACCAAAATCTGAAAAAAATACAGAAACATATAATCACCAAAAATGTTTCATTACATTAAAGAAATTGAAATTAGAAAAAAAAATAGTAAAAATAATCATGAAATTCATTACCTATTTCAAAGTTATTTGACATACCTCAAGATTTAGCCAGGATCTTAACATTTTGAGGTGTCCTTTTTTTCAGGGGAGATAACAATACATTTGTATAGCAACTACAAACATACATTTATTCACATATATTAGGCATAGTATCCTTGTACAATGCCGTGGGAATAATATTAAGGTGATAATAACAATTATGTGCTTTGAAATAAACATTTTAAGAAATTGGTCACAAAAAATGTGGTGTCCTGATGGTTGATATTTGAGGGTTTGAGTGTGATGCCCAGACACCCTGCTGGCTAAGACTATGACATACCTGCTATTTTCAGGATTGGTTGATGATGTGTTGAAAGAAGTATATTCTGTGGTTTGAGATCTAAGTGTGATACATCCTTTGACCTGAGATACTGCAAGGCTAGAGCTGAAACAAAGCAATGTAAGTTAAGTAAAACGTAAAGTAAAGTTATCTTTATTTTAAGTGGCACTGGAAAGCAGCAAAGAAATTAATATTTCCTTATCAAACCGACATTGCCAGTGCTGCAGCCAAGTGTGTTAACCACTAGACAACTTGCCACCAACCTGATCAAGAACCTACCTTTTTTTATAGAAGGTTTTCCCACCTTTATCATTTTAAAGGTGGCCTAGAAATATAAAGAGAGCTTTTTTGTATATGTTGTGAGACAGATAACAAGAACAATGATATAAAATAAGTATGAAGCTCTTCAAAGTAACTGCTGTCTAATAGTAGGCCATATCAAGGAACTACCTGCTGATATCTATCTAGTTAAATACATAGAGAGGAGAATTTGGATATTTCTTTATCATCAATTTCTCAGCCAAAAACTTTTAATTCAGGAAATGTAAATCTTTTATTCTGCCAGTTCTCCATTGAAATATTTCTAATCTAGAGATTTTTTTTTACAAAAGAGCAGAAATTTAGAATTTTCGATTATCGTCACTTTTTTGAGGAAACCAAAATACCCAGAGAAATCACTGGCAACTTTCTCACATACACCAGCTAGGATTTGAACCCAGGCAGTGGTGAGAGACCGCTAGCAGTCAGTGGCATGTTGGCAATGCCTTAGACCACATGGCCATCAGGGCAGGCCCTACAATAGGGCGGAACTCACCTAACTGTTGTAGAAATCTCTTTACTATGTACTCCGGTAGTGCCCTCCTGCTTCTGATAAAACACGAGAGATCTCCACCACTACAGAATTCCATAATCAGGTATATATGCTTATCATCCCACTGGAAGTCTTTCAACTCTACAATGTGCTCATGGCGAAGGTTCTTTAATAACTCAATTTCTGTCAGCAGGTTCTCTGTCGAGGCCTTGTTCAAACTTTTCTTCTGGATACATTTGATTGCTGCAACCTCGCGTTGCCCTCCCTGTAATTAAATGAAAAACAAAATCTGAATATCTCTAAAATATCAACACTCTTTATTGCGAACAACTCTTATTCTGAGCATAACATTCAGGTCCTAACTGTTCTGAAAACAATCCAATGTGGAAAACCTGCAACGATTTTGGAAGATATGCAATAAAACCATCAAATTTGAAAAAAATTCAAGATGTGAACCCTTTTAACGTGAACACCCCTTATTCTGAGCACATCATTCAGGTCCCAATCATTCCTAAACCTGTCCATTGCGGAAAACATCCTGTAGGATATGAAAGAGGAATACTACAGTAAAACCAGAAAGAAATGGGCACCTCTGACCTTCTATACCATGCCACAGGGTTTTGTCAGTATAAGGTCCTCTAACTCTTTAATTTCTAATCTTAGGGTGCCGGGTGGCTACCGTACATAGTCTTAGCCAGCAGGGCCTCTGGGCATCATCTGGACACCCACACTCTCAAAAATCACCCCTCACATGCCTCAGGACACCCAGATTTGTTTTTGTAAGTAATTTCTGAAAATCTCAATTTATTGAGGTGCATTCCAATAAGATATTGACACCTTTGGCAATTGGTTTTATACTTCCTTGAATTTATCTCACACAACTCATTGGAGGTGGAATTTTGGAAATGGTCTCAAAAGACGGTTGGCATATTGACGGTATTAGTGTTGAGGCATGGGAATGGGGGCAAACATTGTTTTTAGAATTCAATTGGTCACTCAGTCTGTATGTATTGACAAATAAGAAATCAATAAACTTCTGTATGGTATGGAAATTCATAACATATGGTGAGACCAGAATATTGATTGGAAATATAAAACATATATAAATAGGGATCACTACCAGAAAGCTATTGCTTCTCTCAGAGGACTTCTAAGCTACAGCAATGAAAAGTGAGTAACTTTCGTCAAATTGATATCTTATTACAGTTTGTTACCATAGTAATATGCCAACATTGTATGCCACAAAATGTGAGTATAACAAAAACAATGAAAGTTGAGTAACTTTCATCAAATAGGTTATCTTATTATAGCATGTTACCATACTAATATGCCAACATTGTGTGAGTATAACCAGAACAATACATTTCCCATTACCCTTCCCGCCATCACGGCAATGGCAGAGGAGAAACTTGAAAAAGGTTATTTCTAAAATATTAATTAAAATGTATATTTCTTCACCTTATATAAGGACCTTATATTAGGCATTAGGACCTTGACTGGTATTGGACCACCCAAGGCTCTATGGAAGGTGTGATGCATCTCACAGCTCTCAGCATGCAGCCTTTGGCTGTGAGATGCCTCAGAACTCTCTTGGCTGTGGATTTTCCATAGGGTTGGATACTATTAAGAGGTACCGGTACTGGTACCATTTCAAAATTTAGTGTATTGTACTGTTTTATTCCTTAAAGGTACTCTGAATGCCACTTACCACTGAGAAGTTATTATTTATTAGAGATTGTCCAGGATTCTAAACATGATGGTGCTGAGGGCTCCCTGGAATTCTCCTGCGGCTCCCTCAAATTTCTGCAGGGAGCCCAAAGATGTACTGGTTTCTATACACAACATCTATAGGTAGCTTTAGAAGATGCAATTGGGCTCCCTGGATAAAATCTTAATTTCAAGCCCTGCAAGCAACTCTGCGAGTAAAATCCAACAGTAAACCTAACAATGGCATGCACGCACTTGACTTTGCCAGTGTCACATACATGATCTGCTGCCAGTTTCTAAGGAAAACAAAAGGTTCACATCACAACACATGCAGAATAATTGCCATTTTATAAATTCTTGTTAATTGTAAATCCAAGCTTCCCTCTCTTTCCAAGCCTAGCCGGGGCTGACTCTAATACTCATTTTATGTATTGATGCTATTTGGTATTAGAGTCGGGGGAAGACCCTATATCTTCTAAAAGTTAAAATCAATCGTCCCAAATTACTCCCTCAGTGCCCAAACTACAGACCTGACTGCACTAGGATGATAAATGTGATATAGCAAAGCGTGCCGCAACTTTTATTCAATGATAAACTCACTTATAACGGAGCAGTAGTCCAAGGAATCCCCGAGGCCATTTATTGACAAGATTCTGGCAGCAACTTTAGGCCTTTCACATGAGGTCTAGACGAGAGTTCAGACTCATTTCATTCAAATGGTAATGAGAAAACAAAGGCCCTTTCAAGATCTCGCAACAAGTCAATGATATTTATATCCATCATGGCTGCCGACATCTCAAAACAATATAGCGGCAATTAAGTAGGTATATTTTTCAGTGATCAGATACAGGAATAGGAAAAACTAACTTAGCGGCACACATCCATGTACATCCAAGTAAACGTCCATGTTATTTTTTGTGCAATTGGGGTAGGATTGAAGTCGCTATGAGGGAAAGTTTTTTTTCTAACACAGCAACCTATAGGGTAGTGTGTCGTTGTTCATACCATAGAGTCAATAGCAAAACATGTAAATATCAGGGTATGAACATCGCTGTCGGTTATCCAAGCCATGCTTATTCCTACTAGGGCATTAACATGGAAAATCAACAGTGTAACAATAACCATGAAGGAACATATGTAAAATATTAGTCAAGTGTATGATGTACTAATTTATATATATATATATATATATATATATATATATATATATATATATATATATATATATATATATATATATATATATATATATATATATATATATATATATATATAAATATATATACATATATTAACACACATATGTATATATGTAATTTATATATTGACACATTCTCTCATACTCCCATAATTTTTTAAAGTCGTTCCTTCTTGTCATCCTTTTCCTGTCCTGGTCTTCACATTTTCGATGCTAGTATTCTTCCCAGCTGCACCGACTATTTTGGCCAGCTGTTCAAACCCCTCCCCATTCATCCCTAGCTACCATAATGTTGATAATCTCATTTTTTTCTACATCTAACATTCTTGATTTCCCACAAATTGGCACTGGGGGAAACTTTTCATTCCACAAATCATTGTAAAAAATCAAAGGTAACATGAGCGAGTAGATAGAACTAGGGACCTCCTTTACCATGTCACATCAGTTTTGCAGAATAATTTAACAGATCATGTGTCAATTGATGCCATTTGCCTTCCTTTGAGTTTGAGTGTTTTGACAGCTACGCCTACCTGCGCAGTCGGAGGCAAAACGTTTGAAAATAATGCTAATTGTGTGAGAACCAAGGAAGAATGGCAATATCCCTTTTATAGAGAAAATGTTGAGTTTTACCTTTCTATAAGCTTTGTAAACTGTAGCATAGGTGCCGCTCCCCAATTTCTCGGTTAAAACAAAATCTCTCAGCTTGGGAACGGTGGGTATGGAGGCTGCCATCTTGGAAATGTTCGGCCCTCCAATATTAGAGAGCTCTACCAAAACACAATATTTTGCATCTTTTAAAACACGCGTACCGAATATTCTTAAATACTAATTTTCTTAAATTGTCTTATGAATAATAACAAATCACACTACTATAGTTTAAGATTACGCAGTAAGCGTAATTGTCGCAGCGCGAGATTTGGACGAGATGTTTTGATTTCGTGATGGAGGATTGTTTGGGTGTTTCTAAGGAGCTGCCCCACTGAGTGAATCTCTCCGATCATTCATCACGATTACGAATTCTGACCCTCGCTACTAACCACACGTAACAGCAGTTGAGCACGACTTACTGACTGAAGATTTTATGGGCACTGACACTTATGGATATATTGCGTGTTCGACGAAGAAGTGCCCGTTCAAACCCAGGGGAAAGCATCTGGAAAATCAGATTATCATGTTGACACTTGTGTTCATTGAGGAGTCAGAGTGGACAGCTGTCAAAAACGTCTCACGTGACATGACAGATGATTGACTGTCACTTTCAATTTCAGTGGAAGGTGAGGATGTCTGAAAAAACATTTCTTTGATTTTTTTTAATGCAGTCTGTCTACTCACCATTGATGAGACATTCAGGGATATTGGTCATTAATTATTATAGACATTAAATTTATAGGGCTATGGGTTATTCTCTCAATTAATGTATCTATAGATGAACAAATAAAATACTTTTGTGCAATGTTCATTCTTTAAGCAATTAATAGTGATTATACAAAAAGTTAGAAATTCAAAAATATCCATATTCAATACATTAAAACGTCTTCAAATTAAATAAATTAAAATATAATATATATATTTTTTTATTCCAAGGGGTGGTAACGATGAGTTAGATTTAAAAGTGAATGAATCAAAATTGGTAATTCCCAATGCTAAGCAAAGCAAACATAATGTCTTAGGGTCAAGATATATCCTGTGCTCTAATTTATTTTTTTATATAAAATTTTCATTTTCTTGTTTTGCAGGATCCACTTACAGATGTCAGAATCTTTACCAGAGGAATCCACTAAAAGATGATGAAATGAATGCAAATTGGTTTTTATGTGTTTGCAAGTCACATAATTAAATCATGCCTTTTCCAATGAAATCAAGGACAGTGGTGTGCTATATATGTGGACGTGAATTTGGATCAAAGTCAATCAGCATACACGAGCCACAATGCATGAAGAAATGGCGTATGGAGAACAGTCAGTTACCGAAATCACAACGAAGGAGGCCTCCACAGAAACCAGAAGTGCTGCCACCTATTGGCGGCAGTGGTAGCTATGATGCCACTCGTTTCAACGAAGCAGCCTGGAAAAGTGCTCAATCCAACTTGTTGGCATGTGAAAATTGCGGCAGGACCTTTTTGCCCGACAGACTTGCAGTGCACCAGAGAAGCTGCAAGCCAGGAAAACCTATGGCTCCTCTTAGAAAAAACACTGAGGCTAGACCCGGTACTGCAACATTGGATGAACAGAATGTTGTCAATAAGAATAATAGAATTGATGTTAATGAGAACCCTGTGCAAGGGTCAGGGAGTGCAGGTAGCCAGAGATCTGGTTCTGGGCGGCCAAGAACTGTTACTCTTAGGCGAAATGCATCCACACCTACAAATAAGAGACCTGGGGCTGGTGCAGCCCAACCCTCGCCCCCTAAGACCCCAAAACCTACAGGGGGAAAAGGAGGGGGAGCTAGGCCCATGCCGGTCTATTGTTACATATGTGGTAGACAATTTGGTTCAGCTTCAATATCCATTCACGAACCTAAGTGTTTAGAAAAATGGCAGGCAGAAAATAATAAACTCCCGAAAAGTCAGCGACGCCCTTGTCCACAGAAGCCTCAAGCCCTCGGGAGTGGGGCAAGTGTAGCAGATCAGAACGAAGCTGCCTGGAAAGCGGCCCAGGCAAACCTCGCACCATGCGGGAATTGCGGACGAACATTTTTACCCGACCGATTGGCAGTTCACCAACGTTCGTGTAAACCGAAACCAGGCGCAGCACCTCCCCATGTGGCGCCATCTGCTGGAGGACTCTCCAACAGTAGCAATAATTTCAACCAATCACATGGCGCTAATCCCTCGGCATCCCCAAAAACACCCGCTATGCGGGGGCCAAGAACAGTTGTATGCTACATCTGTGGCCGGGATTTTGGAAGCCAGTCCATAAGTATACATGAACCTAAATGTTTGGAAAAGTGGAAAATTGAGAATAAAAAATTACCCAGGGAACAGCGCAGACCCTTACCAAAGAAACCAGAGATTATTGGCTCCGGTGGAAATCCCACAAGGTATTTTATATTATTTTTCAGTTTTACCCATTCATTGCTTAAGCACACAAAAAGGCTTATTTCACTGAATTCTTAGGGATTTTTTGTTAGAAAGATTTTTTTTATTAAAGCATCCCTTAAACATTTCAACAGAGAAATGTTAACAACAAACCTAACAACAACTCACCTTTAGATATGCTGTGATGGAGGGATATATTCCAAGTTATCTTTAATATTAGTATGATAATACCAGAAGCTTTGAGACTACTTAGGTTAAAGAAAAACATTATACAGTACCGTATTACCCCGCATACAACACGCACCCCATAGATAATACGCACCCCCTCCCCAAGTCCCTTTCCCATATGTAAAACACAATGCCCTGTTTATAACACGCAGGCGGAGTTGCATGGGGAGTGGGAATCTTGACCCCAGTACCGTAACCCGCGTTGACTCAGATAATTAGAGGCTTAAATCGTACTGTGTTTATAGTGCTCAGAGTCACTGTGCAAGTGATACCAATTAACAGTATGGGAAAAGTCTATTTTCAAACATGATCTGGTACGTCCAGGGTATCAGAATGGCAATCATCATAACTTCGTCATGGTGACAGGCCAATAGACAATAGGAACCCACCAAAGTATTTTCGACCATGCCCCACACGTCTATAGAATCGCTGTAAAAATGTTCTGGTTTATGTACCCGTTGATAACACGCACCCCCTCCTTAACGTAGGTTCTGCAGAGTATAAAAGTGCGTGTTGTATGCGGGGTAATACGGTAACTTTGTTCATGTGCATTTGCTAATCAACATACGTGTATAAGGGGTATTTTAGAGGCAACCCATGCATGCCTTTATTGGCCAAATGTACCGACAATTTTGGTAATTTATCTCTTTCAAAAACAAGGTTTTTTTTGGAAATGGAGGATAAATGTGCATTACAAGTATTAAATCACATATTTTTGGAGTAAAGTTATAGGTCTGTAACTCTACTCCAAAAATATATGATTTATTACAACACTCAGGACTGAGTCATTCTCAAAAGAATGATACTAAACATTATGTCAATTTCACAAGGAACAATCAGGCATGTACCATTGACATTGTTGCATGTACTGCCCAAATACATTTTGACTATTCTGGAAATACCTTTGTGATCTGAGAATTTTTGAAAAAAATGTTTAATCAGAACCCAATCCGCAACTTTTCTGAATACTTAATATTCTGTGCCTTTTTGGAATACCTGGAATGAAAACTTCATTGACTATTTTTTATCAATTTACCTTAAAACGACCATAGGACTGAAGTGACTTTTATTAAATTGAAATAAGGTATAACCCCAAGGGGTTCTTAGATATAATAAAATCAGTTGCCTCTCCCCCAAAGTTTGCTGTAATTAAGCAGCATGGGCTCTTTTTTCATGACTATAATTTTTTTTTATCATTGAATCAGGGTCTGACACTTAGATTTCAGGCTAGGGGCCCGAAAAGGTCTTTTGACAAAAATTATAGGTCAGAAACAGGATTTCTGGTTATTATTCAACAATATATATTCATACTATTTTGGGCCTCACTCTAGTGTGAAAAATCTAGGAGCCCACAGCAAAATCTAAGGCCCTGGGCCCCTGGGAAAGTCGAACCCTGAATGAAAAGGGTTGGTATTCTGTGCATATTTGGAATGCCTTGAATGAAAACTATTCATTGAGTATTTTCTTATCAATTTACCTCAAAACGACCATAGGACTTACTGAAGTGACTTTATTATATTTAAAAATGGCATTATAAAGCCCAGGGGGTTCATAGAGGAAAAAATTCAGTTCCCTCTCCCCCAAGCTTTTGCTGTAATTTTAGCAGCATGGGCTCTTTTTGTGACAATGATTTTATTTATCATTGCTTGAAAAGAGTTAACCCTTATGCTGGTGGTGGCTAATTTTGCCATTACAAAATGATGCAAAAAATCTGGAAAATGATTGAAATCCTGGCAATTGGGTACTCGTCTGAGAGTACTCGGTGAGAGCTTTCCAACATTGCAGGGTTTAGATGTTTCTCAAAAATCTTTGCATTCTTGTGCTTTGGACTAAATTAGCCAAGTAGCATTGGAAGGGTTAAGTTCTGCAGGTCTGTTTGGAGGCAAATGCCATTTTAACATAAATCTATAACAGTCTGACTACATGCAGCTGCCCTGATTTATTGAGCCTGGCAACCATTGTGAATAAATGTTTACTGCAATAGTGTGAAAGTCAGGATCAATATTGAATTAGATACACACTTCTATGTTGCTTGGAAACACTGTTGATTGTTAGTGTAAAATGCTCAACAGTCTTGTCTCTGTTATTTGACCTTCAGTTGAAAATATAGCAACATCAACACCCACGTTTTGTTTTGTCAATACTATTGATTTTTTTTTCACCTAGTGCAACAATACTTTTTCCTAGAGCTTGACAAGAAGAATTTTTCATCAGTTTTCTGAAATTGATCAATATTGTGGAAATACAAGTTGTTTTTGAATGTGATGATGAGGATGATGATGATGATGATGTCTGTAATAATGATGGTGACAATAATTATGATGATGATGATAATTATGTAATAATTATGATGATGGTGATAATAATGTAATAATTATGATGATGATCACGATGATAAGGATAACAATAACAATCATAATTATAATAGAAATAATGATAATAACAATAATAATAATAATAATAATAATAATAATAATAATAATGATAATGACAATAATTATGACGATGATGCTGATAATAATGTAGTAATTATGATGACAATAATGATGAGAATGATAACAATAACAATTACAATTGTAATAAAGAATAAATAAATAATAATAATTAGAATGATGATGATGATGATGATGATGATAATAAAGATATTGATAATAATAATAATGATAGTAATAGAAATAATGATATTAATAATAATAGTGATAATAATAATAATAATAATAATAATAATAATAATAATAATAATAATAATAATAATAATAATGATAATAATAATTATAATAATAGTGATAATAGTAATAGAAATAATAGTAATAGAAATAATGATATAATAATAATAATAATAATAATAATAATAAAAATGATAATAATGATAATGATAATAATAATAATGATAATATAATGATAATAATAATAATAATAATAATAATAATAATAATAATAATAATAATAATAATAATGATAATAATGATAATAATAATGATAATAATAATAATAATATGATAATAATAGTAATAATAATGTTGATTGTTGTAATGATAATAATAATAATAGTAATAATAATAATCATAATTAAAGGGGATAAGAAGAAGAAAAGGGAGGAGGAGGATAGTAATAATGATTATTAGTTAATTACAATAAGAGTAATTACGATAGTAATGAAATTAAATGATAATTATGATGGTAATTTGTATTCAAGATAAGGGTTACATAACAAGCAGATTAGTGATGATAATAGAAATTGATAGAACATAAACATGGCGTTAATGAATATTTTCTTTTTAACATTATACCATATGGCTTGGGTTGCACATTGTGTTTGATTAGAAACCAAAATTATTCTCATAGCGATCAATTTTCTAGGCCTAGGCAGAGATATAGATAACTCAGGTAATGTACCTCTCTCGACTAGGTTAGGGAAGTTGTTCTGAGCCAAATCATTCTAATTAAACCCAGTCACATATGTGTTATAACTTTATATCAGATGCATTCTACATCCCTAGAGCTCTGAATGTATTCTGTAGAATTAGCCAAATTGTATTTGTCATGTAAGCAGTCAATGGAAATGCAAACTGTTCAAGCCTGACATTTATGATATCTTCATCATCATTATAATTATCATTATTATTATTATTATTATTATTATTATTATTATTATTATTATTATTATTATTATTATTATTATCATTATTATCATTATTATTATTATTATTATTATTATCATCATCATCATCATCATCATCGTCATCGTCATCATCATCATCATCATCATCATCATCAATTTTATCATTATCATTACCATTATCATTATCATTAGTAGTAGCAATAGTAGCATTATTTTGATACCCCATTATTTTCATCCTTTTCATCATTATCATCATAACCATGAAAAGTATTGTAAGTGTCACTACTCACTAGTATTATCAGTAATATAAGTACTGATTAGTTTCATATTATTCTATTACTATTTTTCTTTACCATTCTATTGATACTCCAATCTTTAACTGTTTCCCCTGCAGGGACCAAATGAATGAAGCTCTTCGCCAGGCTGCCAATTCTAATTTGGTTCCCTGTGAGAATTGTGGCCGGACTTTCCTACCCGATCGCCTTCCTGTCCACCAGAGGGCGTGCAAGCCAAAACCAGGGGGCGCTGCCAGTGGTGGCAGGACTGCGATGAATTCTTCTAGTGGGCAACAGACACAGGTAGGTTCATTTTGTGAAATCTTTTCTAACTTCTGGTCATAGACTGCATAGAGCTCAAAATTGTGAATGCTTTAGCACTGGTTTCAAGGCGTTCACATCTCTGAGGTTTCACTGTAATTCTCTTGCGATATAAGTAGAAAAAATTCTTGTCCTAGGTACAATAATTGCATTATTTGCAATTTTCATGGTAGTGGAATTTTTCTAGTAATGAGGTCTTACACAAATACACTCAAAATGCCAAAGTATTTGCTGCACACATTTGCTGAGTATAATTTTTGGAAGGGGGGGGGGGGGGGGGTTAGTGGGTTTCACATGGTAACATGAGTAAACCCAGGAAAATCGTACTCCTGATCATGAATCTTACTTAGGTGCTTGAACTTTGTGTATTAAAATACTAGATATTGGGAAGGTTGAAAACAAAGACCAAACATTTCAAGCATCTAATCTATTTGAGGGTTTTAACCCTTATGCTGCTGCTGGCTAATTTGGCCAATACAAAATGATGCAAAAATCCTAAAAAATGACTGAAACCCTGTCACATGGGTACACATCTGAGAGTACTCAGCGAAAGCTATCCAATGTATACCAACATGACAGGGGTTAGATGGTTTTCCTATAACTTTGCATCCTTGTGCTTTGCACAAAAGTAGCCTCAGCATTGGAAGGGTTAAAGTTTGAATTTTAAGCATGAATTTTACACATCCACTTCATAAAGTGTACATGCTTATTATTTTCATCTTTAATTTACTTTCATAATTATACACTTATAATGCAAATAATGGATAAAATTGTATCCCTACCCTTACCGAATAAGCTGGGAAGTTGGGAACACCAAAGAATGCTTAGATTCTCCTAGGGAAATCAAAGGATTTCCTAGCTTAGTTAGCTACATTTGGTTAAGGTAACATGCATTAATTCTTGCTTTAATCCAGTTATGCCTGAAGGTCTGCTTACCAACTGTTGTGAGGACCTATGATACTTTTTGAAAATAATTTTTGTAATTAAACAAAATTCGCAAACTATTTGAAAAACATTTTTATGGGATCAGTACAGATCAACATTTCTCCTTCAAATATTTTCTGAAAAATGCTTCGACCACAAAGACATTACCAAAATAGTCAATGTGATTTTGGTCACTACAGGCATGAATGGATCACTTATGCTGATATACTTTCTCTGGTGCTTTGGAAAAAAAATGAAGCCATTCTTGGGCTTTTCAAGTCATGTGCAAAATTTGTATCTGAAGCACACACATAGTCTGGCAACTTTGAACATCAAATAGAGTAATAATATGTCAAAAATATTTCAAGAGGTATTTTTCAATCATAACAGAAACCTCAACTTTTAGTCAAATATTTTACTAAATA
>OZ012692.1:29778586-29853432 GCA_963942565.1 Maea johnstoni
AAGGCATTGCCACTGACTGCCAGAGTTTAAATCCCATCTGGGGCATATGCTAAAGTTGCCAGTGAATGGGGTTTAGGTGATGCTTTTTGAACATGATGTGATGTAAATCAAAATCTACTTTTCAAATATAATACTAATTTTTCTAGGTAATGATACACATTTAAACAGTACCACCTGGATACTAAATGCTGCATGTTGCATTTCAATTATAACAAGAGTGTTAGTGGTAATGAAAACATTTATGCACAATCGTGTGATATATCAGCAGCACCATATAATATAAGAGGTTATACTTTTGTTTTACAGGAACCCTTTTGTCATTAAATATATTGTTTTAGAAATGATAAAAAAAAGCTTTTGAAGATTATTGCAAGATAATGGTTTGGGAACCAGAGTAAATGGCAGTGAGTTGCCAATTTTTCACCAGTGCATTCCCAGTGGTTAGAACCCAACAGTAATACTCTGGTAACACAAAGGCAATACTCTGGCAATTATTTTGCAATGCTCTGGTAATGCACTGGCAGACTGGCAAGACACTGCACATTTCATAAGGGATGGGATTAAGGCAATGCGTTTTGTTTTAACCCATTCATGCTCACATATTTACTTGATGAGTGTTGTCTGGACCTGTCATACTTTTGAAGATAACTTCAGAATGAAACATCAATTTGTAAACTATTTGAAGGAGAATTGTAGATAAAGTTTTAATGAACAACTATCCTTCACATATTTTCCAACCATAGCTTTTGTTAGAGAGATATCACCAAAATAGTCAGGCAGTTTTTTACTGCTACAGGCTAGGAAACTTTTGGATGTCACCAAATTTTTGACATAGTGGGATTGGAATGGTAAAGGTTATAATTGTTAACTCACTAATGCTGGTAGCAGCCAAAACCATCGTCATAATTTTGGTAAAATCTCTGACATGAAAGCATAATTGGGAAAATATTTCAAGAAGAAATGTTATTCAAAACATTCCCTATAACTCTCCTTGAAATTCTTTGTAAAATCATTCCTTTTTTCAAAGTTATTGTCAAAGGTTTCATAGGTGCAGACGACAATTTCTGGGGGAAATCTTAAACATTAATGGGTTAACTGATTGCATGTATTTTTTAAATGCCTGCCTGCCTGTGTTTGCTTAAGTTGATGGCCTGGGTATGTTGAATTAAATGTGTGTGTTTTTAAATTTTTGTTTGCATAGTTATATTTTGTATCTGCTTATATATATTTATCATTTGCAGAAGCCAAAAGTGGCGAAGCCTCCTCCGATGCCCAAACCTAGACCGACCGTGGTCTGCTATATCTGTGGTCGCGAGTTTGGCAGCAAGTCTATTAGTATACATGAGCCACAGTGTATGAAGAAATGGCACATTGAGAACGACAAACTACCCAGAAATCTACGACGCCCAGAGCCAGTCAAACCACAAGTGCAGGCCATCAGTGGTAAGTGAATTTGTATTACTGAAAAATAGGAAATCAATCAGAGTGGTTTATTCTGGCATTTAAACTTTTGCGAGTAGGGGCAGTTTGGTATAATATAAAACATGTATTATTCCTGTCATTAGAATATTAACCTTCAATATTGGCTTTTCGGAATAAAAAATCTCAGAAAAAATCCAAAATAACAAATTCAGTTAATTTGCACAGTCTACAGTAACCCTTTCATACTTAACCCATTGATGCTTGTAGCGGCCAAATACAGCCTGATAATTTTGAGGATTTTTTCAGGCAAAAGCAAAGTCAGGAAATTATTTGGAGGAGAAATGTAAATCAGAATTTTACGAACAACTTCAGATATACATGACTGTACACCTTTTTTAGCCTACCAAAACATTTAAATGACCCATAATTGTCCGAATTTAACAGGTTCCATTTTGTTGGCCATTTTTCTTATTGTTATTTTCTATTGTTATTTTCTTATGAAATTTTCTATGGTTATTTTCTATGATTATTTTCTATTGTTATTTTTTATGATTGTTTTCTATTGTAATTTTCTAGGGTCATTTTCTATTTTTATTTTCTATTGTTATTGTCTATTGTTATTTTCTATTGTGTGTGTGTATTGTCTTTTCCAGCCTCTGGTAGTTATGATGCCAATGCTGCCAACGAAGCAGCGTGGCAGGCTGCACAAGCCAACTTGGTGCCATGTCCAACCTGCGGCCGGACCTTCCTACCAGACCGTCTCTTAGCCCACCAGAGAGTACGTGCCTGCAAACCAAGGGTACCGAATGACTAGTTCATAAACCATCCAAAAGAGGGCTACAATGGTGCCATGTCCAGTCTGCGGCTGGACCTTCCTACCAGACCGTCTCTTAGTCCACCAGAGAGTACGTGCCTGCAAACCAAGGGTACCGAATGAGTAGTTCATAAACCATCCAAAAGAGGGCTACAATGGTGCCATGTCCAACCTGCGGCTGGACCTTCCTACCAGACCGTCTCTTAGTCCACCAGAGAGTACGTGCCTGCAAACCAAGGGTACCAAATGAGTAGTTCATAAACCATCCAAAAGAGGGCTACACTGGTGCCATGTCCAGTCTGTGGCAGGACCTTCCTACCAGACCGTCTCATAGCTCATCAAAGGGCACACACCTGCAAACCTCCCAAATGAGTTATATATAAACCATTGAAAAGAGGGCTACACTCTTTCTATGCCCAGTCAGTGACAGGACATCACTCAAAAAAGGGCTTGACTATGACTAAAGGGTGTGTTGATGCTGGAGGAAATGAGTTACCCAGGAAACCAAGTCACCAGAAACATTCTCACAGGCCTCTAGCAGGTATTGAAACTTGAGCAGTGGTGAGCGACAGTGTGCAGATAATGACACATTATGGAACCATCTGCCTATCTTTGGGTAAAGGTGTCAGCACTCATTATGATACCAATTTAAATTGATATTGAATGTAGAAAAGAGGCAGGCAATATCATTAAAAAATATTGTTAAGGTATGGCATCATTAAGGAACTATTGATACCGTAACATATTGTGAACATTTTATAGGGGCCAATCCCTAGTTATCATGTAGGTCTCTGCAGTTGCAGTATATCAGAGCAATGATATGAATCTCAATAATGATATTCAGGTTGAGCTTTTTGTCTGTGAATAGTCATGTAATGTAATTGGATATGCTGATTACCATATGAACTCACCAATGATGCCTGTAGAGGCCTGAGGGGCCAGACTATTTAAGATAAATAGTCTATGAAAGATGCCTTTGCTAGAAAGATGTGAGCAAAGGCATATATATATATACATATATACATATATATATATATATATATATATATATATATATATATATATATATATATATATATATATATATATATACATATATATATATATATATATATATATATATATATATATATATATATATACTGTAGAACACACATATGACGCGTGTCCCAAATATAGCGAATTGGGGAGTTTTCGCATCATAGGTATATTTATGTAAGCGACGGCAGGCGCCGCTGACAACGCCAGTATATACAGTAAGAAAAAAGTACAGCATTTCTATATATAGCGAAGTGGAACCACACTCTATGTACACTATATATAAACAGACGCGTACATTGTGTGTTCTACAGTATATATATATATATATATACCATAATTTCGCGTGTATAAGACACACTTTTTTTACACAAGCTTTTACACTCAAGTCGGGGGTGCGTCTTATACACAAAGCTAAATATATAGGGTGTTTTACATAGAGTCCCAAGGCCACTCGGAGATTGTCTAATTACCTAATTACAATCATAATGTGGCCACGACAATGTCCATCAATGTTTGCTGCGGCATTTATGAATTGTAATTACCCTACCATTCCCCGCTAGAATTTATTGATTACAATCAATATCATGCCCATGGGTATCGAACATTGACACTAAGTGATAAGTATTGACAATGTCTCGTTGATGTCACATTGATGTCACATTTCACTCATTTCGAAATTTAATTTTTTCGAGTTTTACTGGTTTTCTAGGATTATTCACGAGGAGTTGATTCTCCACAATATTTCTGAAAAGGGTGTGCCCACTATATACAAAGCTAAGGTCTATATATCATATATCATTATATGCGTCTTATATGCGGATGCATCTTATAAACGCGAAATTATGGTATATATATATATATATATATATATATATATATATATATATATATATATATATATGCATTCCCACAATATTTTTTAAAGGCATCAGGGATCACATCCTCCAAATAAAAGGTCAAGCGTGATAGGTTTCTACTAATAACCCCTCCTAGTAGCAATACATTTCTCATTTCGTGGTAATATGGCTGCCAGATTGAGGGAAAAGCTAGGTAATCTCTAGATAACCTAGTATAACTATTTGGTCATTGTTAACCTAGTCTGATCAATTTTGATATTTTAAATTTGATTACAATTCGTTGCATGCTTATTAGACCAACAGGTCTACTATGGTTTACTATGTGGCTTGTTAACATACATTTCTTGAATATGTATGGATTGTCTTTTTATGTAGCACAAAGAAAAGTTAAAGCTTACATTTCTAGTCTTTATCTTACCCCATCGTTTACTGTTGCATGTAAAGCTATGATATTATCAGTATGTTATGGGAGATTTACTTTTGGCTGTTTAAAAATGGCCTTATTAAGATCTTCTATATATTATGTGTATCTTAAAACCAGTGTTTTCCTAAACACTTAGCAGTGTAAATGAAACATACATGTACATACATCATTGACCACAAATATGTGAGTGATAATGTTACTGTGATTGTACATAATTCAACATACACACTCTATTGAAGTTGTACAGCAATATTGTCTGATAATATGTTGTTACTATTCAAAGTTTTAATTTTATTTTTATAATGGCCGTAAGAAATATTTTGGTTTTGTTGGAGAAGAAAGTTTAATGGAAGCTATTCCTGTCTTGTTTGTATATATTCATATATGTTGAAGAATCAAAAGTGGTCTCTTATTTACAGCTGTTATTGGTAGTCTGTTCCTAGATAGAGCTTGAAAATATAACTGCCCTATAGAGTTAGGTCAGAAGAATATGGAAGCATGAAAGCAACTTATAAAACAATTCCTTCCTTCAGTGTAGGTTCAGTGCCTTTTGAATTATGTATCTTTATTACAGCTGTTATTGTTAGACTGTATTCATTCCATTGTGTTGCCCCTTTTGAGATTGACATTAGGCAAGCAGAAATCATTACTCACAAGTCATGAATATGAAACTTTTCTATGAATGAATGATCAATTTGATGATAACTGTAGAGAGAAAAAATGAAATATTCATACAGGTATTTGAAAATTGATTATGATATATAAGAACATATATAATTCTCTTTAAACATTTTGATTTTAGAAGTAATTGAAATGAATCGAGTGGAATTTTTTGGCAGGTTCAGTTTTTTACTGGGAAAATAATTACTGCATCAACTTGCCCAGCGTGGCTAGTCAATCGCCAAAAGTATGACAGTTCATGGTTATATCTAAGCTCATGTCCAGCAGATGGGGGTAGTGGATCGTTTTATGTCATGTCCAGTAAATTCTTTATGATAGAATTGTTTTGGGCTTTGTTTGTTATGGAGACGTTATTATAATAGTCTGTCTCCCTTTAGTCAAGAAAAAGTTAAATTTTTACACTTGTTTGTTCTTTGAGATTATGGATTCATTTAAATGCCTTTACTCATAGGCTCTTCGCATGGTAAAAGATGTGTATTTTAGTACACCCCTTGTGTCTAAGGTAACATTCAACAATGTGTCATATCCTTACATCTATTGTGGGATAGGTGTGTGATATAACTGATACTGCTATAGTAACCTATTGTAATTGCATCTATCAATATACATAACAATAAAAGCTATTTTCAAATCATTTATTGTTTTCATTATTTAATTACACAAAGCATAGCATATCTATTTCAAAGATGAGAGAGAATACAATTTTAATGTGAAAGAAAAAAGAATAACATTATGTGCTTCAGACCAGTAAACAATACACACTTTACCTTATAAAGTTCTATATGTTTAGGGCCCATCATCTTTTTGTTGTTTTTTACTGGGCCAGCCTTTTTAGGTGAATTCGCTCTCTATTAGGTATCAAAAATATAAGAACTAACTACCAAAACCGTACAGAGTAACCTCTTATTGAATTTTTTTCTCTGAACCACTAGAATGCTCTTCTAGAATCTCATACCCATAACATATATATGCATTTTATTCTCTCCACTAGTCATTAGTTGACCCGTGGCTAACCTGTGATGAATCTTTAAAATTTGGCCAACGTGAATATGCCACGTGGACCATGATGCATGGCGAGTATGTAGTGATTGACTGGTGTTTTTGAAACCCGCTTTCTTACCAGAATACAGCTTAATTTCAGCAAAACAACAAAAACATCATAATTTTCTTTTTTTAGGAAATTACACATAGTGCTGATATACTTTATATTCTAGCATTACAGGGTGCTGATACATGTGAAACAGAATTTTTCTGATATTATTCCATTAGAATATACCAAAAATTCGTTAAAAAAACAAAAACAATATTCCATTCATTCTCAAAGCCATCAAAATGCAAGTCTATTTGGTATTTGTATATGTCATAAAAGCACCATATGGAGAAATGTTGAGAAGAACATAAATGGCTGAACAGGGTATTTTCCAAAATCTTGCTTTTATTATAAAATTGTCCTCAAAAGGTATCAGAGAATTAAGGCAATACCTTCTGGCAGGGAAATCAGTCAGCCAGCAGAAGTTACGTGTGAATATTCTCATACCCAGAAGAAAAAAAAAGAATTTGAAAATTTTTAGTTATTAATTACGTCTTTATCATAATTTCTCCTTCAAACACTTTATATGTTTCCCCAAAAAGCGTCAAGCCTTTTGGGGTCACTGTATCATTTGAGCAGTTATATACAATTAGCATGCAAGGAAACATTCAGCGACTACAAATGAATGAATAGATGCCACTATTATTCTTACAATGAGATACATGATGTATGATAACAGATGCTATGTCTTTTAATCCCTGCCACTTGCATCAGGCACAGAGGCCATTGTGTGTTTCAATTTGAAAAATTGTGGTAGAATTATTTGGATTGTGACGAATTCAGATTGCCACCAAGAAGTGAAGAAATGGATCAAAGAGCTACCATGAATCTCACAATTCCTACCACTGAGAAAGGCCTCACAAGTTAACCCTTATGATGCTGAGGCACAAGAACACAAAAATTTATGAAAACCATCTCAACCCTATCATGTTGGTATTCATTGGATAGCTCTCACTGAGTGCTCGCAGATGAGTACCCATTTGCCAGGGTTTCAACTAATTCTCAGCTTTTTTTCAGAATTTTGTTTTCACCAAATTGGCCAGCAGCAGCATAAGTGTTAACACTCGTAGCGGCCAAAAGCAGCTGAATAATTTAATCAGTCGGGTTTTGAGTATATGCTGTCCACTTAGGCCACACCAAGTTGATTGTTCGTCTTACGGATTTTTTGGTAAAAAAATTCTTCGTCAGACTCCAAAAAAAATAAAAATAAAATCAGGCTTCCAGACTTTAACGGTCAATGTTTTTCGCGTCATTTTCAGCTATGCACACACTTATTTCACCCTTTGCTGTGTCTTAGTATTTTGCAGGTATAGCATTGTTGAGTAATCTTGTATATCTGTGACATTACTTAAAGTGACGTCTGTGTCTGTCTTGTGTACGTCTAGTTTCTGTTGAATGAGTGACATGATGTAGGTGCACAATAAAATAATTTGGTGTTCTGTGTTACATGTGTGTTAAAAACTTCATTTGTTGTTCAATAAGTCCCTGTAGTAGGATAGTGACTTTAGTGAGTTAGACACATAGATCATATTCAAAGGATATACAAAGTTGTCAGTCCCGAAAATTGGTAGGATACTGTTCTCCCAAAAAGGTGAGTGACAGTTGGATCTGCAGTATACACAGTAAGTCCGATGGAAATAGATCATACTGATCGATCGAGGTACACTCATCAGCGACTGTGTCCTCAGAGGGCCCTTAAGAATAGGACTGGTTCGGTAAAGTAAAAACTATGTGGAATGTGGTACGGCCGCAGTGGATCGTAGCGTCATCAATAGTTGACAGGATGATGTGTATTGTAGACAGTATATATAATAATCGATCTCAAGTGTAATGTCGGAACGGATCTATGGAGGACCTGTGTAAAAAGTTACCTCTTTTGTAAACCTTCATGTGAAGGGTCCAGAAGCAGGGCTCGACATTGGTGCTTGCCCCATTGCCCCGGGCAAGTAGAATTTGTAAATTATAGCTGTGGGGCAAGTGAAAACTGCATCTTGCTTGCCCCACCGGGAAAGTACGCTTTGTGTATTTCTGGTTTACTTTAGAGAATGTGTGCAAGTTTTGGGTCTGCCATCCAAGCTTGTCCTAGAAAATATGCTTTCACATGTCAGAACCATGTTCTACTTGGTTTTAAATGAAATATTATAAAACATACAATTTTTCAAGGGCAAGTGAAAGTTGGAGTAGGGCAAGTGAAAATTGAATCTCACTTGCCCTACGGGGCAAGTCGCTGCAAAAGTTAACGTCGTGCCCTGAGAAGTGATACTGTCTGAACGTGATTAATGGTTGTTATTAGTATGTTTCAGGGGAGTACCTGTTGCGTCGTAAGGTCTGGTTTTCCATGGTAAGTATACGGTGGCTGAGGAGTAGCAGTCTGTAATGGTACGTATAGTATGAAAGTGATACGTGTGGTGAGTGTAGTGTTGAGTGATTGAAGTATGATCAGCGCTGTGATTTGCGTTGTGTCGTCATGTCAAACCAAATATCGAAACTATATGGTTCTTTTGTTGTTTTTGTTGCCCCACGAAGAGCATGTGGTGTGTGTGTTTAGTTAGGGTACATGACGAGAAGGATGACCCAAAAAATAAAGGTAGGTTCGCCATATAACTGCGACCAAGATGAGTAATCAAATGTCAAGTCGCAAGATAAGAGTGTGAAAGTTACTAGTGTCTGGCAATAACGTAGGTATAATATACCCTTGTATGAATGTGTTAGTGATCTTTGTCGACATGATTCCTTCCATTAGGGATAGTGAGTGAATGTGCGTATCCCCTCATAGGCTATTGTACGACCCTAATATGAGCGTGCATCTGGACATATAGGAGCTAGTGATGAAGTGGAAGGAAGTGATTTATATTCTGGATAAGCATACCGGGTAGTTGAGTATGGGTCCATATCGTTTGATTATAGAGTAGTATTGCGCAAAAAGTAAGTGGTCTAGAGTGATTGGTTTGGTAAAGTGCCATGAGCGGTAAAGCTCTGTGCATGTGATATGGTGAGGCTAATGAAGAATAAAATAAAAGCTTTAGTGCCGTAGATCGAATGTGTAGATATTAATCAACTTTAGTCAAAGAAATTAGCCACACATAGTACAGGCCAAATTATCTTGTAAAACTGTTAAGGAATTAACTGCACATTGTCAAAATCTAACATGCTGTTGAGAGGGTACTTTCGTTATTTTTATTGTATTCCTCATCAGGAAATAGCTTTCAGGAAAATATATACTTTGTATATGCTGAATTGTCAAATAAATGCATGGTAGAGGAAAACCTGAGTCAAAGGAATTAACCCCACATTATGTATAGGCAGAATGGTTAAATTTTCTAGGAAGTATTAAACCCCAATATAAAATTTCATTTGATTCTAGAAGCAAAAATGTAAAAGAAATTGTAAAAGAAAATCTATGTACTGAAACTAAATGTATTGTCCTTAACCTATATCATTATGTGGTGTTTTTTCAACAAGAACATGGCTCATTTAGGCAAGCAGTTAGTTGAGAGTTATCAAGTCTAAAAATAAACATTATAATCAAACTGAAAAACTGATGTAGCCTGGGCCTCCTGTGCTATATGACTACTGCCCATGCACAAACAAAAACATCCTGAAAAATACAGATATTATTTATTTCTGCTGAAAATCATCATATAAATAGATCTATCTATCTGTCTGAAACTAGAAATTTAGTTACAAATCTTTTGTCAAAAGATAGAAAATGTGGCCTCTATTTTACAAGTTTTTGGATGCATGAACTCATGTTCTGTGTGAAATAAATATAAATAGCAAAATAAAATTTACAAGTGCCATTTGAATACTAACCTTTACATCTGGTAGATCCTTTTCTTGTTTTGTATTATAGCTATGGCTGAGAGATCTTGAGAGATCATTTCTGGAGCCTCTCAGCATGATTGAGGCCATTCAATGTTCACAGCTCATTTAAATCATTAGCCAGTCAGCCACGATCTACATATTAAAGTGCTCACACCAAGAATTTCTAAAGAATAATTTTCAAGTGGATGTAGGTGCAATTCGGAGACACTCAGCTCTCAGAATATGTTAAGTTTATAGATATCCCGCCGACTGGAAATCTGTTGTCAATAGATGAATTTGAATGAGTGTCTCCCAGTCGGGGTCCGCCATCTTGGATTCGAAAATTACGCTGGTTCAACCACCATCAAGTTAAGTGCTTTAAAATTGATGGGGGCCATTTAAACTTAGAAATTAATAAGTTCAAAGTTAATAATATAGTTCCCTGACATATTATTGTCTTAGATATCAATTTATTTAGTCATAAACTGTCAGGGAACTAGTGCTGTGTTCAACCAGGAAGTTGTTAAATCTCAATGTAAACACAACGGCATTGAGCTGATCGACGTACATTGTAATTCATGCAGCATACTTGACTACGTCTACAAACACTTGGGTGGTCAGCAGAGCGTGTTGCCGATCAACTGAGGGTGATTTTTTTTTGTTCAGCTTTATATTTTTCGTCGCCGCTAAAAAAAATAAAAATAAATTGGGAATCTGAATTTTATTTTTTTTCTCAAAACGGCAAATCAAAGTCGCCGCATCCGTAAGACGAATAATAAACTTGGTGTGGCCTTATTGTGCTATGAAGGTGTTCCACTTAAAGAGATTAACCAAGATGACAGCTTGCACTGCATCAGAGACATTAGACATTCATGAAGATATTAAGATTTCTGACTGTACAACTAACAAGGATGTCTTTGTATAACTGAGGCCTTGATGCTCTTCTTGTTGGATTCTTCCCAGTGTTCATTTTAGTGCTGGCTTGGCTTCCTCTAGGGCTAGCTGGGCGGCTTGATACTCCTCAGCCTCATTCAGGTCAGACTCAGCATCCTAGAAACAACAATAACAGAAACATGGTCAATATAAACCTACTCATGGGCACAGAACAATAGAGTAATTGTCTTGAACTGATCGGAATTCTCCGTCTACAACTCAATACCAACAATAACACCACTTTTAATCCAAAATGTCTCAAAATGACCTACGAAAATACTTTTTCCCCAAATCTATTCAATTCATGGGAATAACATTGGAAAGGATCCCTGAAAATTTGAAAAGATTTTGTGGAAGGGTATTTAAGATATCTTGCAGACTAGCTAGTCAGGGCCAGTATGGGGATTTTGATCCAAACATTTAACAGTTATGACCTTAAAAATAAATCCAAAGTTTCCAGAATCTAATCAATTCATAAAAGCACCATAAGAAAGGATCCCTGTAAACTTGAAAAGATTTCACCAAACTAATAAAGGGGGGACATAAGAATCATCTTGAATTGGAAAAATAGCACCTCCTACAAAAGAAGAAGGTGAAGAAGAAGAAGAAGAACAACAACAACACTATTATGAATCAGTACTGGGACATAAAATGATAAAATCCATCATCTTGCACTGTCAGTACTCAAGATTCCAGCACCTAAAAAGCAACAACAACAATACACACAAAAACTGGTACATAGAACATATTAATCAATGATCTTGCACTGGCCTGATTCTACCTTCTAAAAACAACAACAACAGCATCAATACCAACCCTCACTGGGTCACAGGGGCTTAGCCGCCTATGCGTCCAGCATGTCATTTGACAGCTTGGACACCCAAAAGTTTATGTCAGAATTTGCTGATGATGACTTTTCTTAGAAGATAGAAAATATAGAAGCTGTAGTGTCACTTTTATAAGACACACAAAGCAGTTACTGGCCTAAAAAAGCAAAATCTGTAAATATATAGGGTTTGTTTTATTAGCAGAATGTACCTTGTACCACACTTTGGACACGCAAAAATCTATGAAACCTCTATTTGGACACCCTGTTTCCAAATATTGGCTAAGACCATGCTGGGTCATGGAACAAAATAATCAATCATCTTGCACTGTTCTCTGTGTATGTGTTTACTGTTACAGGCATAGAATGAGCAGAGACATTGTAAGTAACTGGAATAAGTAAGTGACTCTGCTTATTCATATTACATGTTGAAACCTAAATCTTCCAGGAATAGAATATGTATAAGTAGCTACTTCCTGTTGTTCCTAAGACTCCACATGCAACCAAGCATGGCATTTGCCATTTCAGAGGTTGTATTGATTTTCACATTGCCTGCCCCTGAAAGGTAGAATCACCGGAGGGCAAGTAAAATATGGTGTTTTTTGCCCTAGAGGGACAAATAGGCAATTAAGATCTAAAACCAGTGCAGTCGAAATTTAATTTCTATTTTCATATTTTGCATTTTATAAATCAATTTGTAAGTGGCAATTTTTGTTTGTAATGGCAAGGAGGCCAGCATTTATAAATGTGGTGGCTGATAACTTGAGAGAGAACAGCAACAATTGTTAACCTTTGCATGCCACCTGGACTCATTTGTGCCTGGATATCTCCTTTGACAAGTGTTATCTGCACTGCACCTATTCGACTTTTTGAAAATAACTTTGGTATTGATCAATAATTGGAAAAATATTTTAAGGAGAGTTGTTGGTTAAATTCTGATCAATTTTTTTCTCAAATATTCAATGAAAATTGTTTTTATTGGAGAGATATCACCAACATAGTCAGGCAGTTTTGGGCGCTACAGGCATTTAATGGGTTAAAGATTAATAATAATAATAATGATATTGTCATTTGATATTGCGCCCTTTCCATATAAACATGCTCAAAGGCGCATTACATTTATTGTCAGAGGATAGATGTTGATATCCACATAGTTATTTGATAAATACATCTTTGAACAGATGTGTTTTCAATTGTCGTTTGAAGATTGCCACACTCCCAGCTGCCCGAATATTATTTGGGAGCTGATTCCATAGTTTTGGGGCACAGGCACTAAATGATCTGTCACCGTAGGTTTTCATGTTGGTTCTCGGCTCGCAGAGTAAGTTCTTGGATGTTGATCTCAGTGTCCGTGGTGGGACATACTCTTTCAGCATTTCCCTCAGGTAAGAGGGTGCAGTTCCATGCAAACACTTGTACGCCAGGAGAAGAATCTTGAATTCAATTCTCTTCCTGACTGGTAACCAGTGAAGTTCCTTTAGTACTGGAGTGATATGGTCATACTTCTTTGTGAGTGTGATCACCCTGGCGGCATTATTTTGTACTCTCTGGAGCTTACATATTAGCTCTTCAGGTATTCCACAGAGAAGTCCATTGCAGTAGTCGAATCTTGAGGTTACCAGGGATATGACAGCACCTTTAGTTGATTCTGCAGTCAAGTATTTTCTGATCCTTCCAATGTTTCGAAGGTGATAGTTTGCAGATTTGACTGCCTTTGACACATGTGCGGCCATATTCATGCTTGGATCAAAAACAGAGCCCAGATTGCCGATAGGTATATTGAGAATCTTAACAATCTCACCATTTACGGAGATGCTAGGCACAGATATTTTGGCTCGCTGCTTAGGGGTACCTAGCACTAGGACTTCCGTTTTGTCTGCATTCAGTTTTAGCTTGTTCTGTGACATCCATGTATATATGTCAGTGAGGCAGCCCTCCAGCCTAGCAACTCCTATGTCCACAGCTTGTTGAGTGATAGGTTTTATTGCCAGATAGAGCTGTGTGTCGTCTGCATATATGTGAAGCTCTAAACCATGCTTTCTGATGAGTTTTCCAAGGGGTAGGAGGTAGATCAGGAACAACAATGGTCCTAACACTGATCCCTGTGGTACGGACCACAGAATGTCCTGTAACTCAGAGAATGACTTGTCAATCTTGATGCGGAGTGTGCGTCCTGACAGGTAAGACTTAAACCAAGCAAGTGCTTGACCCGTAATACCTAATGTATTTTCCATTCTGCTGAATAGAATATCATGGTCGATGGTGTCGAACGCCGCACTCAGATCTAACATGACCAGTATAACTACTCCATGCTGGTCAATGCTGGTTAGAATGTCATTCTGTACTTTCACTAGGGCAGTCTCAGTGCTGTGACCAGGCTTGTAAGCAGATTGTAAATGTTCATGCAAGTTGTTCTCAGTCATGTAGTCAGTGAGTCGCCCCGCCACCACCCTCTCCAACAGTTTTGAGATGTAAGAAAGGTTACTGACAGGACGGTAGTTCTTTAGAATATCTGGATCTAGGGTAGATTTCTTAAGTAACGGTGTTACTATAGCCGACTTCATGGATTTTGGTACCTGGCTAGATCTGAGAGAAGAATTTATGATGTTAGTCATTACTGGAAGTAATTCGCTTCTACTTTCTTTGATGAGCCAAGTTGGGATTGGATCAAGCATGCAGCTTTTCGCAGGAGACTTGCAAATTATCTTCCATACTTCCTCCTCTGTAGTATTCCGCAGAACATTCAGAGTGGAAACAGGTGGTGACTGTGCTATTTCCAGGTTGATGTCAGAGCAGTCAGGGAGGTTATCCCTGATTTTATCAATCTTTTCCTTGAAAAAGCATGAGAACCTATTTGCAAGTTCTTCTGCAGAGCTGTGTTCTGGGAGTTTTGACACTTTCTGCCTGAAGAGGAGTTCATTCATTGTCTGGGACATCGCTTTTGAATCCTGCCCACAATCAATAATCCTCTGATTGTAATATGACACTTTGCTACTTTCAAGGAGCTTGTTGTATTTGTCTCTTTCTTCCTTGAAGATTTCACGATGAACTGTCAGGCCAGTTCTCCTCCACAGCCTTTCAGCTTTTCTTTTCTCAGATTTTGCTCGATGGAGATCATCTGAGAACCAAGGCTGTTGTGGTCTTATTACAATAGACTTTTCCTTGGGTGGTGCATGCTTATTCAGCACATTGGTTAGTTGTGTATCATATATGTCCATGAGATCAGTGACAGAGAGGTTGTCATCAGGATCCCCCAGTCCTTGTGAAATGTCTGTTCTAAAACTGGGCAGGTTAATGGAGCGAAAGGCCCTTGTTATTATTTTTGTCTTCTGAAGGTGTGGCTTGGGGTGATGGACGTTGCATAACAGTAGATGGTGGTCTGTTATCATATCACCCACCTGGACCTCTTGTACAAGATTATCTGTGTCTCGACACATGATAACATCCAATATATGTCCAGACATGTGAGTGGGTTTATTGACGTGTTGTTCGATACCCAGTGACCCCAGCATATCAGTGAATTTGTGGGTGGTGTTGTCAGTCTTTTTATCAAGATGGAAATTTAGGTCACCAACCATCAATAAGTCACCTGAGCCAGTGACTTTGTCCTGGAGAAATGAAGAGAACTCCTCGAAGAACTGACCAGTGGTGAACTTATTCTTTTGGTTGGGTGGTGGCCTATACAAGGTAATTAAATCAAGGCAGCGTGATCCTGTGTTAAACTTGATCTGCATGTTTTCAAAGCTGTCTGACTTGTAAACATCTGTTTTGATGATTTTGATTGAAGCCTTGTGTAGGACACCAACCCCTCCATATCCTTGATTTCCACGTCTTGGTGTATGTTTGAGTTCATACCCAGGTAAAGATTGGGAATTTGCCAGATACCAAAGTTGTATTTCATGATTAACCTATTCAAGCATGCAGTGACCTGAAGCTGCCTGCTTATTGGGGTGATAACTTTCTCAATTCAGACAACACATCTCAATACAGGTGAACAGGCTTAATCCGTACCTCAGCTGAACCGGATGATTTTCCAGGTACACTCTTTACCATTTAAGGTTCAAAAGTGTGCTTTAACCCGGATTGCCGATCAATGAATTGAGCGCGCCCTATCACATGATAAGACGCGCCCAAGTCATTGCCGTGTACCAACACAGAAAGCAGAAATAATGTCCTCTCCCACAAAAACGAAGAGGACAGACAAGTAAATAGACAGGGGGATGTGTTAGGAGACTCAGGGAAAGAGCCCTGGAGATATGGGGGGTTGTAAATGGATCGTCGATGGGCCGCGATTCTGCCTTGATTTTTAAAAGGTACACGCCTTGCTGTGCGTGCTTGCTAAATTCTTCTATTTTATGCCTTCATACATAATCCGGATTTTGCCTAATCCAGATGGAAATTTAGGGTCCACATGCATCCGGATTAAGCCAGTTCTTGGAGGTCAGGGAGTTCCATGAAATAATAATGATTTGGAGATGGCCAGTGAGGTAGCTCATCCAATGGGATTCTAATCCCATATACTATATACACACAACCTAGAGACCTCCAAGCAGGGTCTCATCCAGGATTTTTAAAATGGCTGTCCAAAACAGAATTTCTCAAAAAAATATCCTGTCCAGATTTAGCTACTCAGTTTCTTCAAATCTCTACACCAACTACATTTAGTAACCTATTGTGTCAAAAAGGGTAATCTACACTTCAGCCATGTCTTTGAAGATGGTTTGTTTGGAAAAGATATGGTAACTAGTCAAAATTGAAAATTATTCATAAAAGAATTTGCCTGTCTAAAAAGGAGTCTTTCAGAAAACTGCCTGTCCAAAAGACAGGCTGGACGGGTCCTGGCCTCCAGGTAACTACCACATACTAACCAGACCTCATAGTAGACCACATAGCTGACATATTGTATATGAGTGGTAAAGATCAACCACAGCTCTACCACTGACCAGTGGTCAGATCATAGAAATGGAATCATCAACCCGCATCTAGATATGCCATGCATCTAGCCGTGAAAACATGGCATGCCAGTGGTTGAAATAAAAGTCTACCAAGATTAATAAAGATTCGTTATTGAAATGCACTTCTACTCACCAGCATAGTTTGCAAGGCCCCACAAGCTTTTTCAAGTCTCATTTTACAATCTGGAACCATCATTTTGGATTCTTGGATCACCTCTGACTAGAAATAGACAAGACACAGATTTCAGTATCAACTCGCTTGGAAATGAATGGCATTGGGTAATTTTTACTGAATTTGATATTTTACTCACCATGAAAGAACAAGTGATAAATTTGTAAACGCACTGTTAGAAAGTGTGGTCCAGCCTGCTTTCCATCCCAATCATTAGTATCACACTCAGATCCGCCGAATGGGATACAGGATATGTAAGGCGGAGACAAGTGGGATAGAGGTGCCTTAGAGTGGATATCTGGCCAGACCACACTTTCTAACAGGGTGTAACTAATAATGCATTGTGAATATGCATGTGTTTTCAAGTATATTCCATATATTATGGCCACTTCTAGTTTCTAATTATTAGCTTAGGAATAAAAGTCACTTGTTTGAAGTAAACCAGTATTATTTTTTAATCTTAATCATATTAATGTATTTTCAATTCACACACTCATCATCAATACAAACCTGTTTATTTATATCATGTTCATCTTTTCCCTCAGCTTTCATCTTCTCCAGTCTTCTCTCTTCTTGACCAACTTCTTTCTCATACATAGATTTCTCCTTGGTCAACCTGTAAGTGAAAAAATATTCAAATAAACGATCCAAAACAAAGACACAATGCTATCATTGAGTTGGGCAAAACATGGACCCGTTGTACCCACCCTGCAAAAAAACTTCCATAGTCAGAGATATAAAGATGCAGAGAAAAGATATAGATTATAAAATAGTGTCCCTTTTAGGGTAATTATGGTGTAAAACAGTATCTGGATCCACATTTTTCTAGAATAAATTGTTTATCGAAATGTATGTTTCAAGACTTTTGCAACTAAAATTTGCACTAGGTCTCCAATATTTCAAATGATGTGTAGGCCAGACATGCCCGGCAGGGTATCAGATATGGTTTTTATTTTTCTAAAAAATAAAATGATAAGGTCTCAATTATTTTATTTTATTATTATGAAATACATATTATAAATGTTTTCAGTTACTTTTATAAAAAATAAACATGTAGGTAATTGGTTTAAGACAGACCTCTGAACATTATTCACACTTATGATATCACTTTACCATGTGCACAGTTGCCACAGGATACATTAAGATTTATACAGTATTTATATTACACATAACTTGGGTATTATTATTAAGATGTAAAACTCTGTTACTGTTCTACCACAAGATCAACACCCCCCCCAAGGAAATTGTTTGCTATGAAATCTATACAATGTACCTAGCCCCATCCCCCACCCCACAAATATTTTCTAATACTCACTAGGAAAATTAGTAGTAAGTATTCATTTTCCAAACATAGGGGTTTGTATGTAAATAATAACACAAGGGTTACACCGGATCTTAGCCAGGATTTAGGAACTGGGTGCCAAAAATTGGCAATTAAAAAAATTTTGGGCATCCAAAATTTTAAGGGGGACCACAATATACTCAGATTTCAACCATAAACATTCCTCACCAAACAATTTGGGTGTCCTGAGGTGTGCTTTTTAAGGGTTTGGGTGTCCAAAAAGACACCCAGATGCCCTGCTGGCTAAGACCATGCAAGGGTGTCTTTGCTATATGTGCGGAATAGATCTATATAAGGCCTAAAAAAAATTGTTTGTTTCCTGTAACAGCCTGAAAAAAATTAGGTAAGGTGGGTCAGTAAAAAAAAAAATTGATAATTTTTTTGGTCAAAAATGTGTGTTTAATGCACGTTTTACGTTGATTGGGAGTTGGGAGGGTGGAAAAAACTTTAGGGTAGGGATTTTTTTGAATAAAAACTTGTTAGGGTAGGGTTACAGGAAACAAACATTTTTTTTAGGCCTAATGATCTGATCACTTTGCAATCTGATCACTATGCATGTTACATAGTTAGCTGCCTCAGCTATTGATGACTCACTATTTAGTCTGTACCTGGTGCCCTCACAATGGGCATGATGTCATGATTTTCTCAGTGCAGTACTTTATCTTGTAGGACACAAGGGTCTCTTTGCTATGTGCAGAATAGATCTATAATAATCTGATCACTATGCATGTTACATAGTTAGCTGCCTCAGCTATTGATGACTCACTATTTAGTCTGCCACCTGGTCCCCTCAAAATGGGCATGATGTCATGATTAAATTCTCAGTGCAGTATTGTACTGTATTTTGTGTTTCCATTACCTTTGCAGGATGTGTGCAAAGAATGGAGCTTCATAATGTTAATAACATAATACTATTACATCTCAATGAATGTTTTGCCTGTTTGCTTGCCAGGATCTATTTCATTCTAAACAGTTAGGGTGATACTGTGATTAGTATTTTCTTCTCTTTCCTTGAATCCCAGAGTATGTGTAAACTTGCTCATTAGATTTTATGCGTTTCAAACAGCTTTGGTCATGCACAGTTTAGTTTTTATGATTCCTTATCTGTCTCTTTCCCAAGGGATCCTTCTTGTTCTAATTGCCACGGCACCGTAGACAGTCCTTCAGTGCTGTTTTTTAAATCTTCCATGCTACACGCGAATATATGCGTTTGTGGTAACATAACCTAGAGAACCTTGCATGCATCTATGCGTACGATAAACAAATCTAAAGAAGAGCATTGATCACTAATCTAAAAGACCCCCTACATAGCTTAAAAAGTAGATGTCATATGACTATATGATGGACCATGAACAGTCAGGTATTGAATTTTGGCCATACTTCCCATTGCAATATGGCATCAGAGACTTGTATGGAAATTGCAATCTATTTCAAGGAAGGAAACCAAACAAATAACATTCCCTTGGCCTAAAATTTCTTTAGCTATTAGCTCTGGTCCCTATCAAGTTATTACCAGATTAGATCTACATAACATGGCAACATTATGATTACCTGGCAACTGCCAAAATAACATCTTATGATCTTACCTTTTAACAACACCAGTATTGATTTTGATTTGTCTGGTTCTTGGGTCTTTAGATGCCATTCTGATTAAACTTTAAAACTCCAGCAAGCGTTTAGATGTAGCTGTGCACAGTGGTTTCTGCTGGCTGTGTGACAGTGGTCTTGTGAAGTTGTGAGCAGTTGGTTGAAAGGTATGTGATGTGATGGGAGGAATATGAGTCATATAAACGAGATCACATGACCCGGCGAGTTGAGCCGGAAAAATACAGGGTCTCAAATTCATGTTCGACAAGACAAGTACCATAAAAAGAATTAGTAGTAATAAAATCAATCTATTTTTCTAACATACTTAATCATTGAACTGGTATATAGTATAAGCATTAGGTACAGATGAGTACGAACTATAAAGGAGTAAAACATGACCCGAAAATAACCGGGTACCGAATCACGTACTCTCACCGGCCTTTGCGTTCTTTGTGTCGTTTTTCTAAAGGTGATTTTCAGAAACATACATTATATCGTTATTCCTCATATAAAACTCCAAAAACAATCATCAATGATAGTTAATTGAATATAGATTAGATGCGCTAGGTCGCGAAATATTCATAAGACTTTCTGATCAAAAAAAGGATTTCTACAGAAGACAGTATTGACACAAGGAACCACCTAATTTCGGCACCTAGCGGCCAACTTTGGTATTAAAGTGCTGTACTGAGCTTATGACTGCCAGAGGTTTGTCTTCATATTTATCTTGTTGAATTTCATTGGAAAGGTGATGCATTGAAAATTATGAAAGAGTTGCTTTCAGTTATTCATATACTCAATGAAATTTATATCTGTGATACACAGATATATACATAGAGAAGCTCAGGCCTCAGCTTCTATCAGAGATACAGTCTACAGATTGAGATTCTACCTGCTATCTCAGATGAATAGAACATGGACTGGTCGCCACAGACCAATTACCAAAGTTTTCATTTAAAGCGCTGGACACATCTCGCCTCGTTGCAATGTCACTAGGAGACAGACAAATGAGTTTTTTTTTAAATTTGTTTACGTTGTTACTTGTAGGAGAAATTGCTTGCGGCACGCACATGCGCAGAACGTACCTGTTGAGTATTAAAAGAAATTGTGCATACACATGCGCAGAATTTACCTCTTGTTGAGTGGGTCTGGTCAACACAAGCTAGGAGTAGTGATGAGGCTGTTGACCGAGATCTGCTGGTTGCGTATCCAGTGAAATACACTCCGTAACACTCATAAGAGAGAGAGAGAGAGAGGGAGAGAGAGATACTGGGAAGATGCAGCAGGGGAGGGGGAGCAATTACCATTCAATTACATTAGACACAGTGCCTGATTGATAGTTACAGGCTCTGCAACAGTGCTGCACTTGGGTAAATAAGGACTGGCCTCAAGAAAATATAGCACGCCTTTTGATGTGCAAGCGGGGTGTATCATTTGATCCCCTTCAATGACCCGTATGCGAGGTCACTCAGCATCAGCGAGATCTGCCAATTACTGCTATGAGTCAATGTGATTTTTGTCTATGCCATCACTGATCAACATGTAAAAATTGTAGTATTTTTTGTTTCTATCACATCATTCGACATCATTTCCTGAATATAGGGTTATTTTGAGATTTTTACATGTTTGGCTCTTTTTCCCTTATTGAGTTTCACCAAAACATGGTTGTTTGAATAAGCATTTTGGGTATCAAATTACTCGAAATTTGGTATATTGAATGATAGCGAAGAGTATTTTGGAGGGAAGGGTATTACTTGTCAAATTAAAGCAGGGTTGAGAAAAAACCAAGTCAAAAATAGTAACCCCATAACATAAGCCACCTTGAAATGAGTATTTGCTATTTTCATGAAGTGTCAAGCACTTCTAATGCACCCCAGAAGAAGGGTTTCAGCTAGACACAGGTATTTGTCAATGAAAACATCTGAATAGGTTCAGACTATATGCATACATCAACTACTTTTCAGTCGTTTTTGTTAAATAGCTTATAATTATGAATTCTGTGTTTCAGGTATGTATACACTGCATTGATAAGAGAGGGAATTACAGTGCTTGACAATTGGTCTATTGTGGATAATTGATAAGAAGACAACAAAAAAACTACATCTTCAATATCAAAAGTATCAACTGATTTGGCGTACATAGGAAGTCCTTGCAGCTAGCAGCATGAGTATTCACATTAAATCCTGGGCTCCAGAGTTTACAACAGATGTCTACTATGTACTCAAGGAGGCAAGTTACAGTAATCTATGGAATGGCTACATCAGTATACTGGGAAAGACTTGGGTAATAACGGGAGTCCTCAGTGCGAGTATGTACATCTTCATCTATTCCGGATCTCTACTGTACTGCGTCGCCACCATTCTCTCTATGTGCATCACAGTCTATCTGACTCTCATGATAGGGACCTGGTACTATCTCTATGGTCCGCCACTCGCCGATATGAACGATGTGAAAAAGAACTACCTAGATGAACCTGATAACCACTTTTGGATTGCCGAGCGACGGGAGGAAATTGTTGGAACGATCTCCATTACAAAAAAGCAAGAGGCATCGCAAGATAAAGTTGCATTTCTTCGCCGCATGGCCGTTCTTGAGGATATGCGTAGATGCGGAGTTGGGCGTCGCCTTCTTGAGCATGCTCTCACATTTTGTAAGGAGAGAAATTACACCCGTATCGACTTGATCACCACAGATGTTCATCAGGCTGCCCGGGAGCTCTATGAGAAGATGGGCTTCAAGCAAGTCGGTTACAGACCATATAAGTACTTATTTGGACTTGTAAATATCTGGACATACGAATATACCTATCATTTTTACCCTAAGGAAGTACCGGTTTATGAATTGAAAAGAAAACTGAAGGATTATTAAAAAATGCTTTCTAAATCATGTAGTTAGAGCCTTTACATTTTTCTATCATTGCGTATAATCCTGTTGAACATACTACTTTTATCATATGTGTACATTTATGTCATTATTCATATACAAATCTCCAGCTCTGCTGTGGGTCAGATAATATCATTATCAGGGCTTCCCTGTATGCAGGTCTTGCTCTTAAGAACATGTTAACTTCAAAGATTGCGATTTTGTCTCGAAAGATGTTGCCTTGCTAATGTCAAAGTCAAACAGGGTATAGAATATACAAGGGACACCTATATGTCAGGCCTCTTTCAGGGTGATACAGGCATGAAAGGTTAAATGTTTTCTTCTGTAAATTGTATACATAGACCGATCTAGCCACAATAATTATATAGTCTTGTTATACTGTTAGATAAACAATACTAAAAATATCTGTGCATTTCTTGGGAATCTTTAAAATGCATTCTCTAATGTCTTCCAATATAACCCGTTTTGAAACAAAAAGGAAAAAATAGTTCGATGTTATCAAACTTACTGAAGCAAATTTCACAAAATATTTAAGGTTGATCAGAACCCAGTTAACAATTCTCTTACAAAATTTTTATTAATTGTACTTCTTTTCTATATTATTTGATAGAGTATGTAATAGATCCAAACCAACACATGTCTGGGATAGCTCTTGGCATGAAAGGGTTAACTCATAGAAATGGAATCCTTTTCTTAAAGTTATCGTCAGTATATTCTAACTGTAAAACTCAGTTGTACAATGCCAGGGTGCTGCAAAAAATCTCTGTTTGCAGGATCTGGGGGCATGCCTCCCAGGAATATTTTTAAATAAAAAGCTCTGAACTGCATTTTCATGCATTTTCTGTATGAAATCTCGGCAAAAGATCATGTTGAAGCTCAAGTAGGTGTCGCCCAATTCATACGGAACTTTTATCCAAGCCTTGTCATTTACTCATTCAAGTGCCTATAGTATTTTAGGTTTAGAATTTTGTAGAATTACCTCATGAAATTAAATGCCCATACACAGGCACTAGCAATCATGCAAGTTATGATGCATTAAGAGCCACAATCAAAATATATGTCATTGTTTTTAATCACCCATCAAAATGTGGGTGATAATATGGAAATATCGGGTGTGCAATATGTACTTAATCAAATGTATCAATAGGTGTTTAATCAAAAAATTTGGATGGGAAGATTCAAAACTTATTCTTTTTCTTATTCATTGTCTATCATTTTCTTATCTAAGTGTACATCTTCTAACTCATTCATACCTTGAATTTTTTTGAAAAGTGTTAATTGAAAATAACTTTTTATTAAAGCATAAATTTGCCAATTTGAATGGTGAGATGGTATTGGATAAACCTCTCCTTCAGATATTTCCCAAATTATGTATGGGATATATTCAAAAGTTAGAGTATTAGATATTCTTAAGACTAGGTATGAATTATTTAAATGAAGGGAATTAAGCAACATTAATTATGAAATTGAATTCAAATTTAGTACCTACAAAATGTCTTTGTGAGATTATTCTCTTTTACAAGCTTATAACAAAATGGTGTGTTCATTGTTTTCAGTGAAATGCATAAATACTGAAATATTGGTTACGATAGAATGTATAACACGAAGATGTTTTGTCTTAAAAGTGTTCATCATCCATGGAATTTTCACTCAGTTATATATTTGTTATCAAGGACATCCCATCTATTTGTCATTGTGTCATGGATTTTACATAATCTAAGAAAAAAGACAGCATTATTTATTATTTGAATATACTTTCCCACAAAGTCGTTAAGATATGCCTTTGTGAGACTGACTTCTATATAAAGCATGAAAGTTGTTTCTTTATTCACTGTTTTCAGTGATAGAGGAAAACTTTGGTTACAGTAAATTTAAGTATTGGTTGCAGTAAATGTATCAGGGATAGTACAGGCACACATCCCTGAATACAATAAATGATTATTTGTCATATGGTAGGAAGATCTTTCCTTGGTTTTATTCACTTTCTATTTATCATATTGCTATTTTTTTGTTATATTGCTATTTATTTGTTAACAGTATTATATCGTTGAATGTTTTTTTCATGCAGGCCAGAAATTCACGTAGGGAGCTGACTGATGGTCGATATCATTCTGTTATCATAATTTCTATTTATTATTCCATGATTTACATCTGTTTGTTTCATTCCAGTTAGGTATTGACTAGTTTCATTACAAATCTATGACTTACTCCTATTTATTGTCAAAGCACCTTTTATTGAATTAATATGGTGGGGTAGGGTTTACACAATGGTGCACCTCTATTCAATGAGCACATCAAATATTGTACACTTTTGAAATCCTTAGCAGAGATTTACATTATGTGGGATTCCCCTATGTTTAGTACCTGTGTACATTTCACAATTGATGGAATTTCCATGCAAGCTCGAATAAAGCACGTTTTGCCATGCTTATGCTATTTTTGCCATGATTTTGCCACATTTTAGTCCATGGATGTGAAGCGTACACATGATCTGACACATAAAGAAATATCTATTTCTTGATAATTAAAGAACAATTACACCATAAATAAGGCATAGGCCCAAATAGTTCCTTGGGGTATTTTCTACTTAAACCCAAGTTCTCACCACTGCCAACCTTCATAGAAGAAGCATATTGCTCTTTAAACATATCCTAATACACAAGAAATGGAGGCACCGGGAACGGCCATTTTAGTCTATAAAAAGCTTATCTGAGCTGCTTGGTACACACTTGTCATTTGCAGAAAGGTAGCTGAATACCTTAAGAATACCCTGACAAACTATTTGGGTCTATCTTTAATTCATAGTGTAAGTGTCCTTTAAGTAGTATGTCTATGGGTATTTGACTGAAAGTTGTTGTTCCTATTGCATTAAACAAACACTTGTCAAACATTTTTCAAAAACATTGTACTACTCTTACTGTGTGCAATCCAGATGCAAATGGATAAGGTAATTTGTTGTACATCAGTGTATTAGTTATGGTGTAGATGTCTACAGTGAATTTTCTGAACCTGTATGAAAAACAGCTGTAGTTATATTACAATCTGTTTGTAGATAACAGACACACCTGGTGTAGAAAGATCGCATATGGGAGGACCTTAAATAATGTTGTTGCAGGCTAATGGTCCTTACCAACATGAGAAATGTTAAACATCTCATGCCTGTAGTGGTCAAAAAGATGTTTGATTATTTAGCGACATCTTATTTACCAGAACACTTCCTGTAAAATATTTAAAGGAGAAAGTGTTGCCAAGAACCCAACACAAAACTCCTGTTCAAAAATATGGGAAATTATGATCAATTCAAAAATTATCAAGAAGATCACCCGGATTACACTATAAATGGGTTAGGCAACTTTCATCTTGGGTGAGTTTTGTACTGCTATTAATAGGCAGTGGTCTCTCTTAACAGGTGGTCTTTTGTGCAGGTTTGAAAGTGACACATAATTTATGCAAATTCAATGTATTTACAAGTGCTCTTCCATTATTTATAGTCAAAGGGCAATTTAGCGTAAATCTCCTGAAATTAAGAACATCTCTCATTCATATGCTTTGTACCATCTAAATGAACATGTATTTCTTCTATTTCAATACACATTTTTGGAAAATGTGCAGTTTGTTCACATTTATTCAATACAGACAAAGTGATATCTACCTGAACTAAATAATGTGCAAATTCCTTAACAATTTGTGTGTTTTTCTATGCAGCAAAAGCCCAGTTTTATGAGTAATGACTTTACAATAAAACTTTACCTATCTAAGTATTTTGTTGTGTTTTTGGTTATTACCTCTTAGAATTAGTATCGTTTCAGTCAATTCAAGCCATTGACTTATAAAATCAGTCAATTACAGCCTCTGGCGATGTATGGCTGTAATTTTGAGTTTTTTCTTTATAATCATCTTTTCTGCCATTTTAAGCTAACCCATAACTAACCAGTAATTAATCTTACACATACTACACAGGCACCGACATAAGTACTAGCCTGCTTGCCCCTGCAAGTGATTTTTTGAAAAAAGGACTTTCGGGCAAGTACATTTTAGTTTTCACTTGCCCGAATGGGCAAGCTGATTTTCTGAACACTATACACCTTTCTTTTATAGTGAATGGCCCTAATACCCAGAAATATGCAAGCAATGCAACAAAACTGAAAAGAAAATGGTATTCAACTCTTCAAATCCATGATAAACAATACATGCCTTTCTAGCATATGTTATAACTTATTTTGGCCAAGTCAAAAATTATTTCTGGCAAGTTAAAACCATCAACTACTTGCCTGGCATGGCAAGTTTGTTCTGAAAATTATGTTGGTGCCTGCTACATCCTTGGAGATCTAGACTAGCTACATCTGGATCCCTGATACAGGTGAACTTGGATATGATGGACCACTGTATGGCGGATTATTGCATATGACGCACGATATGCTTGGTCCCAGTCCGATGCATACCAAGTATTCGTCATATGCATATGATGGATTTTCCTGGTCCCATTGAGTCTGTCATATCCAAGTTCACCTGTACTTTTAAAAATAACTTCAGAAGAATATTTGAAGGTGAATTGTTAGTATGTTTGGAATTAATATTTCTCCCTCAAATATATATATTTTCTGAAAGTAGCTTTTGAATAACGCCCACATAAGCAGGCAATTTTGGCTGCTACAGGCATGAATGGGTTAAAGTTAATAAAAGTTGAAAATTCAGACTGAGGCTATGGTTTGAAGTGTAGGTTCCCAAGGGATATTAGATCAGCAAGCAAACATTAAATGAATTAAATTATTAGATTCCATGCCAGACGTTTCAGGAAAAGCCCTAGAATATGTATTAGTTGGTGGTCCAGCCTTGTAAGACTACCCATCAGACTTGTGTTGATGGTGGAGAACATCTCTGAATACCCGTGGAAAACACCAATTAGAATTTTAAAATATAAATTCGTCACTTCTTCTGCCATATTGCGGTTTAGTCATGACTAACCAGTTTATGTGGTGGAGGAAACCGAAATGCCCAGCAGAAAGCATCGCCTAACCCCAAGTCACTGGCAACTTTATAACAGCTAATTGCCAAATTTTCTTGGTCTTTAAGATTGGTGAGGTTCTTCTTGAAATGAATTTGATTATCTCATACGCATATATGCGTGCAAGGTTCTCTAGGTTATGTTGCCACTAATGTGTATGCATATGTTGCATTGGAAAGGTTAAAAGTAGCTTTGGTTGATTATTTAGTAACAAGATAATGTATTAGTTTCGTACTTGCAGTGGCGCTCATTATTGAAAAAATAAAGTACATCAGTACAACAATGCCCTTGCAACAATGCTATATACTCTCGAAAACGCGTTCAAATTGTAATATTCTCTTAAAGAAAGTGTCAAAAATCAGAAGTTAGAGATACCCTTGCCGAAAAATCCGCATTTTTATTAAGGCTCCATATAGATGATTCCAAATTGAGTTTAAGTGCGGAAATTCATAGAACTACGTATATTTCTCGTCAGTGTCGCATAGCTATATGTTTGGCGCACTTTTCGCGTTAGGTCATTGTTGGCAAGAAATTCGGTGAGTAAAGTTGGATTCGTTTTAGCTCCCGTTAAATAACCGACAATAACCGAAAATTGATATCAATATCAATGAACAACTTGATTGAATAATACATGAATGTGTATAGAATACGCATGGAACTTCTTAGACTTGAATTCAAAATATCTTGGAAGAATTTCCTCGATACAGATTCTTCCATAACTGCGTTGAATTTTCCCGGTTTTGCAACAAGCGTCAACAATGGATCCTGCTGCGTAGCCCATTGTTGATGGAAGTTTCCTCGCTTTGCTATTCTCACGTTGGGTTAATCACGGATTATACCGGCAATTAAGTTACAGAGAATCGGGTGTTTCATCACCTGTCATGATTGCAGCTATTGCTATGTGAACAATGTCTATCCGATTCGCCATTTTCATATCGGATTTTACATCAAATTCACCGCCCATTTCGCCTTATCTATTTAAAAGTTTTGTTTGAAAAATTTCAAAATGTGCCTCAGAGATATAACGGAGATGTTGAAATTGTAAAGAAGATAATGATCCGCATGCATTGGTGTTGCAGTTCTGTTATGGTGTAAACTGTCGATGTTTTGTTTTTTACCAAAACCCCCAATTGCCAAATGTGAAGAGATTGTCAATACATGTAGTTTTGATACGAAATGACCAATACCTAAAACATGATTGATTATTTTTCTCATTAAGAAAATATGAGAGGCGATGCCATTGAAATGCTTGTCTTTTTAATGACCATCGAGAAGAAGGGCCGGAATGGGAGATTTCGGGGTCAGCACATATATACGTAGTTCAGTACCGAAAACCTAGCACCCTTTTACTGATTTGTGATATTGTATAGCTAAGATATCGTTGCATATAGTAAGGTTCAGTATTATTAAAATAATATATGCACGCACACATAATGGTCTAATCGTCGTCAATTCCATACTTGTCAAGTGAAAACAGGTGTTGCATTTCGTTTATCGTCACATTTCTACCATTCCAATGCTAAATTGCCAATTGTTAGTGGTGGAGGAATATAGAGTATATAGAGAAAACTAACATTGGGTCACTGGCAACATTTTTCACACGCCTTGAGCCGGGGCCTCTGACACCTTTATCTAGAAAGTGCATGTCCATGTACTTACATCAATTTTAAGAGAAGTTATAAACATCGGTTAGAAGAACAAGAACGTGTACGGTCAACAAAGTAACACAGAAATTAAACAAGGCCACTTTAATGGGGAGCACATTAATCATCACAAATGTACCTACCCAGCAGGGTGTAACATTTCTGCGTTAAAAACTGAAAAGCATGTACAGTTTTCCAAACGTACATGTAGCTCCTATGCACGATTATGGACCGAGAACCATCACATTTCATAAATATGGAGAAAGGATCAATACGGAGGAAATAGTACCACATCATTTCAGATTTTTGCTCCGTTCAAAATTATAACCATTTCTTCCGGAATTGTCGAAAATACGAAAAGAAGTGTATTCTTTAACTTACAGATGGCATAACTTTGGCCTTACTTGCTAATCCTCTGTAAAAGTTGGTCTCAATCTGGCTAGCGTGATAGCCTAGACAGTCACAGTTGGTTGGAATCTGAGGATGATGGTCTAGGCTTTGAAGTATGTAAAAATCTCAAAATAATGAAAATATTCACAAATTAATTAACCTAGATATGGCCAGGAAAACCAGACGACAAAACATAGAGGCTTATTTAGAAAAGCGCCAATAGCATATGAACAGAAGTTGTATTGGGCCAACAGTCATGAATTACAGGGGGCCAAGAAGCTAGGCTTGATCTAAGATAGAGTTAAACAGATTCAATCGAACACTATAGTATGTGAAAGGAATACGAGCAGGAGCTTAGCTGCCTATGTGTCCAGCGTGTCATTTGGACACCCAGAACACTGTTTTTTGTTAGTTAGGAGACCCAAAAAATGTATGTCAGAATTTGCTGATGATGACTTTTCTTAGAAGATAGACAATGTAGAAGCTGTAGTGTCACTTTTATAAGACACACAAAGCAGTTACTGGCCTAAAAAAGCAAAATCTGTAAATGTATATAGGGTTTATTTTATAAGTAGTATGTATTGTATTGTACCACACTTTGGACACGCAAAAGTCTATGAAACCTCTATTTGGACACCCTGTTTCCAAATATTGGCTAAGACCATGAATACGAGAGGACAATAGCTCATGGTCAGAGAATTCAAAAGCGGAGATAATCGAGAATGACAAGCAGTTTTGAAAAAATTAACCGAAAAAATAATGCTTTTTATTAAGGAGGATCTATTTGACATTTGTATCAATGAAGTGAGAGATAAACTAAGAAAAAATAGGTTACATAATTAATGGGCGAATCCCCTTCCCTCATGAAAATAGGTTGCTTTCCATCCCATAGGCTTACTCTCAAAGACTGGACAAACTATCTCTCTTGGGACTAAATAGATTAGACTTTTGTCATTTTTAAAAATTCAAGCAATAACCAGAAACACGTAGTAAGACAAACAATGATCATGCGGATAGATTTGTAGTGTTGTTATACTGATTTATTAATCGAGCTCCACGGGCGGGCCATACATCAGAATAAGCGGAGACTGTATCATGATGATTTACTTTTTTGTCTACAAATATTTCGTGACTAAAGACTTTGGCAGTATATTTCTTGAAATTATTAGATGACGTATGCAGCAATAAAAATATGCAATAACAATGCGGTGAAGTGTGTGTGTACAAAACTAAAGTCCATATCAGGAAGATGGATACACACTTCTCAGGAGTACTACCACAAGTGAATACGAACACGAACTGTATTACTCTCTAACCGCCTTTTGCGGTACATAGAGGAAATACATTAAGAAATGTAAATAAATAAATATATTTATAGAAAGAGAGTGTCGCCATCTACCGAGAGGGAGATGCATCATTACAACAATAGTGTAACAACAATGCACTCTACCCTATACTTCTAATGCGAAATTACCTCCTTTAAACGATTACATAGACACAGAGGACATTGTTACTTTGAAATGAATCTAATATTATTTTGTTTAAATATACAGGATGTATTATTCGATGACCATCCTGTAAAAATCTAGAAAAATGCACTTTGTTTATGCGTAGCGCATAGCAATCCTTTTGGCGCGCTTCACGTATCAGGCCATTGTTGGTAAGACATTTGGTGAGTAAAGTTGAGTGCATTTTCACTCCTACTAAAAGAATGGAAATAACAGAAAATAGGAATAAAAACGGACAACCGAATTTATTGAAGGATGCATAAAGGTTCCGAGAATGACCACATACTTTTTTAGACGCGCTTTTCACATAAATTAGGAGAAAGTTACGAATTTAGAAACTTCCAGAAAAGGGATGAATTTTACCGATTTTACAACAATGGTCAACACTGAGCCTTAGAATGGAGTCTTTGATTTTCTCACGTTGGAACCTGTTCACCCTATCAAAGCATGTAAACAACGCTTTTGATAAAAGACAATTCTGCATGAAAAGTATTGCTACTGAATGCCAAGAATGAGAGCTTATTTATATGTGATATGATTACAACGTTATGTGAAATAAGTGTTTATTTCCGTTCATTTCATACCATGTTCTTCAACTACACCCACCCAAAATGATTATAGAACATACATCTTGATAATCTAGTGACTCGAATCACGGCTCGGTTATAACAGGTTAAAATGACACCAAGTTACTAGATTTCAACATCTACTTTCTTATCAATATTGATAGACCTGTAGCCATGATGAATTTCAGCCAAATTGTTGCAAATCAAAGAGAGATTCCTTTTGAATAAGATACATGCGTTTGCGAAATAAAGGTACTTGAAACACGCCAAATGATCTAAGTTATTGGCACTGACTGCTCGCTGCTATTTACGTTGGCCTGTTTCGAACCGGCTTAAGGCATGTGATAGGTCACTAGTGACTTCAGCTTATGCAGTGGCTTTCCCTCGGAAAGTCCTGTTTCTGCCACCATAAACGACTGAGTAGTCACGGTGGAGCCTCAATATGGCAATAGCGATAAACAAAACTTCACACACTTCAGGCCATCAGCTGGAATGAGGGAGGTGCAGCCACAGAAAAGCGAATACATATCCGAGACAAGAGTGCGTCAATAACATTTTATCCTGTTACAAATCCCCCTCCTCCCCCTCCCTTCTTTTCATCATCATCTGGAATGGAAGAGGCACTGCGCTATTGCAATACAGTACGATACATAATTGGCTCAAGTATGGTTATAATAGGGTATAATATAATATTACCCAAAACACATCACAGGGGAAAAGAAGCAAATAAATGCAATGAATAAATTTTCAATTACATCGCATCCGCAGTTATCAAATAAAACTCAAAACGTGATAAGTGCGATCGCTAAATAAAGTATCATTACAAATCAAAAAGTTGTAAAATTCCAATTCACTTTCGATATCTGCCTAAGCAAGTCAATTCAAAGTTCTTCAAATTAGTACAATACAATGTAATAAAGGTAAAAAGGTCCTCGCTCAATTGAAGGAAAATGAAAACTCATATTGACCAATTGTGAATAAAGTCAGGAGAAGATACAAACACATTCCCCAAAACTTGTCCGACTATTTAGCCGACTGAATTTTTGTTCTGAGAAATCTAAAATATTAATCATTATAAACGATATTCAAAATTGATGTCAATACATAAAGGCTTTATCAACTGAAAGCGCACGAACCATTAACACAACTCTAGCTCATTGGCATATGGCCTTCCAGTCTATGTTACTTTGGGTATGCTGGAAGTGTCCAAGCAGCCCTTTCCCCTGATCTGAACTGATATGTATGCATTATAAGACACAGGCCACATCCTTTTGTTTTCGCTCTCTCAGTGCACTTTATAATACTCGTGCCGAGCTAGCCTGGTTCTCAAGCTGAGTTCGGAATAATGCCACCACCATTTTGTATACTACATATAGATGGGAAGTAGATTTAATATCTCTACTAAACTATAGATGGCAGCACAGTTCTCCAGGTTTGCAGTTTGAAACTCAAACACAGCTCTAGTGAGGCATTGAGGATTAAGGATTGACTAGAAGTAGATTACGGAATCCATACATTCTAGCAAAAGTACATACATCTTAATTTTTAGATGCTCCTCAAGCAATGTACTTGCTTTTATCAAATGATCTTCTTGTTCATTTCAGTTCTTAACAGCAATACTCTAGCAATGGCTGAGCCAAAGAAGATTTTTGAAGCAGAGGCGCATGGCCTAAGGTCCACCAAGGTCAGACAGGGTATTTTGTGGAGTCATGCTACACTGGAGTCAAAAAGATGGTGTGCGCAGCAGTCTGCAATAAATGTTGTCATCCAGATGGCAGCACATATAGCAACATCTGGTGGTAAAAATGCATCTCTGTTATTTCAGAATCCCCCATTTACTAAAAGTGTTTACTCAGGTAAGTATACCACAGATATCCCTAATCCATCACTTCTGTTTCTATCTAGAGACAGTGTTGGAAATTCTAACAATTTCAGTGAGGCCAAAGTAACATGGCTTGACAACCCTTTGAAGCTTTACAGTTTGAATCCAAGCTGGAGTAGAGCTAGACAAATGCGGGCTCTGTCTTTGATGGAGAGTGATGATTCTATTGGTGGGTTTGAAAAAGCAGTCCTGGGAGTGGATGAAAGCAGTGTGAATTCTCAAAATGATGCTTCTGCAAAGGATACCTGTACCTCTTCAACTTCTGGGAAGGACAGCATCAATACAGTGAAAGAAGGTGGCATGACTTTCCATGATAGTGTTCACGTCATGCATTCTACCCCCATAACATCTGGAGAGGAGGACTACAGTAAGAGAGCTGAAGGAGAACCATCTCAAGGCTCTCAAGAAAACCAGCAAGCTTTGCCAAAGAAAGACACCAAAATGACGGACATCTGCAAGAAGAGGAAATTTGATGAGGACAGCAATGAGACTCAACCACAGAAGAGACAAAGATCCATCTCTTATCACAATAGCATGGTAGGAACAGAGGTGATTGTTTTTAGGCCTGAGGATTGTTTCATCACACAGAGGGAAAGAGCCTGGATGGACAAGGAGGAGAGGGAGCTTAGACTTAAAGAAGCAAGGCGTAGAGAAGCTGAAGTCAAGAAAGAAGTGGAAAAGGCCCGTTATTTGGAGATGGAAGCAAGAAAGGGAAAGTGTGAGACGTATCACCAGATTGAGCCGGAAACAAAGAAGAGGAAATTGGAGACATATAACCAGATGCAGTTTGAGTCATGGAGAAAGGAGCGCCAGACATTCTACCAGAGGGAGTCAGAGTTAAATAGGAGTACTGCGAGATTTTACCAGAGGGAGTCAGAGTCCAATAGGAGCACTGAGATATTTTACCAGAGACAGTCAGAGTCAGGGAGAAGGGAGTGTAAAACATTTTACCATCCAGCAATGTACTATAGGAGGCAGTCGTATTGAAGCTACACGCACATCAGCTAACATTCACATGCCCTTAACATTTTCCATCAATATTACAAATAAAACCCACCAATAAAATAATGATAACTCAGAATTAGCAAAGGGGAAAGAAATAGTGAGACATTTCAGCGTATTACCATTTTCTTTCAGAGGTACTGATATACGGAAAAACAACAACATCACAACACTTAATGACAATCCTTAAAGTTATACCAAATATGTCTGATATAATAGTTACATTTGAAGAGACGGAGATCGAAGAAAAGTTCATTTTCCTTATCCAAACAACTTATACATAACTTTAAAAATATATGTAACTAATATTATGAATTGTACCTAACTATATGCGATAGATAAATGAGCCACGGGTCCTAAAATGAACTAGTCAATTGAAATGCAGAAAATACGATTTTGGTATTATTTTAGTATCATTGTAATTAAATAATGTTTTCAGGAGTTTGCTTCTACTATATGAGGTAAGTTTAGAAAGGTATAGTAGGTAAGGTAAGTATGGACAATCATAGATCTCACACCCGTGGCTCAAAAATCTTGCAAGACATTCTTTCGTTTGCTTCTACTACGGTATATGAGGTAAATTTAGAAACGTAGGTACAGTAAGTATGGACGATCGTAAATCTCACAACTGTGGCTCAAAAGTCTTGCAAGACATTCTTTGGTTTGCTTCTACTATTTGAGGCAAGTTTAAAGGTAATTTTAGAAAGGTAGGTAAAGTAAGGGTATGGACGACCGTAAATTTCACACTTGTGGCTCAAAAGTCTTGCAAGACATTCCCTCGTTTGCTTCTACTATCAAAGGTAAGTTTAGAGGTAAGTTTAGAAAGGTAGGTAAGGTAAGGATGGACAATCATAAAATCTCACACCCGTGGCTCAAAAGTCTTGCAAGACATTATTTCGTTTGCTTCTACTATTTGAGGTAAGTTTCGAAAGCTAGGTAAAGTAAGTATGGACGACCAGAAATCTCACACCGGGGGCTCAAAAGTCTCGCAAGACATTCTTTCGTTTGCTTCTACTATCGGAGGTAAGTTTAGAGGTAAGTAAGTTTAGAAAGGTAGGTAAGGTAAGTATGGACGACCAAAAATTTCACATCTGCGGCTCAAAATTCTCGCAAGACATTCTTTCGTTTGCTTCTAGAATATGAGATAAGTTTAGTGGTAAGTTTAGAAAGGTAGGTAAGGTAAGTATGGACAATCACATATCTCACACCGCTGGCGCAAAAGCCTTGCAAGACATTCTTTTTGCAGTCAATTAGCTCCATTTTTATCAATCCTAATAAAAGACCACTTTGATATCTCTTAAACAAATCAGTCCATGCTTGCCGAGTGACAATTTAACCCTTAGATTGAATTCTGTTTGCATGTATGCAAGAACCAGTTATTCGGGAATTTACATGAGAATTGGACCAATTCTTCGTGGTTTTTATCTCAAATTAAGATGCTCAGCAACTTAGACCAAACTTCCTTAAACCCATCCATATCTTAAACGTACAAACGATCTGACACTTTGAAATATTTGAAAGAAAGTGATGTTATTGGGAGGTTTAATAATCTCTCCCTAAGGGTTTTTCAAATATCATATTTTGTGAGTTACACTCTATGTTATCAGACCACTCCAAATTCAAAAGGGTTAACTATATTGCTACTTAACATATGCATAAATTAATATTGTTTCTTGATCATTTCAGTTGTCTATTGAAGTCTTTCCTAAAATGACGCTGGGCCCCAACCTGACAGGATGGACGCGAAACTCACTAACTAATGCAAGATGGCAGCATTTCAATTCGGGAATCAAGATCACTGTTAATGGATTAATACTTATAGAGAACAAGATATTAGGCCTTTAAAACCTTAATTCATTATTCCATAGGAGTCTTCTTTTAACTTAACATAACACACCACGGTATCAGTTTATATTTTTAGCTCCATTGTTGTTTTAGTGTCTATATAGTATATACCCTCAGATATATTTATTCTCTTGTTTGGATATGTGAAACCTATTTGGCAGTTTTCATACCGTTTAGACCAATCCAATAGAACAAAACATACTAGAGAATCAGGTTTCATTTTCGCCGCAACTTTTCGGTTAAGAATATATTTATCAGCACGCATAAAGTTCATTTTTAAAATCTGACAATGCTACTAAAATCCCACTCGTCTCTATAGTATCATTTTGTAGCTGGCTTTGGTGAAGAGATGTATGAACAATATGCCTTTTAATAAAAGAATTTGGCTTAAATTTATGTTTTGTGTTTGTTGTTTTTGTCTTAGATGAATATGTTTTTGTTTAAAAACAGGTGCACTCATTTGGAGGTTAAGACATTTGGATCAGACTCGAAAAAATTATATTCGTAGAAAAAAGATACTTATACATTTGGAGGCAGAACTTGTTCTATTGACATGTAAAATTAAATTTTCCATGCAATTACACAATGGGTGCACCTAATTCTCGTACCTGGACGTGCGTGTGCCAATTCTTTGATTGTTTTGCGGCCGGGCCGCGATCCCAACTTTTTCTCCTGTGCTTCTTTTCTTCCCGTTTTGGATACTTAGAGTATTCATGTTTACTTATACCTCTGACTCTGTCTCAGTTTTAACTAGCTGTTCTCATTCTATGCAGCATATGCTTATTCCCTACCCCCACCCCCAGCCGCTGCCCTAGTGCGCTTTCGATAGCTTATAGGGTAAACATTTTGAACGTATATGAGAAATTCTGTGTATATGCCTGTATATGCTAGTATACCAAAGGAAATGGGAGTCTCACCCCAACCCCGAACGTTCCACCTTCCACCCGCAGGATAGTTGGCGTTGTACCCCGGGCACTCTACCATCCGGTTTCCTGCATCATTAACCATAAACCAGTGACTTTACCTATAATGAAAGAAACAACATTCCAAAGTACACACTCTTGCTCTAGTCTATTTATCAGGGAATGAACTGTGCGTGTTGAAAGGTTTAGCATGATAATCACTCTACTGAGTTGAAAGTTTCCAAACCACCACTATCTCTATAATAACTATGAGCAAACATCTGCGCTCAAGTCATGTGAGGTATAAACAGATGAAGTGGACTTTACGCTCTTGTTCAGCATGGAATTAAACATTATGGATATGATCCCTACTGGACGAAAATACTCATTTTCTACTCTTCACATTTTTCTCTTCGTATGTCCGTTTTTCGCGGTTCTTGCTAGTGTGACAGGACAGAGCAGTCCCGCCATCATATGTGGCGTGGCCGGATATGACGTCAGCAATCTCTCAAGGTAAGAGGGAGCCATTTAAAGGAGTCAAACGCAGTAGCAAAATCTCCATGAAAAGATTGTACTATTATTGCTGTCAGTGGTAATCAAAGACATTACTAGGGGTCAAAAAGCGGAAACATATAGGTATTTCGAAAAGTTCCTAGATATAGGAATCAAACAAATCTGAAATTGAAAAAGCTTTAACCAATTAAATAACTAGAGGGGCCTGGGACTTCAACTGTGACACATACCGAAATATCTTTATAACATTGCAACGTTTTGAAAACAGGTGATTGAAAATGTTGTTGCTGTTTGGTTTAACTTTCTCTCTTTAAGTATTTTTCACACATCAATCTATTTAGTTAGTTGTGTTCAATGTTGTTAGACCATGTGTGCACCCCAGATGCAAATGGGTTAATACAATACCCTGCTAAACAATAATAATAATATTCCTAACCTATTTCTAACTCTGGAAAGGCAACATTTACGCCAGGCCTCAAACCATAATTCCTCTCAACACCTTCATCCGAACATGCACTTTTTGCTATTGTACTATGGTGCAATTTGTGAGTTTAATACCTTTTGGATTTGAAATTTCGTTTATCGTCACTTTTCCCTCCTCATAAAAGGACTAAACCATGACTTTGAAGCCAATTGTAAATTGTGAAATCCGAGAGAACCACCGCTTAACCTTCAACCATTTATAACTGAATACAATAACAATTAGTTCCATGATATCCATACCATGGGAGTCTCATGGTTTTGAAGTTTGATGTGTGATTCATGTTAACTTTTATACACACACACACAAATATATATATACCGGTATATATATATATATATATATATATATATATATATATATATATATATATATATATATATATATATATATATATATATATATATATATATATATATATATATATATATATATATATATATATATATATATATATATATATATATATATATATATATATACTAGTATATATATATATATATATATATATATATATATATATATATATATATATATATATATATATATATATATATATATATATATATATATATATATATATATATAAAGCGGACGAAACAGGCCTGACTGTTTTTGGAGTACATCGTATATTCTGAATAAATGCATATTTCAAAAAAAATAATTGATGCGCAAACCTACACTACTAATCTCTTTCAGGTAACTCCTGAATGTATGCTTTATCCCACAGTTTGTTTCAAAAGTGTTATAGATCTAAACGAGAATTATCTAGGAGAGCTCGAGGCATACACAGGTCAACGAACGTTCGTTTATCACTAATACCTGTCAATGATAGACCGCAATTAATGCATGTTTATCTACTGACCAAGGCTCATGTCATTAAAGGTAGCACATTCTGCATTTAAGGTAGCTTATGGGGTTAATTTCTTTGTGGCACTCTGCCTTCCCCTTTCCTGCTTTTAATTGACAATTCAGCCTATACAAAGTATATATTATCTGAAAGGTTTTTCCATGATGAGGAATCCATTAGGCATCACAAAAGTATATTCCCAGCAGAGTGTAGGAATTTTTGAGAAAAAATATATAAACATGCATAGTGTATTTAAACGGAACTCCCATCCACAATCATAGAACAAGACCTTCAAATTGCACACATTTCGTGGAAAAATCAATACAATTTTTCTTTCAGAATTCTTTTTGAAAATGAGAAAAAAGTATACTTCTCAACTGTTCGATTCGATAACTTTTGATCAAAGTCAAAATTGGAAAAGGTGTAGTATGCTCACCTCCAAAATATTCTATGCCAAATTCCAAGCAAATCTGGTAACATTTGATACCCAAAATGCATGCTTGAAATGACCATGTTTCGGCGAGAAATTCGATATAGAGAAAAGGCCAAAACCTCTCCTGCTTGTGTGCAAGACTATGGGGAGCGTTTGTAAAAGTTGGTCTCTTTCTCTGCTAAGTGAGGACCTAGACAGTCACAGTTGATCTGACTACGAGGAAGAGGGTGTTGGCTTTAACATATGTACAAATCTCAAAATGGTCCTGTATTCACAAATTAACCCCATTAGCCACATTAAAACAAATAAGACACATACATGTACACATACTTTTATCACTAATAATTTCCTCAAAAAAAGAAAATGATAAAATGAAACCACGCCGAGTTAGTAAAAATAATAAGTAGCGTAAACATCACGTATAGTAGCTTCAACACGTAAGTTCCGACGCTATCCAAAAGGAAGATAATTTGAATATCATATCATATCAAAATGAAAAGCAAACAAACAAAACAATATGATAATGGCACTCCTAATCGATCTTTCAAAGTCTCTTCGTATATTTGACATATCAACTTCAATGAACCCATACTTTATTTATATCCTGCACTGATGGCCGAGTTGTCTAAGGCGTTGCCCTTACTGCTTGTTATCTCATCACTACCGGGTTCGCATTCTGGCCGGAGCATGTGAGAAAATTAGCAGTAACTTGGGGTTAGTCCCCTGTTAGATGGTGGTTTTCGCCGGTTACTCTGGTTTCCTTCACTACTTACACCTGGCTAGTCATGACTTAGTCGCACTATGGTAGAAAGAATGACGCAAAAACGAATTTCCACCCTCCAAAATAATTCAATGGATTACCCGGCCAACTTTTTAAAAACATTTGTCTGAAAGTCATCGGTCCCACAAGGTTTAACCTTAGATGAGCAACCACTAGTATATTGGTCCAAGGTTTAACATTTTTTCTTGAAATATCTTTCATTCATCACTCTCTATGGTAAGGTATCTTTAATATTGTCAAACCAAATATGCATTTAAGAAGCATAAGGGTTAAAAGTTTTGATGTCGTGACAAGCTTTGCCTTGCAGGGTCGATTCATGGATGTTTTCGACCACTGGAAACTGTCTGTTCGGCGATGGTGATCAGGACCTCTGTCTCTTTCTTCTGGCCTTCTGTCATCCGGTCAAGGTCAAGAACCCACGCGCATGCGTCAACGCCGGCGCCTGCCAGCAGAACCTGATGGCCGCTCCACCAACCATCTACTCATTGGGAGCTTTTGATGATCAGCAAATCCAGTTGACAGAGAATGGTGAGATCCCCTCAAGTAACACAGAATTGCATCGAATGATTGGGCCTAATACAAAAAAAATATGTAAATTGCACCTTTTTGCTCAATAAGATAAGAATATTCTACAACTTTCACCTTAAAACAGCTCATTCACATCTTAAGCATACACATGGGCTTACAAAAATGCAAATATCTTCATCACAAATTTTGATGGTTTTTACACGACCACCTAATAGGTGGTCGTGTAAAAACCATCATAATGGCACCTAATGATTGCGAGTAAAAAAGAATAACAGGGCCGCATATTCCTTCAGATTGAGAAACTTCTTTTGCCCGATCTCCAAACATGGGAAGTATACAAAAAACATTTTCACATTGTTTATTTAAATGGTCACACCTGCACCTTCGTAGCATAATAATTGGTAGGGGAATGATAAAGTGAAACATGTAGTTCACGTTTGTTTTAACAAACCCTCTACATCTATATTTCCTCGTTACTCTAAACTTGAGGATTTTATTGCACTAAATGACCTTTGTGTGCCGATGTGCCTTTAAGCACCCATTCATTCATTCAGCTACAGCCATTAATTCTTTCATGGATGAATGCCAAAGTTGTCTGACCGTGTGCACATCCCATGCTCTCAGATCTCTGGGACAAGTATCGTCTGCATCTCTGGTACATTTGAAATTAAATTTGCAATAAAGCATGTATGGGAAAATATTTGAAAGAGAAATGTTTGTAAGTTTGAGATTAACATTACTCATTCAAAAATATGTTCTAAATAGCTTTTGTTATGTACAGAGAAATGGTCCAAATACTTATGGCCTCTACAGGCATTAATGGCATAAATATACCACAACAATGGACAGCGCCGATGACTTATAGACAGAGATACTACTGGTTCAAAAGTTTTGATAGAACAACTTTCAGATGGATGCCATTGGCTAAATACAAAACGAGACAATATATAAGCGAGTGTCACGGGTTAATTGCCCCCCACCCCCTACCAAAAAACAAAAACAAAAAAACTAACAATTCTTTTCAAAGAGAATTACTTTCATTCGACATATTCCATGCGGCAATTACAACAGATCACTTAACCTTTGATTATTTTTGGAGGGGGATATTAGATATTTTAAATTAGCAATTTGATTGATTTGACAAATCTTCCGACAGTGAAAATATAAGTAATTACGTCACAAACAAAAACAAAAAATAAATTATTATTAAGTGGTGAATACATCCACTTGATAAATTTATAATTTCATCCTTTGATAATTGATGACATAATGACATCCATGCATTACTTGTATTTGAAGGAAATAGTGGATTAAAGGCAAGTTTTGAGAATGGCATCACAACCCAGAACAGCCAAAATAACACGTGCAATACGTCACTGGTTGTGGAATTGACGTGTAATCTTACAGCTACGTGGAATACCGACGAGGAACCCGGAAGACCCGCCCCAATTCCGCCGTCAGTGGTCAAGGACGTTTCCTATGACGACATCTCGTGCAAGGTAAAGCCCAAAACACACTGTAGTAGCGCAGCGCAGAAAACACGTAGCAATTCACACTGTTGCAGCAAAACGCTGTTTTACAAGGCAATCGTCTGGTTATTGCGTCATAACCATTGCCTTGCCCTATTTTGATTGGCTGAAGCCTTGCAGCGTTTTTTTGCTGCAGCAGCAAAATATTCCTTTAGAGAATACTTTGCTGCGCTGCTCCAGTGTAATACAAGTACGGTTGTTGATGCAAAGCATCAATAGTCAAAAGGCGGGGCTAAGTTATTTATGAACTTGTGAGGGAACCGGATGTATAAAGAACATTAACATTATAGAGGAAAATAATTTATAATGACTAGATTTGTATCAGTTTTGTAGAAATGAAATAAATATCGGAATTCTATGCGCAAGCTGGAGACTTCGAAATATCTTGGGTGCGAAGCTACTTAGGTACGCATCAGTTTGGTTACGAACCAGTTTGGTTACGAAGTCTCCTGATTTCATTCTATACACATAGTATTTTTTTTCTTTAGTAATTTTCCTTCCTATACTGAAAAATATACTTTATGTCCGCTTAAAATATTTTATATATTTGAAAACTTCATGCTAAATTAAAATAAGGAAGGCGCGATTTTCCGCGGCAAAGGCAACATTTATATTATAACCAATCTGAATAGAGAATTATATTCAGTCCGGCCTCAGGATTTCGAACATGGCCGTCCGGACTATGAACATCTCAAAACAGATTCCCTGATAGGCGCGGCCTGAGGGCCCCGCCAATGACCAAACTATATTTTGCTGCGCTGCGCTGCTCAAGTGTGTTTTAGGCTGCAGGCTTTAAGGCTTTATGCTAGGATTTGACTACCTTCTTTGGGAAACATTTGAAATTCCACACCCAGAAAATTGGAATGTACACAAAGGTTGGTACATCTTCATAGTTGTGGTCGTAGTTTATAGTTGGTCGGAAATGAAAGTTTTGTTTAATTGCGATTAGTTGTCAATATTAAGAAATTCACAGAAAATTTACATTCACAGAATATTCTTTCAGCTTGACAACTTCTTTAATATCTCTGAAATCAAGGCAATGTACCAAGTCTCTCGGAGAATATTGCACTTAAAGATAAAATGCATAGGAAATGTCTATAACATCCATAAAACAATAAGAAAAGGTATACACGGCTGTTAATCATGATCTACAGCGCATTGCCATGGTTATATGCTTGCGTTTTATTCCCGTGCAATGAAAGTGGTGCCAGAACAATGCGTCTTTAGTTTTCCACCCTCGTTAGTTATTATTGTCCGTAGACCTTGCCCGCTGTCATGGTGACCGTCATGGAAGGCACTTAAAAAACGCAATGTTAAGATTTAAGGAATATGGACAACAATTAAACTATGTCATATTTCCGTCCTCTATAATGTAGGTAGTTGTGTTGGAAAACAGTACCTTAAGAGGTCTGGTGCATGTCCCAGTCTCTTGCATTTAGCCTCACACAGGCTTTGGATTTCCAACAAAGCAGTCTCCGACTCTTAATTTCTATGACAAAATATTTTACCCTTATTGCACTGCGCGGCAGCCATTTGCAAAACGGATTTGAATGAAATCGTCTGTCTCTCTTTACAGTTTATACTCAAAATGGACTTCGCTGGTGCCTGCTTACTGAATCCGCAACGGCCTGTACGGTTCCACATGAGCGCGGGAACAATTCTAATACTCATGTAAGAAACACAACTACAAATTTTTAGCCAAATCTCGACACGTTTAAGTTTTGAAGTTTTAGTGCTATTGTTAGTTTATCTGGAGTAGTTACTATGTGTGTAGGTCACTGGGAAAATCGCCGACTTGCCTTAAAGTCACTTGCACCTCCCTCACATGCCACAAGTGGAATTTGAAGAGCCCTGTACCTTGCGCAGTGGTGATACTGTTAGCTAAACTACATAGCTGTGAATGCATGTCTTTAAAACGTCAGAAAAAACGAGTGGTAAAATAGAAATACCAGAAAAACTCCTTTGTTTTAGACACTGTGGCAGGCACCTATGGTTCAACAGACCAATATAAGACAGCATTTCCCACTGAACTAACTTTTATGCACATTTTGATCATACCAAAGAATAACATTAACACTAAGGCTAAGCCCCAAACAGGTGTATCCGGATCCTCGTAAGTGAATTGATCTGATCGCTTAACAAATGTGCGGTGTTGTGAAGTGCTGTCTGTGATCTATTTGTGAAGAGAAGGGGATTTTTATCTCACCAAAGCTATTGAATGCCGCACTCATTTCGAGGTATGGTTTGTGGAAGGCTGTTCACTGTGATACACATACCCATTACTAGAGTTATCGATTAATAATTAGTGTTTGAATCAAAATCAAAAATATAAATCAAGACCAATTCTCAACGAAAATTCGACGATTCGATTTTGGAAGTCATTTGCTTTGACATGCAGCGCAGTTTCGCGCAGCCCACCTGTTAACTGGATCACATGTCATCATACTGAGCTGTTATTATGTATTTCTAGTTCCAATTAACCCATCCAATGCTGATGCTACTTTCGTCCAAAGCACACGGACACAAAGGTTCTTGAAAACCATCTAAACCCTATCATGTTGGTATTCATTAGATAGCTTTTATTGGGTATTCTCAGATGAGTACCCCTGTGCCAGGGTTTCGGTAATTTTTAGCATTGTTGCATCATTTTGTATTGGGCAAATAAACCACCACCAGCATAAGGGTTAAACCATAGAAAATCAATCATATGGAAATGCTACAAATACCTATATTGAGTTTGCAATTTTCTTTATAGATTTTTGACATCTATCGTGGCTTATTTCCTAATTGGAACCCTGTACAATGTAGCTCGTGGTGCTAAAGGCAGGGATATCATTCCCAACACAGTATTCTGGGAAACACTGCCTGTCTACGTAGCGGTGGGTAACCTTTCTTTCTAGCCCACATTGGACTAAATTACACATTCACATACATACATACATACATACATACATGCATGCATAATACACGCATGCATGCTTACTTACATATATTCATATATACATACATACATGCACACATACCTACCTACCTACCTACATACATACATGCAAACATACATACGTGTACATACATACAGCAATATGACCAAAAGTGTTGGAAAATATCTTTCTGACGTTTTTCAAAGAGAGTTTAGAAAAAAATTGAATTTAAAAAATGTTTTAAAAAATATCAGATTTTTTCTGAGGTTTTCCTAAAAGTGTCTTTTTTTCTGCCTGTCACGTATGCTCTTTCGTACCAATGTATTTCCATTACTCGAGTCGGACTGTAATTTTTGTTTCGTATTACAGGATGGATGCAAGTATAGCTGTTCCTACGGAAAGCGACAAGCAACAGGAAAGTCGAGAGAATACAACCAAATATGAATAAAACATACACTTATTAGCTATCACTTTTTAACAATACGTCATGCATTCTAAGTAAAAATGAAATGCTTTGTATGAATATTTCTGTTAACCAGAGATATGTTAAATGGTTAAACAATTTAGGGAGCAATAGGAAGGTTTGTAGAGATTGCCCTTGTGGTACAGTACAGTTTATATATTCGCCCACCTCTATGCTAAACTCAGATGAAAACTTCATTGGTTATAGCCAGATTTACTATAAATAACAACGCACTGTCTCACTACACTCAACAGCTCACTAGAAAAGTAGAATGGAAAGTACAGCACAGTGCATATTTAATTACTTATGTATTACAAAGCCTTGTCTGCATGATATGTGAATACAAAATCAACCGGACAATACTGTGCTACGCAAGACTGTTGAGAGTGCAAGTACATTATATATATATATATATATATATATATATATATATATATATATATATATATATATATATATATATATATATATATATATATATATATATATATATATATATATATATATATATATATATATATATATATAAATATGGTCATACTTTACAAGCAAGACAAAAAAATCACCCTAAAATTAACATTGAATAATGCCTTTTTTCTTATTGAAAACTAATGCTGCCAATGTTAAATATAGTTACTGCAAGACATTTCTCTCTGGTAGGTCATTTTAAGTCAAATCGACGCAAGCATTCCTGGAATGAATATGCTGCATGCGGAACTCTACGGAAAATATTAAGAATGCTCATGACTTGCTATGATCCCTATAAGGGCGAGAGGCTGTATGTATTTATTTGTACTGCACCTATTTCGGTCACTCAATAACGAACTGGCTGTAGTACAGTAGGGAAATGTCAAGGAAAATATTTGAATGCTACAAACTCTCAATGCTAAAAACAGCCATTATTGCATTTCATCTTTTTTATCACTTTTTATCACAAATTACCAACATAGAATGTTACACCTGTGTGCGCAGAATATATGAACACATGCATAGAGAGAGAACTGAGTTTTGTTTGGTCTTTCTTTTACTTACATTTCTGAAATATAGAGGGCGCGACTGACCTCTGTCATCATGTGTGCTACTATATATACGTGGTAGTGTGTAATGCACTTGAAATGCAACTGGATCTGGCCTATGAATGGTGGTGGAAGGGAATTATTGTAAAAGTTATTACATTAGCAAGACTAATGGAGTCATCATTTAAACAATTCATGGTGTTGCTCTTGAAAATTCCATAGAAAACAGGCCTTCGATAACGCCAATACCGAATATGTATCTCAAACATAACGGATACACTAGTTTTTCGTTCAAAGTCACGATAATCATTATCTTTAACATACTTTTAGATATATCTTCATCTACAACCCAACGAGAATATTCTAGAATCTCACGCCCAATTTACATTTCAGCAAGATGTAAAGCAATACTAAGACAGATATGAATAATGCAACTCGGAAGGAGAAAGTCAACCTCAAAGTTTCTCATGGCGAAACCTTAACATGTGACCCGCATAGTTTCATGGGCTGCATTAGTATATGCCATGTTCAGTTGCAGGGATTATTGGTGTCGAGAATAATTAGGGATTCAACCTACCCCAAGCGTCTTAATAAAAATAAGATACCTTAACCCATTCACACTCGTCTGCTACCCTCATATTCTTGAAAATAATTTGGGAATTAAGTAAAAGTACGCAAACTATTTGAAGAGCATTAATCGTGTGTATTGTGGATTAATGAAAACGTGGTAATTTCGACCGTAAAGTATGCACTTTGGTATTTAGCGGGAAGCATACGCTCGTTATCAAAATTTGAAAATACCACTAGAGCACTGATTTCAGGCAAAAAAATGCACCCTTATTTTCAAAAAACGCTGACTTTTTACAGTAAAAAACACCCATTCTTTTATCAAAACACTGACATTGGAAGGACGGGAACACCTATTTCAACTTTAGATTTTATCATCCTCTGCCTGTTTAACGGCAGCAGACTCGGAAGCTTGGTCATTTCGAGAGTTACTCGGCGTCAGAGCCGCGGATATTTTGTGGATGGTAAGGGAATGTTCACCCCCCATACTTCGTACCTAGGTACAAAAAAGTACCCTTCTTTTACAAATCGCGGACATGCGGAGGTCTTAAAAAAGACCCATTCTTCTACGAAATACGTAACGCAGGTACCTGACAGCCCTCCCCGGGTCTGCCCATGGTCTCTGTGCGACGACGCAAGCAGAACATAGCGTCTAGACGCCTTAATGAAAAGCTCAAACTGTGCGTAGCAGATGCCTCATCAGGGTGCGATTTTATTTGCGGCTGGATTAAGTTTAATTGAAGCAACGAGAGCATAAGGCTGACAAGGTACCCTTTTGTTCATTCCATTTCTGATAGAAATTATATCAGAAAATTAAAAAGAAAGTCTTTCCATGCAAAATACTTATATGCTGAATGAAGTTTTATTGCCAATGGGAGGGGGTGGAGTTAGATATTTCCAAAGTGTAGGCGATTCGGAGAAAGTGATGGAGTTGTACCTTTATAACATTCCCCCAGAATTAAATTGTTTCTTTTTAAAGTATATTCTATATCCTTGGAATCCCTATGCAGTGGGTGTATTACGTCGTGTTTTAGGTAAAATTTAGAATCAATACCGTGTTTTGGTGTTAATGTGAAGGTCATTTGAAATATGATGCTCTTTAATGATCCCACAATTAGAGCAGAATGAGGCCTATCAGTAAAATATGCCAGATTATGTTAGTGAAGGTCATACTTGACTTGTGTGCAAAAATCAACTTCATCTGGTGACAGGGGAATTGTGGCCTGTTTGCAAGCCTTCTTTTCAAAGCTGTTGGCGCAACTAATCATTTGCACATAATTGGTTAATGCATGGCTGGTTTCACGCATTTTCTCAGAGCGCGAAACCAACATAAAACCGGGCGTCCGCAAATGCCATGCAATATCGGCAGAAGTAACCAATAGAAAGAGGGTGCAGTGTTATATATATATATATATATATATATATATATATATATATATATATATATATATATATATATATATATATATATATATATATATATATATATATATATATATATATATACATATATATATATATATATATATATATATATATATATATATATATATACATATATATATATATATATATATATATATATATATATATATATATATATATATATATATATATATATATCTTTATATATATAATTATATATATATATATATATATATATATATATATATATATATATATATATATATATATATATATATATATATATATATATATATATATATATATATATATATATACACGTAATATTAGTTATTCTCGTTGTGAAAATGGGTATGCTGCAGAACGCAGACATTTTGCCGTACACATTTTCACAACAAGGATAACAATTTATCATCAGCTACCCCACATAAAGTTTCAATTACGATAAGCACGTCAAGTTCTAAGTTCAAGGTTCTTACATAGGACATCCAAGAAAACGTTTCGTCACAGACGATTCATGCAGAACGAACGGCAAGAATTTCTGACGATTTACTTCCTGCCATCTTATTTTCCAGATATACACCAAGTTGGCAAACCGAAATGTACAAATTGAACCCCAAAAAGAATTCTAGCAGAGATCCGACCTACAGTTTGTTGTATTCTGTTGTTATGGTAAAGCGACCTCTGTCGGGGAGAAGGTAGTTAATGGCTGCCATGGCACTAGCTGGTAATTATTGCAGTCCTATCAATGATTGTTGTGAATAAGTGTTAGGATCCCAATAAAGGAATAATGCTGGCCTCATAACATTGACATTTGTTATAAGCAATGTTAGAAGCCCAATGTAGTCCAGTACAACAAAGATATTGACCAATCAATTGCTAGAATCAGAGAGGAGCTGATGATTATAACAATACTAATACTACTACTACTAATAATAATATTAATAATAATATTAATAATAATAATAATAATAATAATAATAATATTAATAATAATAATAATAATAATAATAATAATAATAATAATAATAATGATAATAATAATAATAATAATAATAATAATAATAATAATAATAATAATAATAATAATAATAATAATAATAATAATAATAATAATAATTGATATTTGATATAGTAAGTATACATAGTGTATCGTTTTGTATGTGTGTGTGTGTGTGTGTGTGTGAGTGTGTGAGAGAGAGTTCGGGGGCGTGTGCCCTTGAGATATACCCAATATATATTGACCATTTCGGTATTCGCATTCTAATGATTCTATCTGAGCTCCTCTGACGTGCCCAGTCATCGTTTCGAATTCGCCCTACACGCAGCCGCGGGCAGCTGATCCAGCAGACAAGCCGCGGCTCTATTTGAACAAGCGCTACTCCTCCGTCAGTACTGAGCTACCAGCCGCCGAGCACACACACAGCACCAACATGGATTACAAGGCAAAAGCCGAGGAAATAGTGCAAAAGATGAAGGGTTACAGAGAAGATGAAAATGGATGGAAGCTTTGCAAGGAGTCGGTCAGTTTGAGTTTTCTTTTCACATACTGTATTGTCAGATGTCATTCTTTTTGAGGTTAGATACGAGTGTTGTACATGTGGCTAGTAGTGCATCTGATTTTCCTACAGCACACATGGCAGAAATGACAGCTGAGACACGACCAGAGAGTGGCGACGGCGTACGGCGTGATATATGGTAAATTGAGGTCCTCCTGCGATCAGGAAATACGCGGAGTTGCCGTCGATCCTGGGACTATACTGCAATGCCACATTCACATTCACATTGACTTCTTTTTATAATGCTTGCACATTGCTGATAGCGGCGATATATATATATATATATATATATATATATATATATATATATATATATATATATATATATATATATATATATATATATGTATATATATATATATAAATATATGTATATATATATATATATATATATATATATATATATATATATATATATATATATATATATATATATATATATATATATATATATGTATATATATATATATATATATATATATATATATATATATATATATATTTATATATATATATATATATACATATGTATTTATTATTTATGAACATATAAGAGCGAATATACATATATATATATATATATATATATATATATATATATATATATATATATATATATATATATATATATATATATATATATATATATATATATATATATATTATATATATATATATATATATATATATATATATATATATATATATATATATATATATATATATATATATATATATATATATATATGCCAATTTGGTGCGCATAACTTAATTAGTGGTAGTAAGTGATAGATTTCACTCTCTAACTTGCAGAACTACATGTACATGTACAGTCAAATCAACTAAGAAAGTTGCCAGTGACTTGGGGTTAGGCAGTGGTTTTGGCTGTGTACCCCGGTTTCCTCCACCAGTTACAACTGGCTAGTCACGACATAGCCTTAATATGGCAGAAAAAGTGACAAAAAACGAAATTCCAAATTCCAAACTAAGAATAGCCACTGAGGGAAGACTATAAGTTCTCTAACATAAATACAAGTAATCTTTACCTATCACTCGAGTGAACTTCTTAAATTTTTACTTGACCAAATTTAAGATTGGGCCCCTCAAGTTCAACAAGGTTTTCACAAATTTTTCGCTCTCATATTTTTTGTGCATTGGCAATTACTTTCTCAAGCAGCTCTAGAAATAAGGGTATAGATTAAATAAGGACTTGAATACCAAATCGCAAGTAGCCCAAGAAAGAATTAACTATCGATAAGTGCTCTGGCATTATTTCTCAAGTTGCTTGGTAAATAACAAGTAGTGTTCTGGCTTTATTTTACACATTGAGAAAGGTGTCATTTCTGGGTAGCTTAAGGATAAAGTCATTTTTGCACTAGGATTCATGAGTTACTCTAGAAACTAGAGATGAGAGGGTGGGGTGGTATTTACCTGTCAACAATGAAGACTTATTATTCTAGCTTATGTTAACCCTTCCAATGCTGAGGCTACTTTCGTCCAAAGCACAAGGATTCAAGACTTTTTGAAAACCATCTAAACCCTATCATATTTGTATTCATTGGATAGGTTTCGCTGAGTATCTTCGGATGTGTACCCATGTGCCAGGGTTTAAGTCATTTTTCAGTTTTTTTTGCATCATTTTGTATTGGCCAAAAGAGCAACCAGCATCATCAGGGTTAACGCATATATAATTCTAGAAGTGCTGCAAGTCAGTTAAATGGCAGTTTGTTAAATCTTAACCTACCCCGATTTGAGTTCAGGCCAGGTTTAGTTCTGTAATAATCCACAAGGGGGAGCCCTGAGAGCTGTGTTTGATGACGCATGCAACCCCTGAAAACTGTGCTGCCATTGGTAGTAATATAGATAAACAACACCTGTTTACCATCTAGGCTAATTCTTGCTTATACAGCAATGGTGTTGATTAACCCTTCCAATGCTGAGGCCACTTTTGTCAAAAGCACAAGGATGCAAAGATTTTTCAATGATAAAGTTCCACTTCATCTATGAATCAACATTGCGTTTCAATTGTATCTATATCAGACCACATGGGCGTTTTGATGATAAATGAGTTAAATCTTGGTAATTATGGACAAGACTTGTCAGAAAGACTGGGGCATTGCCCCTGGGTGTGCAGCTTGGGGCTATTTATACCTGACTCAGCCTCAGGGGCTCCTATCTATATATCTTAGCTGTGGGGCCTTGTTTTATGAACATTCATCGGTCAGAACTACTCTGTGAATCTTAGCCTGCCTCCCAGGCCATATTTAAATGTCATCCCATATGGATAGATGGCACAAGTTATCTTTTGGCTGATCCTCTCAAGGAAAGGAGACGCCAGTTTGGTGGCTCTCCGCGACCGCGCAACGACACAGAAGGGAGGCCTGTATACTAGGAGGGTAGTTGGGAATAAGTCAGTACAATGCCCATTGTGTGGCAATGCAGTATGGGTGCAAGCATACATTTATATATGATATAAAGTAAAACATGGTAATGCCTGGCAGCTAGGCTACCCATCCTATAGTGTGATGTTGAGTTTGTTGTTGACCTTGAAGTAAAACACTGTGCATAATGCCTAGTAGCTAGGCTATGTGAACATGTGATTATGCACATATAAGTGTAGGCCTACAGGTGTACTCTTCTCAAGATCATGGGTTTTCCTAGAACTAGTTGGCGAGTCTCCCACTTGCTTGTCAATTTAGGATCCACAGGGAATTTTGGCACAATACCAAGCATTTGTCCTTGATCTTTTGTTATCCAGTCATGTTTCCTTTTTTCCTAAAAAAAAAAGTAGACCATTGTAAGGGATATGTACTGGTATGTACTTATATATATATAACATACCAAATACCGTACTTGTCTGATTACCCGCACCCCAAAGATTTATAACCGCACCCAATAATATACTTATTTTGAATACCCCCCCCCCCCCCCAACAAAACCTAAAATATCATTCAATCTTAGGCCACTCCAATTTAATTAGTTGTCTTACGAGCTTTTCTTGGAAAAAAAATCCTGTCAGACTCCAAAAAAAATAATAATAAAAGTCGACTATGGTGTCTTACGGACGAAAGTGGTTTTGAAATTTTCTGTCAGACTCCAAAAAAGAAAAAAAAAAGTGCAAGTTTTAAGAATATTCTTTGTAAGGTTGAATCAATCAACTACAGGAAGCTATCATTGCTGTAGTAGAGCCTCAGACTTGAGGAGGTATACCTCCCACCCTTCAGGTTACAGGGATTAATTGATTGATTGATTTTATTTAGTTGAGAATAGGCTGGTAGAACTAGAAACATATCGCTACCAGTCCTAATCGTCAGACTCTAAAAAAAATAAAATAAATAAAAAAAGTCACATTTTTCAACTTTTTTTTTTATTCCAAAATGGCTCATTTCCTACCTCCTGAGCACGTAAGACAAGTAAATAAATTGGAGTGGCCTTACCTTTAAAAGGTGCCTTTGCTATGATATTTCCTCACACTGCTGTCTTTTCCACTGTTTTTGCCCCCTTGGATATACTTTATCATAAAAAATATAGCTCAAAATGTACTGATCTACTAAAATGGGTTAAGTAAGGAACGTTTTTCTTATGGATTTTCTACTGGATACTTAATTATGTGCTTAAGTAGGAGGTCTTAGATAATTACATCTCATATTTGACTTTCGTACAAGATATTCTTCAGATCATCATATTGGCCTTAATATAAATCTAGGTCTTGACCTTCAACTTATCCTAGCTGTCATGCAAAATGCCTGTCACCGCAAATGATGCAATGTCAATATATTATACATGATCTTTAATTTTTTTACGGGGTTATTTCAAATTATCACAGGACTAAGCCAGGTAACCATCCAGACAGAGCAATAAAATATGTAAGGATAGGTACCGGTACTCAAAATGATACTGATTATTGATATCCTATATGGTAAAAGTATTGTATCAAAAAATTTAAGTATCGTATCATATAGTTTAAGATTTAGATATATATATATATATATACAATTGACTAAATTGCTACCTAGACCAGGCTGATCACTGTTTACTAGTGAAATTTCCAGACTTGATTGTGCTAAATTTGACAAAATTTGGTTCTTTGAGGCTGAGTATTGTTAAAAATATATATAAAAGTATTATATTGTAAAGGAATTATCAATATTGTATCGTATCATGAACAATCATGTGACAATCCCCCAAAAAGATGGTATGAACAAAATGCAATACTGGTGTATTTCCAATATATGTGAATGGGTTAAAAGGGTGGTTTGCATCTTGACCCAAAAGTTGATCCACTGCCAAGCAAGGGAACAACATTTTTTGAGATCATTCACATAGTTTATTGTTGATTTTGAATGCGTTTGATCTTGAACCAGTTAATATATAGGTGGAGATTGAGCGACAGATTACCCTTTTGAGTTTGCTTACTTGATGCATGCATGACTCGGCATGGGTAACATTCTAAAAAGCTGGTGAAACTAAGTTCAGTACAAGTGCATTATATAATGTTCTTCCTAGAATTAGCTGAATCAACCCTTCCTTATAATGCTGAGCCTACTTTCACCCAAAGCACAATGATTTTTGAAAAACATCTAAACCCTGTCATGTTGGTATTCATTGGATAGCTCTCACTGAGTACACTCAGATGATTGCCTGGTAACAGAAAATCTTGAAGGCAGAAACATATATATATGACAGCCTAGAATTCTAGGCTAAGACCACATCTACACACAGGTGCTGGTTCTAGGGGTCCATAGGAAATTAGCCACTCTACCTATAGTACAGACTTCTCACAGGTGAATAAGTTCAGTGACACTCATACTGCTAAGTAGCGGTTTCTAACAATAGTAGCAGCTTAGCTAAGTAATGGGTGGTCACTTGTATATTGACTATAGTCATGTAACCCACCATTCACACTTGCAAGTTTCCACATAGGTCCTTCCTATTTTGTTGAAATTGTTGTTAACTATGGCATTTCCAGAAATAGAATAAGACAGAGAAATGTTTCTTTGAACCAAATCCATATAGACTGTCCTCAAGATGATGCCAGTAGATCTCCAGGCATGAATGGGTTAAGCATGTTTAGACATTACTTGATAGTACTCAGCAAGAGCTTTCAATTGAATACCAACATGGCATGGTTAAGATCATCGGTTCTCTAGCATTTTTTGTTCTTGTTACTTGTACAAAAGTAAACTCCGCATCAAAAGTGTTAACCCTTGCAATGTTGAGCCTACTTTCGTCCAAAGCACAGGGATTTTTAAAAACCTAAACCCTGCCATATTGGTATTCATTGGATAGCTCTCACTGAGTACTCTCAGATTAGTACCCATGTATCAGGGTTTCAGTCATTTCTTAGGGTTTTGCATCATTTTGTATTGGCCAAATTAGCCACCAGCAACGTAGGGGTTAATTTCCTGACCACTGACAGGTAGGTAAGGTATTTAGCCCTCCAGCCTCAGGGAAATTCCTCCCACATGAGTATAATGAGAATTACCCTATTAACCCATTCAATGCTGAGGCTGCTTTTTGTCCAAAGCACAAGGACGCAAAGTATTTTGAAAACCATTTAAACCCTGCCATTTTGGTATTCATTGGATAGCTCTCGCCGAGTACTCTCAGATGAGTACCCATGTGCCAGGGTTTCAGTCATCTTTCAGGTTCTTGCATCATTTTGTATTGGCAAAATTAGCCACCACCAGCACAAGGGTTAACCCATTCATACCTGGAGATCCAAGAAAGGCCAGGTAGGGTTGGATGCTGTTAAGAGGCACCGGTACTGGTACCGGGTATCATTTCAAAAAGTGCCATATCATACCGTTTGATTCCTTTAGTGTTTTCTAAACGAGCTAACCACTGTGAAGTTATCATTTATTAGGGATTGTCCAGGATCCTTAACATGACTTCACAACAAAATTTATAAGGAAATAAAGCCATAAAGTTCTGTAAACAGTACCATTAAATACTGTACTGTTTAATTGATACGGATACCATACCATACTGTTTCATTCTTACCATGTTACCCATGACCCAGCCAGGATTTAAACAGTCAGTGGCAATGGCCTAGACCACTTGGCTATCAGGGTAGGGCAGGCCTCTTCTGTTTTGAAGACTGAAACTGCTTGTACTGTCTAAACGAAAGGTGTTTTTTACTTAAAGATAATGCTGATATACAATGGAAGTATATTTATATTGTGTGCATTAGTCCCCTCAGTCAAAATTGCAGTTTTGAAGTTGTACATCAGATTGAGGCTCTGTCAAACGGTATAATCAGTTATTTTTATTGTGCAATTTAATCATCCCGCATCGTCTCCAAGCACTACCTTAAGTAGAAGAATAAAAACAAGTGGATATGAAGCCAGTCAGTCAACCTGAACAGGCTAGCCTCAAGCAATAGCCCAAAAGTTGTGCTTTGCGCATGCTCAGATGATGCTGGTGCACGGGTCTCTCTGTAATGTAAATGATACGGGAGCCCTGATTGGTCCTTGTCTCATCGTGACCTCACGCTGATGCCAAATCAGAAACCCCTGTTGCGTCCAGCCCTTCACTATAGTGCATTTAGTAATTGCATGGTCTCTCGCTACATATCCATTCTTTTCTTCATCTAAGGCACTATTCAATTTGATATCCAATTGATTAGGGAAGATTCCGAAGAATGCTATACAGGACACTGGATATTCTAAAGCAAAGTTCGATTATCTGTCTGCCATGTTTGCAGTATGCTGAAGCATGCACTTTAATACTGTTAGGGTCTAAAGCCCAACATAACCCATTTAATATGCTCATGGTGGCCAAACGCAGCGTGACAACTTTAATAAAATCTCACAGGTGAAAGCGTAATCGGAAAACTAGTAGGTGAAGGAGATATGAAGATAGAATACTACCAATAAATCTCATTTTGATATTTTGTAAAATCATTCTTGCTAGTAATTGTCCTAATTATCCATATATATATATATATATATATATATATATATATATATATATATATATATATATATATATATATATATATATATATATATATATATATATATATATATATATATATATATGAAATCCTAACTGGTCAATGAGATTGTGTTCTTTCTTGACCATTCCATCCTGTTGGCGCGTCCCTCCTTTTCCTCTGGTCACCCCATTTGCAGTCCACTGGGGTCATGGGTGATGAAGAAGTATGGTGATTGTGTCTTTTATACTGGTAATATTTCACATTTAATGGGCCATTTTGTTGAGTCAGACTGCGTAATATGATTCACTCTAGGCGGCCACACTTCAGCCCCCGCCGTTTACAGATTGGTTTGAGTAATTCACCCGGCGCCACAAATTAAGTCTTCTAGTGATTAAATGGGTGCACAAAGTACATTTCATAGAATGAAACTGGACATGATCGAACAATTTCAACCCTAATGGTCGTGCTCATACCAACTCCCCTCGCTTACGGATTGGCACCTTTAGGATTTTCTTGATATTTTCTCGACAGGATATTGATATTTCCTTAATGATAAATTATCCTTACAATATTTCTAACAAGACTCCCTGCCTCCTAGGGACTTTGATTAATTTAGTATGTCAGCTTCAGAAATTATGCTTATAAATAGCAAACCCGTGTAGGCTTTTTTATGGGTACTTTCTGGTAGCAGTAAGGTCGATTTTATATTGTAAAGCAGACCTGGTATGATAGTACTTAGATAATGCAATACTTTTCCCTGTTCAATACCATTAATTGATATATTGCATTGAGTACCAGTATGAATCCTTTCTCCTGCCAGGCAAAATCTGAATGCTGTGACACTGAATATAAATTAAACCTTCCATGATGCTGAATCTAGTTTCGTACAAAGCACAAGGATGCAAAGATTTTTGAAAACCATCTAAACCCTGTCATGTTGGTATTCAATGGATAGCTCTCTCCGAGTACTCTCAGATGAGTACCCATGTGCCAGGGTTTCAGTAAATTTTCAGCTTTTTTTGCATCAATTTGCATTGGCCAAATTAGTCACCAGCAGCATAAGAGTTGATATATGCATAAAACACCTTGATATAAACTGTCTTAAGACAAATATCCAGATGGATAGGAAGCCACCAGATCTCACTGCATGACCTTCATTACGAATAACAACAGTGGATCAACTGATATACCCTTCTTGCAACCAATAGGCATGCTCTATGCCCTTTAACCTGCTCCTTGATTACCCGCGTGCAGCACTTAAATTACCTTACAGGTGCTAAACAACCAGCCGTAACTCTCACACTGTACTCTTCGCCTAATGTGATTGTGTGGTAATTGGACCCTGTTTCAGTTCCCAATCCCCCATGTATCTACCTCTCTGGTACTGTATACTGTTTTAATGTTGCAGCAGTTTAATAAATGCAAATTTTGTGGACCCCTGGAGTCCACAATTATTAGACCGTGTACCATTATTTTGATATCCGATCCCTATTGTCAAGTATGTTTTTTGTCATGCTAAGGGAATTGAATTATAAGATCAGAAAAAAGTGCATTCCCAGTGTTTAAAAACAGGTTGATAAAATGAGCCTTGTGTAATTCGTTAATGGCCCAAGATATTCACTTAAGTGATATTTATCTGACAAAGATATCTTTTATCAATACCAGAGATATTAATACTCACTACCTAATGTACTTTTCTGTCAACACTGAACTAATTTCCCCCCAAAATTAACAATCCAAATTTTAAAGAACTGGTGCATGCAGCCTTTTAAATGAATAAAACAAGTAGATATGAAACCAGCCAGTCATCCTTAATAACCAGGCTGCGGTGAATTAAGCCCAAATTTATGTTCTGCGCATGTTGGTGCACAGTTTTCTCTGTAATGTAAATGATACGAGAGCCCTTGTTGGTCTTTGTCTCCTAATGACGTCACACTGAGGCCAGATTTGAGACCCCTGGGATAGCCAGATAAAATTGGTCTCTTGCTACATATCCATTCTTTTATTCATCTAAGATGCACATCCGAAAGCCTTTTTCCCTTGGCTGGGACCTTGAGTTTCCGTTGCTGAGTGCAGTATTTACTCTCACTCTCAAGGCTGCTGTAGGTCTGCAGCATGTGGATTTACAGTGCTTCCTATGGGACAGTTTGTACTTAAGCTGGTAGTAAAGAGGCATGTAGAGACATGTTAATGTCCGATTCTGAACAAATGCCTAGTCTGGCTCACAGGAGTGAAGAGGAAAGAGATTTGAGAGAACTGAGGTCTCTTTTCTTGCTACACAGTGGATTGTAATGCTTGGTCACTGAGCAACAACTAGGGAGACTATGAAAAAAATTGATGTAAAATCCTGTTTTGTTAGTTATGTCTTTTATGTCTGGGTATAAAGTGGAAATTGTATTGAAAATTATGGGCTAGGAATTGTCTAACATCCTACATTTATAAACATTGTTGCGATGAAAAGTTCCCCCTTATCAATAAAGACTGTTTGGGTTTATAATACATGTTTTAATAAATTATTTATACATATACAGTACATGAGATATCTATCTGTGTGTGTGTGTTTGTTGCTCAAAAATTACAATTACAAAGCTTATGAAATATTGTTCCAGAATTAGGGGTAGGGGTGGTGTCTTCTATAGGGGGGGGGGGACGAAGGGAAAGAGTCGGGTTGGTGTATACTCAAGAGGGGTTGGAATGAGGGGTAGGGTGCATTTCATACATGTCTTGTTAGCTACCACAGTGTCATGAAGAGACGATGTGTGACTGACGCTGTTAACAGCTGTTGTTTTTACTGATGGGATATCCCATGGTGTCCCGGGTTCCAGCTAGCTGAGCATGGCAATTACACTGCTCTAAAGGACAATCACCATAAGTGCACATTGCTCTGGGATAGATTTTGTTTGTATTAGTAGCATGGATGGTTACATGATTAATACTACAATATTGGTGATAATCTATAAAATTTTAGAGAACTTTTGATCTTTTTAGTTCAAATTCCTCTACAGGCTCAACTGATATTGATGTCAGAACGTGTACTGCATGCGTAACTCCAGTGTGGAGATGTTTAGAAGCTGGCACCATGTTTAGAAGTACTTGCCCGCTTCCCCTGATATGATATCATTAACCCTTCCAATGCTAGGCTACTTTCGTCCATAAGCTCCAAAACGCAAAGATTTTTGAAAACCATCTAAACCCTATCATGTTGGTATTCATTGGATAGCTCTCACTGAGGACTCGAATGAGTACCTATTTGCCAGGGTTTCGGTTATTTTTCAGGTTTTTTGTCTCATGTTGTATCAGCCAAATTAGCCACCAGCAGCATAAGGGTTAAGGAAACATTGATATAGTGTTGTAACATGAAGATTTGAAGGAGGTAAATCCCTATAGCTACATAGAAAGTTTGCATATGCAAGTTATTCTATGAGTCTTATAGGTAGAAAAAAGTAATGGGTGAAAAGGTAAGATGTGATTATCTTTCCTTGTCTTCACCAGGAGTGATAGTGCTAATAAGATATGTGTCTGTCACGATTCTTCTATTCTTCTATGAGGTGAAAAAAGACCCTACTTTCTGAAGAACACATGTTTCTGTGACAAATGAGTTATATAAATGTCCTTGTGACTAGATACTTAAGATAGATAATGTTGAAGTCAGAACAATCAGACCTCGTTATGATAGCTTAATGAGACCATCATTTGTATAACATTGGAGCACATAATGATGATGAATGTAGCAAAAAGAAAAAAAACTCGTTTATGTCTTACTTAACAAAAATCAGTAGGATTCAATGATTCCATGGGCAGCTCTAATAGGGATTGGCACCTTTAAAATATTTGCGATACAATATAAAATTGATATTTCTTTAATGATAGAATATCCTAGCTAGTGATATTTTGATACGTTCTGGATCCCAGCGGCCTAGTTTTTCTAAATTTAGCACTGTTGGCTTCAGAAATTTTGCTGATAAATAGCGAACTGCCTCTCGATGGAGACATCCAGGTAGCAACTAAATCAATTTTATACAAATCTCAAATTTTAGTGATATGATACAATATGATATTTTATTTATTTGATATTGATATTTGATTTTATATAGAGTACCAGTACTTAACCCTAGATTCAACTCATCTAGGAATTAGGTTCCTCCATCTAGCCATGATAACATTTAATCATTTATCAAGGAATATTTTTATGGAAATCACTTTTATGTAAATCTTTGAAAATAAATATGACACCCTCCATTGCTTCTAATGATCGAGGCATTGCCTTGAAGAACAATTATCATAGCAGTAGCTGGGAGGGTGATAGATAAGCTTTCATAAAATCATAAAGTCAATTTTACACTTAACTGTGTAAATATAAATGATGATGATGATGAAAATCAATGCAATCATGACAATGATGGTGATGGTGTTAATTAATCATTATCATGAGAATAACAGTGATGATGATGATGATGAAAATCAATGAGGATGATAATTTATCTTATTATACCTCACGTGAAAATACTCTCATCCCATTGGATGAGAGCCATGTGTCAAGACTGCTAGCAACCTGTGTGTCTGTAGGTTTAGTGACAGCGGGCGCTACTCAATGAGTAGCGCCCGCTGTCAAGGAGACGACGCATTAGCACCCGTTGTCAATGTGCCGTTTCATGATTCCCTATATTGTTGAGGACGTCATGCTTTCAAGATCCCCGCGCGTGGCGAAAGTATTTCAAGGCCTCAGCAGAATGCCGCCGTCAACAATGGAATTATCTTATTGTTGGGAACAACTTGCGCGAGTGTCTCAATTCAGGGGAAAAAGTATAATCTCAACCCAGTTGAGGAAGTAGGTTGTTCAGGAAAGTTAAATTAAATACATGTAGTATATCCCAACATGGTCAGCACGGTAAACCTGCTGCTCCGAAATTACACTGCCCAAGTGAGTTTTGTAAGTTTCAACTTGTCATGGATTTTGGGTGCCCGGGGGTGAGGGGTGGGGGGGTGTTGTTCGGTATAATAAAACAAATATGACATCCCTGCGGGGTTGCTAACATGGTAGTCTACCCCTCGTGAGCATTGTCACCCTCGGGCTACGCCCTCGGGTGACAATGCTCACTCGGGGTAGACAACCATGTTAGCAACCCCGCAGGGATGTCATATTTGTATAATAATTATCAAGAAGAAAATAACAGCAATGATGATGATGATACTGGTGGTGATGATGATAATTTCATTATCATGATAACAATGATGATGATGATAATCTTATCATTATCATGAAGAGAATAACAATGATGATGATGGTGATGATGATGATGATGATGATGATGATGATCATCATCATTATCATGCTAACGATGTGGTGACAGTGTTGATGATAAGATGGTTGGTGGGCAGTGAGAGACCTTCAGCTGTGAAGTGGTGGCTGAGGATGTGTGCAGCAGGAGGATGTGATGATGGTCTATGAGCTGAGGCTGCTGCTCCATGAGCACTATAAGCAGCAGCTGCTGGTAGTGGTGGAACTGGGAGTGGGAGCACATGGTTGGTGGGCTGGTGGGCTACCGGGTGCAATGGGCAGCCAAGCCTAAAACCACACTTCACCCACCCACGCTGCATGGGGCGACTCTCATGCATAGCCAGCATCCTGGTCAGTAGCCTCCAGACAGGGAGGGGGGGGGGGGAGGTCAAGGATTCAGAATAGAATGAGGGGGGGGGAGGTCAAGGATTCAGAATAGAATGAGGGGGAAGGGGGGGAGGTCAAGGATTCAGAATAAAATGAGGAGGATTCGATAGCAATGGAAAGGAGGAGGGAAGAAGTAGAGAAGTTTAACCCTAATGCTGCTGGTGGTTAATTTGGCCAATACAAAATGGTACAAAAAACCTGAAAAATTATTGAAAGCGATCGATTTGCCATCTAGCTTTAATTTCAATTGATAATTTGGGCGAATTTTGGCCACAGTGTCTGACCTTTGATCGCTATTTTCTGAAATTTTCGGCCACCATCAGCCAACGAAAATCGTACTTAGTAAAAAGTGTCCGAGATTTGCAAGAATTTACGGTAGCATAATTGAGTACTCAGTGAGAGCTTTCCAATGAATACCAACATGACTAGGTTTAGATGGGTTTCAAAAATCGTTGTGTCATGGTGCTTTGGATGGAAGTAGCCTCAGCATTTGAAGGGTTAACCTACTAATGCTTAATGTTCCTCTAGAAAGTGTTGTCTGAATCAATAATACTTTTGACAATAATTTGAGTTATAAGTCTGATTTTACAAAATGTCTAAAAGGAATTTGGGGTATATTGTTTTGATTGAAAATCACTCCAATTATTTTTCGATATTTGCTTTGGTTGGGAGATTTCACCACAATTGTCAGGCTGTGATTGCTCGATGCAGGCATGGAAGGCTTAACCCATTACTGCTCACAGTGCCTAAAAGCAGCCTGACATTTTTGATGAAATGTTGCAAGAAAAAGTAAAATTGGGGAAAACCAACTACTCTCCTTCGCAAATATACAGCGTAAAATCATATTTTATTCCATCGTTAATATCAAAGGAAGCATGGATACAGACAAGAATTTCTATAGAAATTCTTAAGAATCAATGGGTTAAGGTTGCTACAGGGAAGCAGATATATGGTAGCTACATCGATCATACGGGTCGTTAACATTCTGGTCAGGACTAAACCACAAGTAGGAAGGAAAAATACATTTGAGAAACCACAAAAGTTCCACAGGAAATCAAAAACATTGTGCTAGCTGCAGCGGATGCTTGAGGATGCTATAACCTTACATGACATCATTTCCTTCCTAAAAACGGCTCGGAAACATACATTTTCACGCCATATTAAATTCTGATGATGGTTGGCACAATGGTGTGCTAATTTAACTGCTCAGTCATTTACAAGATTGTTATGGTACAAAGGTGGGATGTAAAGAAAAAAAGTTCCAAGTTTAACCCTTCGTATGCTGATGCTATTTTTCATCCAAACTACAAAGACACAAAGATCTTTGAATACCATTACATCTTAACCTTTTCAGCTTGGTATTCATTGGATAGCTCTTGCTACAGTACTCTCAGATGAGTACCCTTGTGTCAAGGTTTCAGTCATTTTTTATTTTTTTTGCATCATTTTGTATTGTCCCAATTAGCCACCTGTAACATAAAGTTTAAATTCACAACAGTGTTCCAGAGCCTCATGCATCTCTGAACAAATGTGAAATATTGTGCAATCATTATAAGCCCTCCTATGTGCTCATGCTCATGCTCATGCTCAACATTAACCCATTAATACCTAAGAGTTCATCCCGGGATTGTCGTCTGGGTCATTGACACTTTTGACAATAACATTTGAATTAAGTATGATTTTACAAAATATTTGAAGGAGAGTTGTTGGTAATGTTCTGATCAACATTTCTCAATCAAATGTTTTCCTAACTATGCCTTTTCGTGCAAGATTTAATCAAAATTTTCCAGCTGTTTTTGGAGGCTGTGAGCACCCATGGCAAACTTGGGTATACTTTTTTTGTACTGAACTTGTACTGAAACCATGTGATTTCAGTACATATTCAGTACAGTATCAGTACCGTTATATCTGACTTCAGTATATACTGATTTAGCATCATTATGGAACGGATATGTTCCAATTTGGATCTGAAACAGTATATACCAAATCTGTACTGAAAACCGTATTCAGTACATATATGGTACGTACTGATTCCGCCCCCAATTGGAACAATCTTGTTCCATAACGATGCTGAATCAGTACGTACTGTCACTTCAGTTTACTGAATGTACACTGAAATTAATACATTTGCAAAACATACTGATTAGAACTCAAATTGGAACGATTTTGTTCCATAACGATGCTGAATCAGTACGTACTGTCACTTCAGTATACTGAATGTACACTGAAATTAATACATTTGCAAAACGTACTGATAAGAACCCAAATTGGAACGATTTTGTTCCATAACGATGCTGAATCAGTACGTACCTAACTACCGTCACTTCAGTATACTGAATGTATATGCTGAAATTAATGTTTTCAGAATGTAATGATTAGAACCCAAATTGGAACAATTTTGTTCCATAACGATGCTGAATCAGTACATACTGTGACTTCAGTATACTGAAATCAGAATGTACACTGAAATTAATATATTTTCTAAATGTACTGATTAAAACCCAAATTGATACAATTTTGTTCCATAATGATGCTGACTCATGACATGCTGTCACTTCAGTGTACTGAATGTACACTGTAAGTAAATCGCATGGTTTCAGTACAATTTTAGTACAAAAAATGTATATCCAATTTTGCCATGGGTACTCAATGTACATATTAAATTGGAACAAAAAGACTACATCCATTTTGGCCCTATACTCAATCAGGGCCGGAGGTTATTTGTAAAACCGTTAACTAAAATAAGACCTGTTCCAGCTATGGCAAAATAAGTAAACAATACAATGGCGATAAACAGTGAAAATAGGACTTGATGACATACTGATGTTTCTACTGGATAGCATGACCTTCATCTTCAATAATTCTTTATTTTTACAAGTTGTATGTTCAAACTAATGTCATGAAAATAAATTTTACTTCAAAATGAGGTTTTAAAAGTATTCACTGTCTGAAAATGATTGTCCATAAACTTAATATGAAATTAAAAGTCATACCTTTAAGCAAAAGAATAAATGCAGATGCACTTCTCCAACTTGATTCAAAATGTCGTCTGCTTTTCAATGACTCATCAATTTTATGTAAAAGCTACTTTGATTGGTTGACCAAGTCACGTGATCAATGATTCAACCAATCAGGCTCTCTGTACTTTTCAATGGTTTGAGCTGTGAGAAGTCATGTGATTTACAACCCAAACTAGATTTATTTATTTTTGATGATAATTATTTTCACTGTTAGAAGTAAATGAACAACTTAAAATGTGTATAAAGGACTGTTTCAACTGAAAAAAAGAATTTTAAGTGCAGAATGCATAAAAATGCATGTTAAAGATCAGTATGTATTCAGTATACTGTCCTGGTATAATAAAAATCTAAGTTAAAAAACAGTACATTTTTAGTATATTTTAGCATTTTCACTATACTAAAAAAATAAAATTAACAGACAGTACATTTTCAGTACATGCAAAAATGTTGAAGTCAAATTTCAGTATACATTCAGTACACACATGTTGGTCAGTCCTAAAACTGTACATATTCAGTATAAAACCTTAAACATAAAAAGGAAAATGAATAAGAAAAGTCTCAAATCAGTTCATTTTCAGTATTCCAGAAAAAAATAAGTCAAATGACAGTACACATTCAATACAGAAATGGCGCTCTCAGTGCACAAATAGTACAAATATCAACTATCATTTTTGACTTGATATAACTCAGTACATGATCAGTACAATATTGTACGAAATCAGTACAACTCAAACACAACCATTAAATTTATTGGTATACCAAAAGTATACTGAATTTTTCACTAGTACATCTCAGTATGAAATCAGTAAAAGTCAAACACAATCACTAAAGTTATTGGTATACCAAAAGTATACTGAATATTTCACCAGTACAAAAAAAGTATAACTGGAGGTATACTGTGAAGTTTTCAGTATACAACTGGTACATGTCCAGTACAGTTTCAGTACACTTTTTTTGACCACATTTCAGTAAGGGCATTAATGTTGAGGGGATTGATAGGCCTGCTAGATAATTAAGTGATAACCAGTAATATATCAAAGCATAGAAAGTTAATACAACTGACTCCTAATCAAATATTAAAGTTGGTATTGGCCAAAAGGTCACAGTCCTTACTCAGCACAATGCTCTGAAAAAATTCAGTTTAATAAAGTTATTATTGAACCTATTTTAGATACAGATGACAATTTATGTAGGAACTCTTAAGCATTAATGGGCTTATCCACTGAAGTTGGGATTATCTAGGAGTAATTCCAAGGAACACCTATAGAGGGCACCATATGGCCTTTTCTCTACTCAGTTACTTTAGCCCCATTTGATTTATTGGGTGAGGTCAGACTTTATGAGTCTATAAATCACCTAAATTTTACTACACAGAGAAGCAAATGATCCAGTCAACCCATTAATGTTTAAGATTCCTCTAGAATATGCCGTCTGCATCTATGATACTTTGGACAATAACTTTAAAATTTGGAATAATTTTGCAAAATATTTCAAGAAGTATTTATAATGTTATTATTAATATATCTCCATCAAATATTTTCCGAAATTTGCCTTTGTCTGCAAGATTTCATGAGAATTGTAAGGTTTCTTTTGGCCGCAGTGAGCGTTAATGGGTTAATGACTGCTTGCATAACCTATGATCTGCAGTGATGTGTTAATGGCCATTGATTGACTTTAAGAGCAATTTTATATGGCGTGCCCTAGAGAATGGATGTGATGTCTGATTAAAGAGCAAAAGGTCCTGAGGGAAAGTTAAGTTTGATTTAAAGGCCAAAAGTCTAGAGAGAAAGTTAGGCTTGATTTAAAGGACAAAAGTCTTTTGAAAAAAAGTTAGGTTTAATTTAAAGGACAAAAGTCTAGAGGGAAAGTTAGGTTTGATTTAAAGGACAAAAGTCTAGAGGGAAAGTTAGGTTTGACTTAAAGGACAAAAGTCTAGAGGGAAAGTTAGGTTTGATTTAAAGGACAAAAGTCTAGAGGGAAAGTTAGGTTTGATTTAAAGGACAAACGTCTAGAGGGAAAGTTAGGTTTGATTTAAAGGACAAAAGTCTAGAGGGAAAGTTGGGTTTCATTTAAAGGACAAAAGTCTAGAGGGAAAGTAAGGTTTGATTTAAAGGACAAAAGTCTAGAGGGAAAGTTAGGTTTGATTTAAAGGACAAAAGTCTAGAGGGAAAGTTAGGTTTGATTTAAAGGACAAAAGTCTAGAGGGAAAGTTAGGTTTGATTTAAAGGACAAAAGTCTAGAGGGAAAGTTAGGTTTGACTTAAAGGACAAAAGTCTAGAGGGAAAGTTAGGTTTGATTTAAAGGACAAAAGTCTAGAGGAAAAGTTAGGTTTGATTTAAAGGACAAAAGTCTAGAGGGAAAGTTAGGTTTGATTTAAAGGACAAACGTCTAGTTTGGTTTGATTAAAAGGACAAAAGTCTAGAGGGAAAGTTTGGTTAAAGGACACAAAAGTCCAAAGTGGAGATGTATATGTATTGCAAGAGATGCTGATGGTCTAAGTACTAATTTATGTATGGGCTGTTTCATAAATAAAAAACAAACATGAATTGCAATCATAAAATGCAAGAGAAAGTTAACATAGAAGATCAACTGTCCTGGGATTCCCCCAAATGTTTACTTTCTCTTGCTTTTGATGATTGCAATTCATGTTTGTTCTTTTGATTTTGATTTACTAGTCATAGGAAAAATAATCTTGAGCTGTAAAGGGAAAACAATGGCAAGCGTTGTGGTCATATATTTACTTTATACTGATGGAATGATAGTTGTATATGGATTTGCATATACGGGGATCAGTTCCTATCCATAACTGCTTACTCCCTAAAATATCTTACCATATTGGTGGTTATTTCCAACAAAAATATCTTCTTAAAAGTTATTTAAAAGATAATCAAAAATGGCAACCAGAATCAAACCAGCAAGTAACCCTCTAAATAGTTTACCAATTTCTGCAATTTCCCCATATCTTGAAAAAGCATTGAAGCATACAGCTCAATTTTGAGTATGTACCGTAAATTCTCAGAAATTTAGACCACCCTAAGAATTTAGGCCACTAAAATTATTGTGCAAAATAATTTAAGGGAAATCTGGGCCACCATTGTTCTATCGCTGGTCATCATTAAGGGAAATGTTTGCCACTATTATTCTGCTTTTTCTGAATTCTGTATTTTTGGAAAATATGGGTCACCCTCAACCCATGAAAATTGTAATCATTAAAAAGAGTCCCAAATTACAGAGAATTTATGGTAATAAGCATTGAGGGGTTAATTCAATCCACAGTGGAATTTCAGTAGTTCTTGGGTGATATGGCTGGAGGGGGGGAGGGGGATATTTCTATTATGCATGAAAATGAAGGGGTTTAAGAAGCCGTCCTTGAGGGGTGTGCATTAATCCTGCTTGGGGTGTAATGTGTAATCGGGCATGCACACCCCACACAGGCGACATACTGACTGTTTGACAGCCTTCTCACACCTCAGTGGTTCGTGGTAAATAGTTCCAACCACCAGTGAGCAGACCTTTCTCCTGTAGGAGACAGTACCAGCATCTATACACACACACAGGGCTTGACATTAAGGTTTGCATTATAGTGTCTATTGGAAACCTAGAAGACTTTGTACAAGCATCTACACACAGGGCTTGACATTAACCCTTATGCTGCTGGTGGCTTATTTGGTCAAAGTGGAATTATGGCTAAAAGTTCGGAAATGACTGATACCCTGGCACATGGGTACTCATCTGACAGTAGTTAGTAAGAGCTTTCCAATGAATATCCACATGACTTGGTCTAGATGATTTTCGTATTTTTTGCAAAGTTGTGCATCGGACAAAATTAACCTCAGCATCAGAAGTGTTAAGGCTTCTCTTGTGGTGTCTGCTGGAAACCTATGACAGCACCAGCATCTACACACACAGGGCTTGACATTAAGGTTTACATTTTAGTATCTATTGGAAACCTAGAAGTCTTTGCACAAGCATCTATTCACGGTTTCTCCTATGGTGTCTGCTGGAAACCTAGGAGACAGTACCATGCAGCATGGACACACACAGGGCTTGACATTAAGGTTTGCCTTGCCTGCTGGAGACCTATAGTAGACAATTCCAGCATCTACTCACACAGCGAGGGCTTAACATTAAGGTTTGCCTTGCCTGCTGGAGACCTATAGTAGACAATTCCAGCATCTACTCACACAGCGAGGGCTTAACATTAAGGTTTACATTTTAGTGTCTATTGGAACCTAGGAGACAGCTAGTACCAGCATCTATATGCAGGGGTACCTTTTTATCAGCATCTATACAATACCAGCATCTTTATGCAGGGATGCCTTTTTATCAGCATTTATATAATACCAGCATCTTTACGAAGGGATGCCTTTTTGTCTGGTAATAAATATTTAACTGACTCATGCCTAGAGTCTTTGACATGTGTTATTGGGATCTATAATACTTTTGAAAATAACTTTTGAACTAGAAATTCACATATATAGTCTGGTGGTTTTAACTGATACAGGCATCTATAAATGGTTCAATTTTTTTTCTAGGTTTAAATAATCAATTGTGTTTCAGATCTGACCCTCCAGTGACCCTCCAGCAGGCCTCAACGCTAACTCAAAATGATACTGGCCCTGTTGGACCAGTAACACCTAGCATCTGCTGGTCCTGCAAAAGATTTACTGGTCCTACATTTTTTCTTTAACATAACAAGAAGGAATTTTGCATAAAATTCACCACAACATTTATCTTTATAGATTTTATCTTCATTTAATTCAAAAACATAAGGGGACATTCTCGGTAGGGAAACTTTTTAACAAGAATGTCTCTAAATGTTTACTGGGCCTGTAGGACCAGTTGAGGTCTTTTTTTACTGGCCCGAAGTGGTTTTTGGAATTTTTACTGGCCTGGGGCCATAGGTTCACCCTAAGCGTCGAGCCCTGTCCAGTAATGTACCCTGAAATAATGGTATTTGTCTTTAAAGATGAATGATTTGTTTTTAAAGAGAGATGATTTGTCTTTAAGGCAAATGATTTGTCTTTAACACTTCCAATGCTGAGGCTACTTTCGTCCAAAGGACAAGAACATAAACATTTTTGAAAATCATCTAAACCCTGTCATGTTGGTATCCATCGGATAGCTCTTATTGAGTACTCTCAGATGAGTACCCATGTGCCTGGGTTTCAATAATTTTTCAGTTTTTTTTTTCACTATTTTGTGTTGGCCAAATAATCCACCAGCAGCGTACACATAGTGTTTTTCTACAAGAATTGCTTTCAATAGGTATGAACAGATTTTGGCCTGCAGTTAAATTACAAGGCATTTTGCACTGTAGCTGATTGGATGATCATGTCAGGCAGCGGGGTGACTTTTTATGATCTATTTAGTCAGATTCTAAGCAGATGTTGGTTAACTCATTAATGCTGACAGTGGATAAAGGCAGTCTGACGATTTTGATAAAATCTCACAGGCAAAGGTCGAGTTGGGAAAATATTTGAAGGAGAAATGTTAACCAGAATATTGCAAACAACTTTCCTCCAAATATTTTGTAAAATCTTTCTTCATTCCATACTTATTATCAAAAGTATCATAGATCAAGACAAAAATCTCTAGAGAAATTCTTAAGCATGGAAGGGTTATTAAGAACCCACCCCTCCCCATTATAACATCCTGCCTGCATGGTGAAGTTAAATTATGAGTGGGGATTTAGAAACTGGGCCCAAAATTGTATAAGGCATAATCTCCTTATAAAATGCCATTTGATTCATACTAGTGTGAAATAAACACTTTTTATGTATGAAGAGGACTACTATAATGATTATTGATTATTGAATTGCTTGTAATCCCAGAAACGTTTGGATGTCCTGATGCTGAAGGGAGATTTTTAAGGGTTTGGGTGTCTAAATGATGGCTAGACGTCCTGCTGGCTAAGATTATGATAATGACTCTCCTGAGGGGATCATAGCCTCCATGTGAGGCGATATGTACACCGAGGGGTCATTAAGGACTGGATGCCATAAAACACACAGACTTCTAATCAAACAGGAATTCTAATGAATATTTACACTGACTCAGCTCAGTGCATCTATGACTCATGCGATGACAACTTAGTGGTGATTACGATTACGTATGTTACTTGGTAAGATCCTGCCGGATCCAATGCTTATATGAAGCACCTGCAGTGCAACTACCCTATAACAAAAACACCTTTTAACCATGGTGTAGGGCAGGGTGAAATGGTACAGTACGAGTACCGATACCAGCAAAATATTATATATATGTTTTAACAGCATACTGTTTACGATACTTGAGAGGATTCCTTTCTTGTTACATATTCATAAAATGTCGATTTCTTTTCATATGGAAGGGCAATTGAAAGTGTAATACTTAGACAATAGTGCATTACTACAACAAGCATTTATATATATCATTTTAATTTTTTTTAAAAAGAATACCATAGCGTATGCTACTGTAAACATTGTTACTTTCTGCCACATTAATTCAGATCAAGCATCACAAGTTTAACTACTCTAAGCTAATCAGTACTAGCCAAAATGTATTTCTGTACTTTGAACTGTTTGTATGCAGATTTTACAAGTATATTTATGTCTTTGTGGGGAGACATATTGTTGCAACTTGCTTGTCTGCAAGATATCTATGTATATTTTGGTAAATCTTTGATTTATTTTTAGAGTGATTTTTGGTGCATTTCTGATCGAATTCTTATGCGGGAAAACCTGAGATTGAAACATTACTGCAACAAAATGTATGCTTATAGATGATTCATTTTTTTGCAGCATCATTTTAGTTGAACTGACTTTTTCACAACATTTGTATCATTTAGATGGATCAACTCTTTTGCAATAAATGTTCAATTTGGATATACTTCATATACATGGAATATACATATATATATATGATGTACATTATCCTCAGGACTTAAATGTTTTTAGTCATGATCCCAAACTTTATATTTCATTTCATATCAGCTACTTAAAAGCATTTTAGAGGGTTATTTATAATATTTCATTTCTTCAGTTTTATCTTTTCATTATTCAAGCAGGAGGGGGGGGCCATCCTATTTGCAGACAATTCCTGACATTCTAGTGTATTAGACAGGACTCAATATTAATGCTAACAGTGAACTGCTGGCCCCAGGCCAGTAAAAATTCCCCAAAACGGCTCTGGGCCAGTAAAAAAAGACCTCAACTGGTCCTACAGGGCCAGTAAACATTCTTGTTAAAAAGTTTCCCCTCAAGAAATTCCCCAAATGTTTTTGAAATAAATGAAGATAGAATAAAGAAAAAATAAAAGTTGTGGGTGAATTTTATGCAATTTTTTTCTTATTATGTTAAAGCAAAGTTTGTAGGACCAGTAAAAAAAATTCAGAACCAATAGATGTGTTACTGGTCCTACGTTTGAGTAAGCGTTGAGGCCTGTTAGGTTATGCAGTACAGTTATATGGCAGCCATCAGAGATACCTGCCTGTTAGTATGTGAGGCTGATGGCTTGGCTGTTGACAGAGTAAGGTTTAATGCTTGTAATTCTAGCCACACTTCTCCTTCCCAAGAACATAATCCTGTCAGAGTCAAGCAAACTTTTCACCCCTTAGTAGAGTGATGACTTCATCACTGCGAAACAGGCTGGAGTACAAACCATCAATGAACCTAGTGTGACTCCGTAAATTATCGGAATTTGGGTCACTTTTTTAATAACGACTATTTTCATGGGTTGAGGGTGGCCCATGTCCCTGAAATTTTTACCGATGAACCTTCTCAAGATCGGTGACCCATCGCCCAACTTGATATCTGATGGCTATAAATGGCTGCTCGATATATCTCACCACTGATAAAGTTTCCAGTGACTTGGGAAAGTGAGTGTATTTTGCAAGGTACTCTAGTCTTCTCTACCACGCTTGATATCTTTCACCACTGCCCAGGTTTTAATCCTGCTCATGCAGTCATGTGATAAAGTTGCCAGTGACTTGAGGTAAGGAAGTGATTTTTGCGAGGTACTCTGGTTTTCTCCACCTCTTACAAATGGCTTGTTATGACTTAGCCTAAATATGGCATGCAGTGCAAGTGGGTGCAGTTTTTATGAAGAAGGTGTAAATTTTAAGCAGATGCTGTGTGTTCTACCACCCCCCCCCCCCCCCCCCCCCCCCACACACACACCTCATTCTCAGCAGCTGATTATTGGTTCCACATGGGGAGGACAGCTATAGGGTCACTGGGGACGACTAGCATGATAAGACTAGTTTTAATATTGGTACGCAAAACAATACCAAATACTAGTATGCGTTTCTAGGATAAGCAGGGGTCTTATTAGCCTATAGCTACTAGGTTTTACTGCATTTGCCATATTATATATAGGGATTGGTACCAGTACTCGATACAATGCCAAATATTAATATTGAATAGGAAAAGGTGTGATATCATTTAATATCTGTTGTACTGATACAGCTTAACAATATATAATTGGCTTAACTGCTTAACCTGGACTTCTCCCTAAGTAGGCAAGCAGTATTGTTAAGAATATTGTCAAGATAGTGAATAGGTAAGGAAATATTTCTTCATTGCCTCTCTCCACCACTTGG
>OZ012692.1:29853632-29891132 GCA_963942565.1 Maea johnstoni
ACCGTTTATTTATCTATGGGACGTGGCAGAAATAGGTTCTTGAACTTGTGTGCTAGAGTATGATATTTCTTACACTAGGGGACAGAATTTTCATCTTGGAACTCGCCAGAGGCTCGTACCAAGATGAAAATTCTGTCCCCTCGTGTAAGAAATATCATTCTCTAGCACACGCGTCCAAGAACCTATGAGCCTCTATATGATGATATTTTTCCTCTCACTACAAGGATTTTATATGATATTTGATAGGGGGAATGTTAATCATTTCCATTGTAATTATTATTATTTATTCATATTCTTTTTTCCAATTTTTTGTTTTATTCCAAAGTTACCTTTGTTTCTTATCAATCTTTTATCTGATCTTGGCAGTAGTAGCCAATCTGGTGCACTAGCAGCCAGCCAGCCGGGTAGCCAGCCATGCTAGTATTTAAAATAACATATATAAGAGAACCATGCAATAAAACATTAGTCAAAACAATAAATAGGATGAAATGAATAGATAATTGATATTGTATATGGTTGTATAGTTAATGCTGAAAAGTTAACAGAATTAGCCCATCAGTGGTACGGTAAGAAACAGACAGTTTGTACCTGTGAATGTATATACAGGAAAGAAAACCTCTGTCTTGAGATCAGGTTTTGCTCCCATATCAATTATACATGTGTTCATGCAGTTCTTTAGGGTACACTCTTCACCCAATATACCCATTAAGCCTGTCTCCCAGGCCATATTTAGGTCCATGCAGTATGCTAGTGAGGATAGTTGGAAATTACTGCCAGTCACACCCCCTTGTGTGGCAATTGAGTGAACTAAATATCCAACAGTAGGCCACAAGCCCTTACGTAGACGCAGGCATTGGTTTGTATATAATATGGCAAAACATAGAAACGCCTAGTAGCTAGGCTACCCTGATCAGCCCATAGCGTGATCATTTTTGTTGTCGACCTTGAGTGGCAGGGTATGTAGGTTAATGTGACCAGCCAAGGATAATATTGGAAGCTAATGTTATTAACAGCGTTCATTCAAGCAGAAAAGTTCAAGACAACAGACACTGGTGAAACAGTGAGAGGCTGAGGAAATATTCTTTGCTTCCTCTTTTGGAAGACTGAATTAACCCTTCCAACATGAAGGCTACTTTCGTCCAAAAGACAAGGATGCAAAGATTTTTGAAAATAGTATAAACCCTGTCATATTGGTATTCATTGGATAGTTCTCACCGAGGACTCAGATTTTCCATCATTTTTCAGTTTTTTGTATCATTTTGTATTGGCAAAATTAGCCACCAGATGCATAAGGGTTAATGCTCCAAGGAGTCTGATTTTTTCCAACTAGGGGATAGTACCATGTTACTCAATGAAATACCAAATATCAATATTAAATTGGGAAAAAGTATCATATTGTTTAAGATCTGTACTGCTGGTACTGCTTAATGGTATATAATTGACTTATCTGCTACCTGGACATCTCTGTACAAAGACATTTCGCTATTTATTAGTGACATTTCTGAAGATGACAGTGATAAATGAACAAAGAATGGTTCCTTGAAGGCAGGAGATATCATTAGAATTTATATTTGTATCTTATGGAAATATCAATAACAAAAATTTCAAAGGTGCCAATCCCTAGAACTAACATCGTCAGATAATCTTTGATTATGAAATACCCTATATCCAATTTGATTCTATTATTTTCACATATCCTTATTTCAATGTAAATTTTATATTTTTTGATATCTTTTTTAAGTTCAATCAGTATAAGAAATAGTAAGAATGGGGTTGAAATAGGTGATAAAAGTACAGTTTCATTTATATATTTCAGATTTGTTTTCAAAAATAGATTTCTTAGTGTGTATTCTAGATGAAGTGTGTATTTCTAAAGAAAAATCTTTTATACCATATTTGGGTTCTGCGCTAAACTTCCACCTTGAATATGTCTCTCATCATCTAGCATCATGGCAAATCTCAATATTCTCCATAACTCTACCTAGAAGAGAATGCAAATATGGAGGAGTTCAATGTAAACACTAGTTCTATTTCTATGCTGTTAATAATCGGCCAGTAAATCTATGTTGACATTGGTATGCGTGGTAGAAGAGTGCATGCCTCAGTCGGCTAGACACAACAGATTGCCGTGCTCCGTGCTCTGAGCTCCGCGCTAGCAGTGGCCGGCTGGCTGGCTACCCGGCTGGCTGGCTACGCTAGTGCACCAGATTGGCTACTGCCAAGATCAGATAAAAGATTGATAAGAAACATAGGTCAGAGTGTGAACTAAGAGATCATCCTCTGAATAGATAATGAAAACTCGCACCTATGGACACAGTCTAGTCTGGCTAATTTAAGACATGGAGAATATTGTCTGCCTCCAAGGCCATATTGAATTCAGAGATGTCATACCTTTTGGATAGATGGCACTGCCTTATTTTCGTGGGTACTTGTGGGAAACACGCATGTACAACCCCCTCGTTTGGAAATTGTAGGAACGAAATGGGTCAAAAGGTGTAAACACAATAAAGCCTAGTAGCTAGGCATAGACATGGACTCAAATATTAACCGATACTGACTGGCTTATGATAGTTTTAACCTATACACACCAATAGTCTGATTAATTTTTTGAAAAGATGAGATCATGATTATGCTAGTATTAAGTAACCTTCCTAAAAAGGTCTGGGAATTTATGATATTAACCTATACACACTGGCACTGCCTATCTGGCTTAATTATATCAAGGTAGTAATTAAATCTCCTTGTCAAGCCATGGGATATTGAACATAACATCTACTGAATAAATGTGGTTAATTTGGAACAAGGGGTGCGAAGTGGCAATGAATAATTAGGGATTGGCACCTTTAAAATTTTCCCGATTTGATACAATATCGATCTTTCCTTTATGGTATGATACATAAACAATTTTTAATGATACTGCCTGCCTCCCAGGCACCTAATTTTGGTTAATTTAGCACTGTCATATTTGGAAATTTCGCTATTGAATAGCAAATTGCTTTCATAGGGAGATGTCTGGGTAGCAATTAAGTTAATTTTATGAATATATTAAATCTTAATGATATGATAGGATACTTCATTTTTTCGATAGAATACTTTTTCCCCTTCAATATTAGTATTTGGTATCATATCATATACCAGTACCTATCCATACTATCAACCCAATTATGCTGGCAGAGCCCCACTGATATCCTTAAAATACCAAAAAAAGAATAAATATTCTTCGATTAGTAATAAGTGTCACGCAGGGAGCTAGACTTGCTACAAGTCTGTGATATCTGGCTCTTTCACTGATCTGACTTGAGTTGATTTCACTCCAGTATTAGTTCTGAATAAATCCTCAAGGGGGACACACTTGAGCTCTATAGTCTGTATCAACCCGAAACTCATGAAAACAGTGCTTCCATCTATAGTTTGAGAGAGGCATCAAACCTACTTAGTATGTATAGCATGATAGCGGTGGGGGGCATTATACCTAACACAGCCTGAGAACCAGGCTAGCAAGGAGCTAGCTCTCAAAGTAATGGGTCTAGGGACCTCTCAACGGATCAGAGGTTATATGGGCCCCACATTAAACCACAGATAATAGTTTGTGGTCAAGGCAGTGACCAGGAAGAGGAGTGGACAGTGTAACCTCAGACAGAATGCCCTATAGGAAATTGAATGTTTCCTATATATGCCTTATTAGGCCCCAAAATAATTGTCTGTTTCTGGGGTCCCTATCGTGTCTACAAATTGGCCTGTAGTCAGACGTTTTTATTGCACTTATAGCATTTATGCACTTCTCACCGACTGGCCACCGGAGTAATTATTTATTAATAGCTACACATCAGCCGGGCTAGTGGGTTGGAATTCCCATTCTACACAATAAGGGATAGGTACCTATTATACTTAATATGATACCAAATACAAATATTGAAGGGGAAAAAGTATTGTATCAAAAAGTATGGTATTGTTTTGTTTAAGATTTATATGAAATAGACCTAACTGCCATCTGGAAGCCCTTGCTCAGAGGCAGTTTGCTATTCATTATTAAAATTTCTGAAGCCAGCAGTGCTAAACTTAATGACATTAAGTCTGTTGTAGGCAGGCAGTAATGTCAAAATATTGTTAAGGTATCAAATCGTTAAGGAAATATCAATACTGTTTTTTACCAGGCAAATCTCAAAGGTGCCAATTCTTAACACATTGCCCCCTGAGCTGACCCTTTTAACAGTGGAGTTGACTGGACTCTACAAAGAGAATTTCAGGTATGAAGAATAGTGTAGAGATTGGATATTCAATAGATATTATTTTGCGGAAAAAATGGAAAACCTACCTATGTAGTGACCCATAACTTGAAATATATAATTGTGATTTCTTTTCTTTTCTTCTTTGGCTTTATGAATCCCAATTCATTGTTTCAGTTGTGGAGGGCCTTTTTTTTTTGGCTTTATGAATGCTAATTCCTTGTTCCAGTTGTGGAGGGCCTGTTCTCATGTCTGAGTGGTCTAAGCTGTTGCCACTAGCTAACTGCTCGCTGTCTCTCACCGTAGCTGGTTTTGAATGTGGGGCCAGGGCATGTGAAAATGTTGCCAGTAACATGAATTTATGCAGTGGTATTCACCGGGTACTCTGTTTTCGTTCACCACTTACAACTGGCTAGTCATGAATTGGCCCAAAAAATAAAAATTGGCGATATATTCGAAAAAAATCTAAAACCCAAATTCTTACCAGCTGTGCCTAGAGATGCAGTCCATTCAGATATCAAATCTTGTGTACTGACTGCCCTTGCCATCTGTAGGATGGGCAGTGAACCTACATTCTTAAAGCCCGGAGCGAGCGCTGACTCTTCACAAGAATGCACTCCATGACTGGATGTCGGGGCCAAATTTGTGGTCGGATACCATACAGAGGTGGATTACTAAAACAACAGCAAAAAAAGATGACAATGTCGAAGTGATGAATATGTTGTGAAAGCCATATCCTGTGTTGACTTTGAGTTATAACATCTGATCATATCATATTCGAGGTACACTCTGAACCAACTACATTATCATATTTTAAAGATATTCTTCACTTTTCCCAATGCATTTTAAATTTTAATTCAGTTAAAGGAAGATATCCAATTTTGATTGCGACTTTGAGAAATAGATAAAGAGAGAGAGAGAGAGAGAGAGAGAGAGAGAGAGAGAGAGAGAGAGAGAGAGAGAGAGAGAGAGAGAGAGAGAGAGAGAGAGAGAGAGAGAGAGAGAGAGAGGAAGGCATGCAGAGGGAGAGACAGAGCAAGTGCTCAGTGTGCTTATCCTGTTTATATTGTTGTATATGTTATAATCCATGTAAATACATACTCCCAAAGCATACTACTAAAGTCAGAGAGAGTCAGAGAGAAAGAGAGAGAGAGATGGAGAGAGAGAGAGAGACAGAGAGAGAGAGAGAGAGAGAGAGAGAGAGAGAGAGAGAGAGAGAAGAGAGAGAGAGAGAGAGAGAGGCATGCAGAGAGAGAGGGAGAGGAAGAGAGCATGTGCTCAGAATATGCTTATTCTGTTTTATATTGTTATATGTAAACCGTGTAAATACATACCCCCAAAAAGCTTACTACTAAAGTAAAGAGTAAAGTAAGAGTAAAGTCTTAATCTCAGTGGTAGCTAGGTGTCATAGGTTGCATGCCCAAGCCCATAATAAGGTTGTATGTCTTTCAAAATTAACATTTTTGTATAGATCTCATATCATTTCATTATTTTTTGCATTAGACCAATCCACTTTAATCCATTAAAACCTACTTTGATAGCACCCCCTAAAGGCCCGGCTATTATGACAAAATCTTTTGACAAAATCTTTCTTTTTTAACCCATTTACATGCAGAGGTGCTAAAAGAGACCTGACAATTTTGGAAATATTTTACTTACATTTAAAGGAAAAATGTTGATCAGATGCCAAATATTTTGCGAAACTTTCCGTTTATTCACAAGCTTTTTTTTTAAAGTATGAAAGTAGCAGACGATTCAGTCTAAAGAAATTCTAAATTACAATGTGTTAGATATTTGCAGATAAATAATTGATTATTTGGTAAATTCATTTTCAAAAGCAATATAGAATTAGGCCACACTTTTCAAGAGAGACCCTATGTATGAAAAGGTAATAAGAATAATGCCCTTCTTCCTGTTCCAAAGAAAGATGCATTCGTTGATATCCAGGAAGTAAGTTGTGGACATGGCTATATATATGGTCATTGGAATGAAGAGGCATGTACGTTGCATACCTGTACACTAGGTACCTGTAGCTAATTAGTATTCATACTAAAGAGAGAGTAGTTGGCATGTGTAACCGTGGATACTTCATACTTATACCAACTTCCAACTCCTATAGAATTCCTTGTATAATCAGTATTGATAGCATGATAGATATAACCAATGGAAGTGGTAATATTACTATACTTGGTTTTTAGGAGATTGGAATGTTTGAGTAGGGTTGCTCAAGTATATAAGTCCACACTTGTACACTTGTGACCATCTGTCCTGGAGCACATCGGTTTAGGGTGTCAAATGTTTCTCAAAATTATCTTCAGTTGACACTATAATATAAACCTTTAATATATCAATAATAAAGACCTTGATTGATCAATAGAAAACATCATTATATGAGTTCATTTGTATAACGAGATCTGCATATGATACATATTTGAGAGTATACAAAAAGCTATACAGGCCATGCAGTCCGATAATTTACAAAGTTTAACAGTGCTCGATTGATATTGCTAGTCACATGTTTTGAAGCCTCTGTCGCATGCTGGTGCAACAATGCGACAATCGGACATTCCTGTTTGTGTCCTTCGATGAAATGCTAAGATTTGTTATGCTTCATGATCACCATGGAGATAGAATGACAGCTGATAATAATATTAGACAAACATTCTCAAACCTCTGCTGTTGTCAAGCACGGTTGTCAAGGAGATACCTGATTCTTTGCTATTGACGCACTAATGAAATTCTATAATTTGTGCGCTATGAAAAACATGAACATGAAGTGTTCCTTGATTACAGTCAAAACAGATCTTTAACCCTTCCAATGCTAAGGCTACTTTCGTCCAAAGCACATTAACTAAGGACGCAAAGATTTTTAAAAATCATCTAAACCCTGTCATGTTGGTATTCATTGGATAGCTCTTGCTGAGCACTCTCCGATGACTACACACATGCCAGGCTTTGAGTCATTTTTGCATCATTTTGTATTTGCCAAATAAGCCACCAGCAGCATAAGGGTTAACAGATTTTTGGGTGTTCCTTTGAAAGTATTGCAAGAAAATATCCATTCAATATGGTAACTTAGTTGCAAAACGTATATATTGACTTATTGAAAATCATTTGATGTTTGAATTTACTTTATTTTACGCATGAGTAGATAATTTCCACTTTTGAGATTTTTGTGTGATTATGTTGTCTGCTGTTGTTTAGTATCACTGCCAGATGTTAACTAGATGTGAAGTAAGGCCTAAAAAAAGAATTGTTTGTCTCCTGTAACGGTCTGAAAAAAAATAGGGTAGGTAGGTCGGTAAAAAATGTTTTGGGGATTATTTTTTTGGTCAAAAATGTGTGTTTTATGCATGTTTTACGTTGATTGGAAGTTGGGAGGGCTGAAAAAACTTTAGGGTAGGGATTTTTTTGAATAAAAACTTGTTAGGGTAGGGTTTCAGGAAACAAACATCTTTTTTTTTTAGGCCTAAAGTGTGTTAACCCACTGATGCTTGCAGAGGCCAAAGGCAGCCGAACAATTTTCGGAGAAATCATTCAGGGGAAAGCATAATTTGGGAAATATTTGAAGGAGAAATGCTGATTAGAACATTATCAACATCTCTCCTTCAAATATTTTTCAAAATCATTCTCAAATCAAGAGATATTGTCTAAAGAATCATAGATCCAGACAACAATTTCTAGAGGACTTAAGCATGAAAAGGTTAACCCTTCCAATGCTAAGGCTACTTTCATCCAAAGCAACCAGATGCAAAGATTCTTGAAAACTCTAAACTCTGTCATGCTGGCATTCATTGTATAGCTCTCACAGAGTACTCTCAGATGAGTACCCATTTGCCGGGGTTTCAGTCATTTATCAGCTTTTTGTGTCATTTTGTATTGGCCAAATTAGCCTCCAGCAGCATAAGGGTTACGCATGAATGGGTTTATATGACTAATTGTATATCTGCGGATGGAACAAGAGGTGGAGGATAGTATTTCTAGTTGGAGCCATATTGTGACTATTAAATCCGCTGTGCGTCAGTATTATTCCACTCTCATATTCTAGAACTCTCAGCAGCCAGACAATTATCACTATCAGGGAATCACATTATCTTTCTATAAACTATTTGTATTGCAGGCTGGGGAATGTTAAGAATGGCTGCTCTCCCATTATGATGTAATATCAATATTTCCTTTATGATACAATTACATTAACAATATTCTCAATGATACTGCCTGCCTCTAGGAGACTTACCTAATTTTGTTAAATTTAGCACTGTCATCTTCAGAAATTTCACTATTAGCAGGACTTCATACAGAGATGTCCATTTAGCAATTTTCAGAAATTTCCCTGCCTTCTCCCCAGATGTCCAGGTAGCAATTAAGTCAATTTCACATATTGTTTAAATCATAAATGATATGATACGATACTTGACGTTTATGATACGATACTGATTCCCTTTCGATCTGTTATACCAATACTCAGCTTAGCAATATAAAATTTACTGCAGCCTGGACATCTCATTACAAAGGCAATTGACTATCTATAGATAGAATATATGAAGCCAACAGTGCTAAATTTAACAAAATTAGGTCCGTGGGAGGCAGGCAATATTGTCAAGATATTATAATGTTAAGGAAATATTGATATTGTATCATATCACTAAAATTCCTAAAAGTGCATGCCAATTTCTGATCTACACTTCAGCTGTTGTTGAAAGGGTTCAGTATTAATTATCAAATCATCTCACTAATTGTGTTGTTCACAGTTCACCATTTTGTATATGTTAATTATTCATGATTGTCTTATTTCTACTAATTAAGTTGTATACAATTTATCTTGTTTTGTATGCAAGTTCTTGGTGATTGCCTTATTTCTACTTATTAAGTTACAAGTGCACTATTTACCTTGTTTGGTATGATAGTTTTTCGTGATTATCTTATTTCTACTAATTAGGTTGTGCACACTTTACCTTGTATGGTATGTTAGTTACTCAAGAATATCTTATTTCTATTTTCAGAGTGATGTTAAGGTGTGGTCCAAATCATCTCCAGAATTCAGTGGAACACTGTAAGTAAATCAAGAACAGTTGATATAGTCATCTCATTACAGTCTTAGCTAGTAGGGCATCTGGGGGTGACCGGGTCATTTGGATGACAAAAACCCTCAAAAATCATTCCTCAGGGCACCCAAATATCTTTTCCATAAAAAGTAATTTCTTAAAAATCAATTTCAGGCATAAAATTGAAGTTTTTCCACCTCAATACAATCCCCATGACATTGTATTAGGGTACCATGTCTTATTTCAATAAGGAAATACATGGTTATGCTTGTAATCTGTGTATATTGTGGTGTCCCTTGAAAAATAGGACGCCCCAAAATTTTACAATTGGCAATTTTGGGCACCCGTTTTCTAAATCCTGGCCAAGACCCTACATCTCATAAATATGTCTGTGTGGGATTGGTTTGTGTGAGTATATGAAATCACTATTTCAAATATAATTTCCGTTTTATTTGGAAAAATCCTTGTACATCATAGTGTTTATGTGTTCAGACTTTCCACCTTTTATCAGATTTCCGTATAGGTCTGGTTGTGCAAATAAGTTAACCTATACAAAGAAATCCCTCTTTTAACCATGCATGGGTGTGCCACACCTCTCTACAAGACCCATGGCAATAAAGATTATTTCCATTGTCTGGCCATTGATTAGGGAATGGCACCTTTAAAATCTTTGTAATACAATATAGATACTTCCTTTAAAATACAATATAACCTTAATGATATTTTTAACGATACTGTCTGCCTCCTAGGGACCTAATTTTGATACATTTAGCACTGTCAGCTTAGGAGATTTCGCTTATAAATAGCAAACTGCCTTCATACAGTGACATCTAGGTAGCAATTAAGTCAATTTTATCAATATCTTATATCTTATTTGGACCGATACAATTTTCTTTTGATTTATTAACTACTAGAAATAAAGATTAGCTTTTTACTTTTTTTTTGAAATATCATGTCAGAACAAATTAGTGTTTTTTTAAAATGTGAAGTCGGTCAGGACATACCATTGTCCTTGTAATGTTTTCTGTGTATTTGGCTTAGATGAAGAAAAGAATGGATATGTAGGGAGAGACCAATTACTATATGCACTATAGTGATGGGCTGACTCAGCACAAGGTCACGTAGGAACAAGGACAAATCACTATGGGGTCTTATATCGATTACATTACAGAGAAATCTGATTGCCAGCATCAGCTGGGCATGCGCAGAGCACCAATTTTGAGCCATTAGTTGACACTGGTGGAGGCTAGTCCGTTTAGGTTGACCAGCTCACTATGGTTTCAAATCCACTTGTGTTTGGTCATCTAAGGTATTTGGGCACCGATGTTGGCCATGAGGCTGTAATGCAGTTAATACAAATATCAAATAATTTTTTATCAAAATACAAAAGATATTTAATTTTATTTCTTGATCTTACAGTGATGCATTAAGGGAATATTTTCCAGAGATGTTGCAAAACTGATCAAACTTACATAGTTATCAATGTAGCCTTGCATGAAAAAGTATACTGCACGTTTATAATTAGCTTTTGATTAATTATCACCTGTCATTCCTCATAAAGCAAGATTATTCATTGATCATATTACATTAAGAGACATTCTTTCTTAATGTGAAGGCTGAATCCTGACAAAATGTAAGCCAAAGATCCTGACAATCACAAATATATATGTATATATAATTATATATATATATATGTATAATTATATATATATATATATATATATATATATATATATATATATATATATATATATATATATATATATATATATATATATATATATATATATATATATATATATATATATATATATTAAAAGCATTTCTTTGGTTGATTTAGTGTTTATTGGTCAGGCTTTTTGGGCCATACTGGGCATATCTGAGGTCTGCGGTTGTCGGTCATCTAGGAACTAGTGGACAGAGCTTTGGGTATAGGTTGACCCAGATAACGGTCCATTGATGATTGTGCCTATTGAGGCAATGCTGGTGTCGTCTCTCATTTAAAGCATGATCTAAACTCACCAAGAGTTTGCACCCCTAGGGGATGCTTTTCATCAAAACACCACCACCCCCCTTCTCCCTAACCCATGACTTCCAGAATGAGAGATATGCTGATAAGACCCCTGATTTAAGGTACTTAAATGGGCTGATTCTTTTCAATAATTGTAATCCTCTGCTCAGTTTCAGTGAGGAGGTTAAATAAACCTGGTTTAACTTAGCCCTGATCTAACAAATGTGTGAATAAATCCTGGAGCAATAATGATTAATTAATCCGGATCACAGCATTTATAATGGCCAATTCAATCCCCAAATAATATAAGATGGATTTTGGCCAACCAGAATACCCATTAGAAGTTGGCATCAGACATTTAATTGTTAGGAAAATTACATTTTGAACTCAAAAGAGTTAATCCTAATGCTGGTGGTGGCTTATTCGGCCAAGACAAAATGATGCAAAAAACCTGAAAAATGGCTGAAACCCTGGGATATGGTAACTCATCTGAGAGTACTCTGAGAGCTTTCCAATGAATACCAACATGACAGGGTTAATATGGTTGTCAATCATCTTTGTGTCCTTGTGCGTTTGCGAAGGTTAAGCCTCAGCATTGGAAGGGTTAAGGTACATGAATAGTACTGAATCTTTTCAATAATTGTAGTCCTCGATCTGCTCAGTTTCATTGAGGAAGCTAAATGAACCTGGTCTAACTTAACCCTGAGCTAACTAGTGTGTCCAAGTAAATAAATCCTGGAGCAATGATGATTAATCCTGGATCATAGCATTTTTAGTGGCCAATTCAATCCCCAAATTATATAAGATTTGGCCATTTATCCTTATTAGAATTTGGCATCAGCCATTTATTGGGAAAGTAACATTTTGGACTCACAAGGGTTGATTTAACGCTAATTTGGCCAATGACAAAATGATGCAAACAACCTGAAAAGTGACAGAAAACTGTGGTATATGGGTATATGCTCAGCGGGAGCTATTCAATGAATACCAATATGACAGGGTTTAGATTTTCTTTTTCAAAAATCTTTAAAAATGCTTCAGACAAAAGTAGACTCTACATTGGAAGGGATAATGCAATGGGGTCAAAAAGTCACCCTCATTAGGGTGCTACAGAATGCTGGCTCAACAGAACAATCATTTCAGCCACATAACATTTCTCAACATCCTGCTATTTTGCTACCAATTCAAACAAATGTGTGCACTGCCTGTGAAATGCAGTGAAATGTTAGAAGTGAAAATCATTGGCCCATACTCATAAGTCATAATTGGTTACCTTGTATATTTGAATGGCTCTGGTATTCAGTGATTAACTGTCGAGACTTGTAGACTAATGTGGGTGGAAGGTGGGGGGTGGGGGCGTGGGGATGGGGTAAACATAGACAGTCTGCATACATCTGGTTGGTAAACAACGTGCAATATGGTAGCATATCCGCGACTTGCAGACTAACATGGAAGGAGGGGGGTTGTGGATAGACACAGACAGTCAGCATACATTACATATGTTGGGTCAACCACATGCAATGACAATTACAAAACAATTATGGAAGGTATGGGGGGGGGGGGTAGACACAGACAGTCGGCATACATCTGTCGGGTCAACCACGTGCAATGACAATTACAAAACAATTATTTCATAAAGATTCCTATAAACCAACAGTGTGTGTTGATCTAAGGCCACAGTGTTGGGCAATTATTACAGGGAGAATATGCCAAGTATGTGTTGGCCTTCGTTATGTACATGCTTCATCATTGCATCTATAGCTCTATTTCACCACAGGGCCTGCCTCAATGGCCATGTGGTCGTAGGCGTTGCTACTGACTGGTTTGAATCGCAGCTAGGGTATGTCAGAAAGTTGCCAGTGACTAAGAGTTAGGCGGTGATTTTCTATGTTGCAAAGTTTTTAAAGGTGCTAATCTATAATTATATATAAATCAATACTCACATGTACATGAGGGCATATGGTTTACTGTTGGCCATTTAGTTCAGTCATTTGCCACAAGAGGGGGTTGTACATGCAGTAATGACCCACACTAGCATACCGCATTGCTATCTTTCCACTAGGGGTGACATCTGAATATGGAGATGAGCTTATAACGAAGGATCTCATCCAAGATACAGCTCACAGCCTTCCATCTATGCCCTGAAGAGGAAATAATTAACCCATTCACACTTAGAGCAGCCATAACAGTATTTAGTATAATAGTATTTTTTTAACAAAAGCATTTTTTGGAAAAATATTTGAAGGAGAAATGTTAAACAGAAGACAGACAACAACTCCTTCAAATATTTCGTGGACTTATGCTTTTTTGCCAAGTTATTTTCAAAAGTATGAGAGTAGCAGTACATTCTAGCGAAACTCTGAATATGAATGGGTTTAAGGCTGACTTTGCCAATTTCCAGTCCTTGAGTATGTGGTTCTATGTGTTATGCATTGTTTCCTTTGTTCTTTGCAGATACAAGTCTGAAAGTATATTGGAGCACTCGCCAGAAACAGTGTTTAGCTACCTTGATCCCCTACCAAACTCCAATCGGTTAAAATGGGACCCAGCAGTCAACAACCTAGAAGTAGTGGAAGAAATTGACCAGGTAACTCATATAATTACACATACTTTCATGATGTTTCTGTCTCAATTATTTACCTCATAATCAAGCTGCACCTTAGGCATAGTTGCAAATTCTAGAGTAATTAGAATTGCTATTAATTAACCATTTTTTCCTCAATAATAAGCTACCCTTATTATTGTGACCAAACTGTCAATTTAATTGATGATTTTTCAAGTTATGTTTAAAACACTGAAATAAATTAGAGAATATTTGAAAATATTTTTACAAACCCATTTTTCTTTTACTTGTTACTTAAAAATAACGCAAAAAGAATAAATGGCTCGTTCGTCAGTCTTTGAATTTTGTTTTTCTCTTATTTCAAGGACACCCGAGTTTTACGAACAACAACAAAAAGCGAGTTTAAGGGACTAATTTCTCCGCGAGAGTTCATAGATCTGGTTGTTACAATAAAGAATGATGACTTCATCTCCACAAATGGTGAGTGCTAAAAATGCTTTGTTAAATGGCTTGTTTATAAATCTTCCACAACACCATGAAGTTTCTCTTGTTTCACCATGCATGAAGCCATGAATATTATTTTTGCCAACAAAATTGTAATGTTAAATGAATGACTGTTCATGAAACACTACCTTATAATGAGCCAAATTACACTAGATACACTAATTCATTTATGAAATTCTTCTTGAAAATAATCTACAAAAGAGCTGCAGATTTATCTTTATATGGCTCTAATACTGATCAGGTACCCAGTCAGGAATTTAGCCTGTTTTTTTGGACAGACAGTTTCCATGAAAAATTATTTCAGATGCAAAAAATTATTTAAAGATTTTTCAATTTTTACTTTTTTAGACTAAAATCCATTTCTATTTCTAGCAAACCATTTTCTAAGACATTGCTGAAGTGTTAATTTCCCTTTTTGAATGAATAGGCCATTAAATGTAGTTGGTATAAGGATTTGCAGAATGGAGTAGCTACACTTTGTGAATGCAGTTTTGGACAGGCATTATTAAAATTCTGGCTAAGACCCTGTGCCCACTGTTAGCTCCTTATAATAAAGCATGGTTGACGATAGTTATGATCTATATTACAATCTATATTAAAATATCTATATTATGATCTATATCATGAACTATATTACACAGAAATGAACAATTACATTGCCACTTTGCTGTGTACTTTCAGCACAAGGAATTGACCATCCTAAGGCACCAAAACAGTCAGACTTCGTGCGAGGGAACAACTATCCATGTGGACTCATCTGCAATAGGCTTCCAGGGTAAGCAGATTATTAACAATATACTTAATGGTACTTCCTGCTACTCGGAGACTATATATTGTTAGATTTTGCATTGTTTACTTGAATTATTATGCTCATAAAAAGCAATGAGAGATGTCCAGGTGGAAGTTAAGTCAATCTTATATTGTTAAGATTTTCAGTATAGAAGATCTTAAACAATATATTATTTTTCCATTCAATATTGATATGTGGTATTGTATCAGGTACCGGTACAAATCCCTAGAATTTCCTTTATTTTTTTAACCCTTTTACCCTTTTACCCCTTTTCATAATAATAATATTGTCACTTGCTTTTCATGCCTAGAGTTCACCTTTAAACGTATCACCTAGATCAATGAAAATTTCAAAAAAATATTTTGAATTCACTATGAATTCACAAAATATTTGGAGGAGATTTACATTTTTTGAGTGCTGATGAACATATTTAAAAAAATATGATCTCGCTGTAGAGATAGAGAGATATCATCAATTTGGAATTTTCGTTTTTGGAATTTTGATTTTTGTAACTTTTTCTGCCGTATGGCCATTAAGTTGAGGCTTGCCAGTTGTAAGTAGTGGAGGAAACTGGAGGACTCAGTGAAAACCACTGTCTAAACCCAAGTCATTGGCAACTTTCTCACATGTCTTGGCCAGGATGAGGCTGTTTTGGCCACTGTTGGTATTAATGTGTTAACTTTTATTTTTCATACAGGGAGAGCGATAAATGTCGACTGGTCAACTTTATCCAGACTGAACTAGGAGGTATGCTTCCCACCTCTGTGGTCGAGTCCGCCTTTCCCTACAACCAAGTCATGTTCCATACCAAACTACGGGAAGCTCTCAAAAACGGACTGTGAAACGAGCATCTTCCATCATCTACCTTCACTGGACATTGTCACACCAAGACAATAAACATGCTTTAAGTGTCTACATAACTATTTTACCCTAAACGGTATCTTTTAATACAATAATAAACATGCTTTAGGTGTCTATAAAACTATTATACCCTAAACAGTATCTTTTAATACAATAAACATGCTTTAGGTGTCTATAAAACTATTATACCCTAAACAGTATCTTTTAATACAATAAACATGCTTTAGGTGTCTAAAAAACTATTATACCCTAAACAGTATCTTTTAATACAATAAACATGCTTTAGGTGTCTATAAAACTATTATACCCTAAACAGTATCTTTTAATACAATAAACATGCTTTAGGTGTCTAAAAAACTATTATACCCTAAACAGTATCTTTTAATACAATAAACATGCTTTAGGTGTCTAAAAAACTATTATACCCTAAACAGTATCTTTTAATACAATAAACATGCTTTAGGTGTCTAAAAAACTATTTTACCTAAATGGTAAATCTTTTAATACAATAAACATGCTTTAAGTGTCTACAAAACTATTTTATCCTGAAAGGTATCTTTTAACATAATAAACATGCCTTAGGTGTCTACAACACGATTTTACCCTAACCAAATCTTCGATTACCTTCCGAGTCTGCATAGAAAACATCATATTACAAGTCAAGACATTTTTGGCTGTGAACAATGAAAAGTTGTAAAAATAACAAAACTATTTAAACTAATAATAGTGTCTGAAAAATGTGCTTCGCGTATTTATAGTATAACTATCGATTGTGTTTTGAATTCAATATTCGTTGCTTCAATGATAATTACATTTTTGAAGAGTTGAGAATTAGAAACTGCTGATTAATTAATTATGTAGTCTATCAATAAGAGCATATTTCCTTGCATGATACCGTATATATCATAATCATAGGAGAGGAAAATGAAGTTGTCTGCCACTTTATAAGTTTTATTCTTATTAATCAGTTGATTTTTAGATTATAGCACAAATGCATTACCGCACAATTTTTGTGTATAAAGGGATCAACATATGTGTAACTTCATAATTTGAAAGAGATGAGATAATTGCATTCCTTTCACATATAAATGCTTTTTTGTCACAAATAAATGTATGTTTTATTTTGAATTAACATGTATGATTCATTTGTGGATATGTGTACTGTATAACTGATATTTTTTACAGGAATTTATTTTTCGCTATTTTCGTGCTCCCCATGATAGGGCCAAAATAACATCCTTCAAATACATATTTATACAGTAATAAATATATAGTTTGAGTGCTTAAAGCGCAAATTTAAAGAAGCACACATTCCCTCAAGCAAGGCTGTAATGCAACATTTTTAACACTCAAATTTAGAGCTGCATACAGTATAGGGCAAAAAAGATCAAACTATTATAGACATTCTATCCCCTTCAATTGCCCCTTCCCTTTCATGCCAATGATGCTATGATTAACTTCTAAAATAGTAAAGTAGCTACGGTACATTCTCGGAAATTTATACCAGCCTTGGAATTTGGGCCACTATAATTACTTTGCAATATAATTATTGGTAAATCTGGGCCATCCTCAATCTATCACCGGTCACCATTTCATGAAATATGGACCTGCGGTAAAAGAAGATGTAGTGCCTAATTGTTCCATAATTTTGACTCGATACATATATCTTTATGAAGGCCCTATAAGTGCCTACCTGTTTGCATGGTCCACATGCATACTCATGTAATTAATTCTGAGTCAGTTATTTCTATTGAATTAATGATTTGTCAGTGTTTGAACAACTGAACTGATGCTGTTCTATGTGTTTGTCACTGCAGAGTTATATGTATCAGTGGTTTGATTGACTGAAAAGATATTTACAACTAAGAAAAGACTGAATATTGTCTTCATTATAAAAGTTTACTGGCGATGCTTAACCCTTCCAATACTGAGGCCATTTTCGGCCAAAGCACAAGGACGCAAACATTTTTGAAAACCATCTAAACCCTGTCATGTTGGTATTCATTGGATAGCTCTCACTGAGTACTCTCAGATGAGTACAATGTACCAGGGTTTTAGTCATTTTTTAAAAGGATTTTTGCATCATTTTGTACTGGCCAAATTAGCCACCAGCAGCATAAGGGTTAATTTTGCCAACTTTGTCTTGCATTTTTGTTGAGCAAATAAGTTCAACAATGTAATGTTTGGACATTATTCCTAATTATTTATTATATGTAAGTGAACTCTCTTCCTCTTGTACAATATTCACACATTTCATAAAACAATGCTCTAGCAATATTATAAGGCAATATTCTTAGCAATGGTAGAAATTTCAGTTAACCCATTCATGCCTGTAGCACCCAAAAACTTCTCATGATTTTGGTGATATCACTTAGTACACATTTTTTTAGAAAAATATTTTAAGGAGAATGGCTGTTCAAAATATATTTTGAAATCATGCTTGATTCATAAATTTTTCTTAAACCTATAAAAATCCAGACTACATTTGTCAAAGGTATTCAAAGGCATGAAAGGGTTAAGGAATAAACCCATAGCACTAGGTGACTGCATCTAGAAAACATCCACAAACTTTGCACTTGGGTAAATTGTTTGCATGAGTAACAGACCAACCAGGGATCTGCATATGAGTGAGCTTATCTTATGGTGTCGCTGGTCAGTTGGTTGGCTGAGTGTAGAATGGCGACTCTGGTGGCACATGCAAAAATCTCGGTGTCTAGAATACTGTACCTCTCTAGAATTAGTACTTGTAGGATTATAATGTACATGTATCTGCTCCTTGTACTAGTTTGTCTGTGGAATAAACATTGTACTGTTGACCAGAAAAATGATAACTTCTTTATTATTTTATTGCACACTCAGGGCTCGACACTAAGGGTAAACCTATGGCCCTAGGCCAGTAAAAATTCCCCAAAACAGTTTCGGGCCAGTAAAAAAAGACTTCAACTGGTCCTACAGGCCCAGTAAACATTTGGAGACATTCTTGTTAAAAAGTTTCCCCCCGAGAATGTCCCCAAATGTTTTTGAAATAAATGAAGTTAAAATTTATAAAGATAAGTGTTGTGGTGAATTTTATCCAATGTTCTTTCTTGTTATATGTTAAAGAAAAAATGTAGGACCAGTTAAAAATTTGCAGGACCAGTAGATGCTAGGTGTTACTGGTCCTACAGGGCCAGTATCATTTTGAGTTAGCGTCGAGGCCTGACACTATTTGATCCATTAATGCTTATGAGATTCTGTTGAAATTGTTGATGGATGTTCTGATTAACATTTCTCCATCAAATATTATTAAGCCTGAAAGATTTCACCAAGATGGCCAGGCTGCATTTGACCAGGAACGTTCATTGAAATATACATCTCTGATTTGACCAAGCATTTAAATCTTTACTTCATTTACCCAACAGTGGCCCAATAAGACTCAGACCATCAAAGTCTGTGTCACTTTTTCTGCTATGAGCGGCACAAATACAGGGGGTGGCAAATACAAATGTATTCACAAATCTTTGATACAAATATGAAGCACTGATAAATACATTTTGGGAATATGAACATAAATACACAAATATTCATAAATTATTACCATCTTGAATTCCAAAACTCCAGGCAGCTGTCAAGTTCTACTGTGGCCTGAAGATGGATTTTATAATTTTGGGTTGGTGCACTTACAGAGTATCTCACTGGCCTGGTGGCGCCACCTATTTTCAGATATCTGCAATGTTGGCATGGCAAAGTAAATGTGAGGGGAAGAATATGAGCATAGGCCTAGTGCACAGCATCTAGTTGTCATTTAAGTGCATTATCTACCTACCAGTCACAATAGAAAATAAGCTATAAATTATTTTTTGAAAATTATGAATAGCCTTAAATTCAACATCATACTTGCCTCAACATTAATCTAAAAGTATACCTCAATAGTTTGTTTTAAGTGGTCTAAATTGTTTTCAAATTTTATTCATATCAAGTCCGAACCCTCGTGATTTTAATTATCTACCCTTGTAAGTCAAAATGTGAAATTTTCACCACAAATTTCTGATGTCAAATTGTATTGGGGATTATTTGCGAAAATCCAGTACCAAGTTGTTGGACAATCTTATAAAATTAATGCACAACCATATTCATATGCCACGTCAAAATGAACATTTTTTGAGCTCAACAAGTTGACAACCAATTACCTAATTTTCTTGCTATGTAAGGTGAGGTCTTTTAGATTGGTGAGCCAGGTTCTTCTTTTAAATGAATTTGATTATCTCACACATATATGCGTGCATGGTTCTCTACGTTTTATTACTGCAAACGCATATATTCATATATATATATATACACATTTGTGTGTGGCATTGGTCGGGTTAAATAGCTATCTATCTGTAAATATTACTAAATAACCTTTTTATGAGGATATACTTTTATCATCCTAGTGCCGCCATGAGTTACGTCCCACCAAGTCCCAACGACCTTTGCCTAATGGTACTGTTGCCACCAATCCACACTAAGAGAACAACTTTACAGAAAGCTTTGCAATTACACATCATGTGGATTTCATAATATGCTTATGTACATATTTTACAAAACATTTACAGATTAAACACATATAATTTGCGTTTCACAAAACATTCAAGATCAATTAACATGACATCAATGTAATATGTAGCAGAAATGTGATTTGCCAAAATACACAAATCTTTGAAAACGACTGATACGCAAATACATTTTGAGTATGGATATTTTTATTTGGGCATCACAAATACAAATCAATATAATAGAGCTAGATTCTCATGATTGTCCAGAGTCTTTTCTTCCAGAGGCAACCCTATTCTATCTTAGAGTCTTTATAATGACTGGCGTGAGTCTAAAGTTCTCTAGTCTTCATAGAGTCATCTTCCAGAGTCAACCCTGTTCTATCTTAGAGTCTTTTTAATGACTGGCTAGAGTCTCAGGTTCTCTAATCTTTATAGAGTCATCTTCCAGAGTCAACCCTGTTCTATCGTAGAGTCTTTATAATGTCTGGCGTGAGTCTCAAGTTATCTAGTCTTTATAGAGTCATCTTCCAGATTCAACCCTGTTCTATCTGAGTCTTTATAATGACTGACGTGAGTCTCAAGTTCTCTAGTCTTCATAGAGTCATCTTCCAGAGTCAACCCTGTTCTATCGGAGTCTTTATAATGACTGGCCAGAATCTCAAGACTCTTCAAAGTCTCATCTTCCAGAGTCAGCCCTGTTCTATCTCAGAGTCTTTATAATGACTGGCGTGTGTCTCAAGTTCTCTAGTCTTCATAGATTCATCTTCCAGAGTCAACCCTGTTCTATCTTAGAGTCTTTATAATGACTGGCTAGAGTCTCAAGATATCTAGTCTTCATAGAGTCATCTTCCAGAGTCAACCCTGTTCTATCTCAGTCTTTATAATGACTGGCGTTAGTCTCAAGTTATCTAGTCTTCATAGAGTCATCTTCCAGAGTCAACCCTGTTCTATCTGTGTCTTTATAATGACTGGCGTGAGTCTCAAGTTATCTAGTCTTCATAGAGTCATCTTCCAGAGTCAACCCTGTTCTATCTTAGAGTCTTTGTAATGACTGGCGTTAGTCTCAAGTTATCTAGTCTTCATAGAGTCATCTTCCAGAGTCAACCCTGTTCTATCTCAGTCTTTATAATGACTGGCGTGAGTCTCAAGTTATCTAGTCTTCATAGAGTCATCTTCAAGAGTCAACCCTGTTCTATCTCAGAGTCTTTATAATTACTGGCGTGAGTGTCAAGTTCTCTAATCTTTATAGAGTCATCTTCCAGGGTCAACCCTGTTCTATCTTAGAGTCTTTGCAATGACTGACGTGAGTCTCAAGTTATCTGGTCTTCATAGAGTCATCTTCCAGAGTCAACCCTATTCTATCTTAGAGTCTTTGTAATGACTGGCGTTAGTCTCAAGTTATCTAGTCTTCATAGAGTCATCTTCCAGAGTCAACCCTGTTCTATCTCAGAGTCTTTGTAATGACTGGTGTGAGTCTCAAGTTATCTAGTCTTCATAGAGTCATCTTCCAGAGTCAACCCTGTTCTATCTCAGAGTCTTTATAATGACTGACGTGAGTCTCAAGTTATCTAGTCATCATAGAGTCATCTTCCAGAGTCAACACTGTTCTATCTTAGAGTCTTTGTAATGACTGGTGTGAGTCTCAAGTTATCTAGTCTTCATAGAGTCATCTTCCAGAGTCAACCCTGTTCTATCTCAGAGTCTCTATAATGACTGGCGTGAGTCTCAATTTCTCTAGTCTTCTTAGAGTCATCTTCCAGAGTCAACCCTGTTCTATCTTAGAGTCTTTGTAATGACTGTGTGAGTCTCAAGTTAGCTAGTCTTCATAGAGTCATCTTCCAGGGTCAACCCTGTTCTATCTGTGTCTTTATAATGACTGGCCAGAATCTCAAGACTCTTCAAAGTCTCATCTTCCAGAGTCAGCCCTGTTCCAATCAAGTCTTTTAGATGAGATTCTCCTGAGTCACAATATAGTCATGTTCCAGAGTGGAACATGACAATCTTTATAATGACAGGTAAGAGTCTTAATATTGTTTTCTCATCTTCCATTTGTGAATGTATAAAAGACTTTCCTGGCCAGCGGTCTGATAATTTGGCGACTTCAGAAGTGCTTGATAGATTTAGCCTGTCGCACAATTTAAAGCCTCTGTCGCACCATGCGACAGATGGAAACCCCTGAACTTTTCGCAATTCTCCATATAGTCCTGTTCCATCTGAGAGTCTCTTTCACAACTGGCTAATCTCCAGAGTCGCCAGAGTTTCCGTATGGTATTCTGCAAGAGTGGACCCTGCTGTATCTGGAAGTCTTGAAATGACTGGCTAAAGTCCCCAGATTCTCTAGGTAGCCATCTTTTAGAGTCAGCAGTCTTCTATCTGAGAGTCTCTATAACAACTGGCTAGAGTCTCCAGATTCTCCAGAGTTTCATTATAGTCATCCTCCTCCAGGCCGCAGTCATGGAACTTGTGATATTTCTTCAGGTCTATCCTGGCAGCCTCGTCCAGCAGTTTCCGTATGAGAGCTCCCGAGGATGGGGTGGACTGGAGTGATGTCAGAACTGGTACACTCTCCACACCTGAGAATAAGATAATGATAATAATGATAATAATAATGATGATGATGATGATGATGATGATGATAATAATAATGACAATAATAATGATAATACTAATAATAATGATAATAATGATAATAATGATAGTAATAATAATAATGATAATAATAATAATAATAACAATAATAATTACAATAATAATAATAATAATAATGATAATAATAATGATAATAATAATAATTGATAATTGATATAGCACCCTTTCCACCTATAACGTTCAAAAGCACTTAAAAAAATGGTCAGTGGACAAGAAGTTTAGAAATAGCAGTGTTTTCAGCTGTGTCTTGAAATATCGATAACAATTAAATAGGTATGTTACAGCAATAGAGGTAGAATACATATATGTAGCTAAGTAGGTCAAAGGAGAGCAATTCGCTGAATATAGCAGATATCTATCTTATCCAAGGTATCAAATTCTTAGAACAGAATGAAATATGGTTTAATGCAGTAACGTTACAGAGAAAAATAAAGATAACACATCCATAGATAGTTTTTGCTGGAATTGATAATACTTATTCTGAGATTTACCTAAAACTGACAAACGCCTTCAAATTCTTCAGTACTGCCAGTTCCCAACTTTATTTCATTACAAATGAAAACATTTATAGGCCTGCACAGTCCAAGTGCTGGTATAATTGTTGTACTAGGAGTAGGAGCTTATTATAATAAGCAAATACTAGCTTGAGAAAATGCAAATTGCTTTATGGGTTCCTAGGAAGTATTAGCATTATTGAGGACCTTTCTCAAGTAACAAATCATACTAGTTATAATTCATAATAGACATAAGATTATAAAAATATGTTTCACTTAACAATACGATTATCAGATATAAAATCTGAGGCAGTTGTAAGAACTAGGCTCTTTATAATGTTCTTACTCTAGGCTATAGCAGATTTAGATTGTTTGAATGTATGCCGTTTTAGAGGTTTACATTCAAGTTTTATCTTGCCAATTAAGTGGGATGGCTGCTTCCAGATGTTGAAAAACTGCCTCTCTGGACAATTCAGTGATCATTAATGATCAACGTCAACGTCAAAAATTTCACTAATAAATGGCAAACTAACTTCCAGTGGAGACGTACAGATAGCAGTTAAGTCAATTTTATATTATGAGCAGTATTGGTAAAACAGATCTTGAACGATACGATACTTTTTCCTATTATCGATATTTGGTATCATATCGAGTACTGGTACAATTCCCTAACTTTTGCCTACCTATGGTATCAGGTCTGGGTTTAGCACCCAGGCAGCCATCTGTGGTCACCACGGGAGAGAAGATATGAGGATACGGCGCCACCACCTTACATGCTTGTTTCACAGAGAACACAGAACTAAAACAAACAAATAAACAACATCATAATAATGACAATGAAAATGCTTGTGTGAGATTTTCTTTTTTCCTTTTTTTAAGAACACTGGATTACCCATTGTGCGTTTATTCCCATAAAATAATATTAATGACAAATAAGTACATAGTATAACTTAATAAAATATTATTTTCAAAGTATTGCATTCTTTCAGAAATGTTGTGTGAGATGTTAATTAATTACAAAAATATACCATGGAAGTTGACTCTCACTAGGGATTGGCACCTTTCAAATTTTTATGTTACAATACAATATCAATACTTCCGGGACGATACAATACCTTAACAATTTTTAACAATACTGCTTTCATCCGAGAGACCTGACTTTGTTAAATATAGCACTGTCAGCTTCAGAAGTTCCATCAATATATATTTCGAAACTTACATGATACAATGCAATACTGAACTTTTTCGATACAATTATTTTCCTCATTCGGTACCGGTATTTGGTATGTATCAAGTACCAGTACCTATCCCTTATTCTCACAATGTAAACCTTGATCAACCCAAAATAAATCTATAATGTGAGTTTGGTCATCAAGTCATTTTACTAATTAAGGTACTAAGGTAAAACAAGTAAATTATTATCATCATTAATTTTAGTAATAACTATTAAACAGCTCGTTTGTGAATAGGTCACAGGCACCAACATAAGTACTTGCCCGCTTCTTAAGTATTACAGATTATTTCTCGAACATAAACATATATCTGTTGTAATGCAGGTTGTTGATGAAATACAGACATAAAGTCCTGCCCTATTACAGGTTATTGACTGAATATACATAAGGAGAAGTTTTGATGTGGTGCACTGGGCTATTGACAGACTGAACCATTAATGCTCACAGCGGCCAAAAGCAGTCAGACATTTTTGATAAAATCTTGCAGGCAAAATCAAAATTTGGGATAAAATTGAGGAAGAAATGTGAACTAGATTATTACCAACAAATCCCCTTCAAAAGTTCTATAAAATTATTCTTAATTCCAAAGTTATTATCAAAAGTACTGTTGACCCAGACGACAATGTGAGACTACCCACCTTTCTGTGTACTGGTATCTCTTCCTGCAGTAAGCCAGTAGCATCTCATCCACCTTAGTCACACCCCTCAGCTCACGCGATAACGACTCTGCCTCACTTCTGAAAATCAAACAAAAAACAATTTCAAATCCTCAATATTCGGGGTAGATAGGGATTGGATGTAAAAAATGTTTATGCATCGATTAATCCAAATTTATTTTGCATAATATTCAACTTGAGTCGATTTCCCAGCCACATTAATGCATCGCCAAAAGCAAAACAAACGATAGCCATTTTTGTATACTGCACACATTGTTTACGGAGAGTATTCAGAGACATGAACGTATAAAACGTAAGCATAATGAATTATAAATGCTGTTGTGAATAGTCATGTTTAGGATCCTGGACAATCCCTAAAAAAATCACAGTGGTAAGTACCAACTTCACAGTTTTAAGTATCATTTTAAAGAGTATCTTAAAGTAAAAAAATGAAATGGTACAATAGAGTGCTTTCTGAAATGATACCCGTTACAATACTGGTACCTCCTACCTGTATTCAACCTGACTTAACATGCCGAGTCTTAGTGACAAATCTCATCCTGATGCTAGAATGCCTGTGCAATTTGGACTAAAACAAAAACATAAGATGCATTTCTTTTTCAAAAGTACCTTTATAATTGTACTCACATTTTGACTGAATTGTCTGAGATTCCACGCGAGACGACACATTGTGAGAACGGCTGAATGTCCATATTACAGCCTGGTGAGAGTGGTCGCCATGGCAACTGTTGACCTAGTTCATTGATACTGCTGACTAGAGAGCCACCTGGTGGCAAGGCAAAGGGAAGGGAGGAATGCAGTGCTGCCATCTAGTGGAGAAAATGGATATGAGTAAATTTCTTGTGATATTTTTTCAGTATAGGCTTATTCAAAAAATACATTCAATCTTACCTTCATGAGCATGATCATCAATAACAAAAATTACATTCCTTTATCTCTGATACTTCACAGGAAAATCTCTTCTTAAAACCTTACATAGACAAGTGGATTCGTCGCCACAGGTCAATTATCATAGGACACATTCCAGAACCCTGGTTACGCCTAATCTCGCCGAATCTAGTCTCAGTGTGACGTCACTAGGAGACAAAGACTAATGAGGGCTATTGTATAGTTTACATTACAGAGAAAGTTGCGCACCAAGTTGGTCCTGGCTAAGTCTCTGCTTGCTTACCCAAAGCCATAGTCAGCAGGATGTCTGGGTGTCATTTGGACACCCAAACCTCAAAAATGACCCCTCAGGACACCTGTGCTTTTTAGAGTAATTTCTTGAAATGTCAATGTCAAGCATATATTTAAATTTTTGTCACCTAAATATAATTCCCATGGCATTAAATAAGTCATGCAGTATTTCAATGATTTAATACATGTCTATGGTTGTAATCTGAATATATTGTGGTCTCCCTTAAAAAATAAAACACACAAAAACTTTACAATTTACAATTTTGGGCACCCAGTTTCAAACACTGGCGAAGTCCCTACCCACTTACCTTTCTGCCCATTGCACCAAATGAGTCTGTCATGTGCGAGAGATAAGCGGGGTTTGAGTGCAGCCGATACGGTAGAGACATAGTGTCCATCGATGCAGCAAGAACGGCACTACTGTGATAATCAAGGTTGGCCTGGCAACAACACGATATTAAAAATATCAATAATACATTAACGCAAACAAATACATTATACAATATAGGCCTTAAAAAATGTTTGTTTCTGTGATGGTTTAAAAAAAAGGGTAGGCAGGACTGCAGGTCATTAACTTGTTTTTCAACTTAACACATTCATATCTGAGAGTTCCTTGAAAAATTGTCTTCTGGCTCTAGGATACTTGATCTAGGAATCATGACTTTGGAATTAATAATAATCTTACAAGGCATTTGAAGGAGGGTTGCTGGTAATGCTCTGAATAGCATTTCAACCACAAACAATTACCAACTTTGCCTTTGCCTGAAAGATATCATAAAAATTGTCAGTCTGCTTTTGAACGATGAGAGCATCAATGGATGAAAAATATTAAGTCAATTAAAACCCAAATGTCACTGTAATGGTAAAAATCAGCCTGAGCTATCATTTCTAGAGATACATGTTCTGAAAACTAATGATAGAGCTGAAAAATCCTTGACTTACTTTGTAATTTAGAAGAGGCATGTTCACTGGCAGTCGAGGCTTTCTCCACAAACTGCCACAGACAGACAGCGGTACAAACAGGTTGCTCTTTTCGCACATCTTTTCATAGGTAAGGACAGAGTTGATCACTCGAAAAACATTGGAATGATGGCTCTGGAATGACAATAATGATACACATTGGAGAATTGGCACTAGAAGTGTGTTAATATGAACTACCAAAAGATATACATGAATCAACAATATTGATACATGTACTAGTATTACTACAACTGCTGCCACCCTACTACTCTTCCTACAACTACTACTCTTCCTACAACTACTACTCTTCCTACAACTACTACTCTTCCTACAACTACTACTCTTCCTACAACTACTACTCTTCCTACAACTACTACTCTTCCTACAACTTCTACTCTTCCTACAACTACTACTACTACTACTACTACTACTACTACTACTACTACTACTACAATTGCTACTATTACTACTACTACTACTACTACGACTACTACTACTACTACTGCTACTGCTACTACTACTACTACTACTACTACTACTACTACTACTACTACTACTACTACTACTTCTAATACTAGTACTAATACTACTAAACAATGATAATAATAATGACAATAATAATAATAATAATAATAATAATAATAATAATAATAATATTAATGATAATGATAATAATAATAATAATGATAATATTACTACCACTATTACTACTACTATAACTACTACTACTACTACTACTACTACTACTACTACTACTACTTCTAATACTAGTACTAATACTACTAAACAATGATAATAATAATGACAATAATAATAATAATAATAATAATAATAATAATAATAATAATATTAATGATAATGATAATAATAATAATAATGATAATATTACTACTACTATTACTACTACTATAACTACTACTACTACTACTACTACTACTACTACTACTACTACTAAAAATAATAATGATAATACTAATAATACTAATACTACTTCTACTACTAATAATAATAACATATTGGGGAAGTGTTCTGGTGTTCTGTTTTCTTACCATGGATGAGAAGCTTTCAGGTGAAACCCCAAAGGATAACTTGGCTTTAGTTGCATAATCCTCCTCCAGGTGGCAGAGTAAGCCGGCAGCCAGACCACCAAAACCATCCGCGCTGTCAATCATTATTTGGAAACCCTTTAACAAGACAACACCACAAATAACTCTGTGAAAAAGATATCATTTTAATTCAGGTACTTTAAAAACATAGGGCCATTTAGGGTTACATTACATCAGGGGCTTATATTACTGTAATCCATTCTTCCTGATTACATATATCGGAAGTGACACATTAAACCTTATGCTGCTGGTGGCTAATTTGACTTATACAAAAGGATGCAAAAAACCTCAAAAATTATTGAAACCCTGGCATATGGGTACTCATCTGAGAGTACTCAGTGAGAGCTATCCAATGAATACCAACACAACAGGGTTTAGATGGTTTTCAAAAATCTTTGTGTCCTTGTGCTTCAAATGGACAAAAGCAGCCTCAGCATTGAAAGGGTTAAGAGAAATGTACATACTTGTAAGTGGTCGCATTCCTCCAGGAAGAAATGAAGATGATCCTCCACCTCATCAGCGAACTGACTTGTGTTCAGCACCTCCTGACCATAACCATGGATATCAAAATTCTGGAGCTCACTGAAAATACAACAACTACCATTACTACATACAGAACACAAACCTCTAGCACACTGAAAATACAGCAACATAGATCTTGAGCTCACTGAAAAATACAGCATCATACATCACTACATAAAGATCATAAAAGCCCTAGCTCATTGAAAATACAGCATCTAGCTATCCTACACAACAATCACAGATCTCTAGCTCACTGAAAATGCCATCACTACATTAAGATCACAACTTCCTAGTTTACTTAAAATACAGCAACTGCCATCGATACATACAGATCATACATCTAAAGCTCACTGAAAATACAAAAAGATCACAGATCTCTAGCTCAGTAAAAATACAGCATCTACCATCACTACATACAGAACACAGATCTCTAACTTTTTAAAAAATTTTGGTAGCCTAAAAAAAGGAAACAGGCCTTTTTTGTTTATTTTCCTGCTTGCCGAGCATCACGGCTATGCTAGAAACATATATTAATAACATACATGGGTTTACCTGTAATGTAGGTGTATGAAAACATAGCATGAGATATATGTATACTGGTACAAATATGAATACAATCTCTAACTTGCTGCAAACACAGCAACTTCCATCATTATATTAGGATTTCTGTGAAAAATACAGTGACTGCCCTCACCATTTAAAGATCACAAAACCCTAGCTCAATGAAAATAGAGCACCTACCATCACTACATAATGATCACAGAGGACTTACTTGTTGTGTTGGTACTGCGGCAGAAGGCATATGGTCTTGGGGTGAAGATGTAGACGGAGGAAATCTGACCAGACTTTCACACTGTTATCTAGGTTATAAAGCTTCTTGCCAAACACATCCACCTCCATCTCAGACTCTCCCTCCTGGCTGCAGCTCGCTGTAAAGAAATACCTGTTAACCTTTATGCAGCTGGTGGCTAATTTGGCCAATACAAAATGATGCAAAAAACCTGAAAAATGACTGAAACCCTGGGATATGGGTACTCATCTGAGAGTACTCAGCGAGATCTATCCAATGAATACCAACATGACAGAGTTTGGATGATTTTCAAAAAACCTTGTGTCCTTGTGCTTTGGATGAAAGTAGCCTCAGCATTGGAAAGGTTGATTAACCCATTCATGGCTAAAGATCTACTTAATTTTACCAGTGTTGTACGGACCTGTCATACCTTTGAAAATAACTATAGAATAAAGCATAAATTTGCAAAATGTTTGAAAGAGTGCTGATGAACAATTCTCCTTCAAATGTTTTCTATAGTTGCTTTTGTTCCAGAGATATCACCAAAATTGTCAGGTGGTTTTGGCTGCTACAGGTATGAATGGGTTAACCCTATAGCACCTAGAGTGTATGCATGGTCTTATTACTTTGAACATAACCCAACAATAAGACCTGTAATACCTGTACTCGATACAATACCGAAAACCAATATCAAAAGGCAAAATTTAAAAGAATCTTATTTAAAAAGTTGAGTACTGTAGCATATCCTTTAAGATTGAAAATATACATAAATGATTGAAAATACATATAAAAGCAGGTAATAAATACCCTCTACACTCTCACCTTCTCTCTCCTGCCTGTCCTTGTCCTCATCTGTACTCGCATGACCTGTCTGGTATAGTTCCTGAAACACACACAAGGGGGCACACGTGAGGGCAAAAGTGAAGTACAGTATTACAGTTGTCAATCAGTTGTCCTCTTTTCTCTTAGATAAAATAAGCCAAGCCCTAAGCCAAGCAAACATCTCTACTTCTTTACACATCCATGATGTAAATGGTAAGTGATAATTTAACCAACTCTAAATTGAGTCTACCTTGATTTGGTTCAGATATTGCTCACCAGATGGCTAATTGCTCTAATCAAGTTGACCATCCTAAGCGCCACCTATAATCAGCCAAAGGAACTAACGCATTGACATTAAGCAGAATATAGAGACTATAACAGAGAAAAGTATTATTTATCAAAATAATAAACTAGTAAATTCCCAATACGATATAGGTATTTAGTATGGTATCGAGTACTGGTACTATTCCCTACTATTTATAGCATACCTCCTGCTTTTCCAAGTCTTGTAGAAATTCATTTTTTGGTATGGCATCAGCCTTGTGCAAGGTCACATCACTGCACCTACAGGTAGACAACAAAAAGAGCATAGTAGAACAGGTGAGATAGTTGTCAATCATATATTCTCTTTAACCCAGTCATGCCCAGAGATTTGATAGAAGGGGATCGTTTGTACCTGAGATAATTTTGAAAATAACTTATAAAGGAATAAAGCATAAATTCATCAGATTTTTGAAGTAAAGAATATTTGAAGAAAAATATTTAGTTATTTACCCCCCCAAAAAAGAAAAAAATCTGGTCATATAGATATTTCCAAAATATTCAAGACAGTTTTGGATATTACAGGCATGAATGGGTTCAGGTGAACCTCTTCATAGTCCTCTCCCATGTGCTACTCGAAATCCAACATGGCGGCAAAACAACTCGGATCTTAGACAATACACATGTGGTTCTAGTTCATGGTGGAAGATTGTTGTGACCACAATACATGTATGCAGTCTCGGAATCACTAGGGTTAACAATAGGCTACCCAACAACAAATATCCTATGTAAGTTCTGATTGTGTTGAATCTTGATACATGGGGGTTTCATTTGAACAGGTGACATTTTTAAAATGAGCCAAAAGTATGCAAAATTGTTTTTTTTTATTATATTGTTAATAATTCTTGTTGCAAGAGAATATATCATAAGAGCATAATTGGGATAAGCTTACCAGTTCAAATCCTCTTCCTGGTCAGCTGTGTCATATAACACCCCATCTTGCTTCAGTGTATTCAAACTATCTGTAAATAACAATGTCATATAGGATATAGCACCCCATCTTGCTTCAGTGTACTCAAACTATCTGTAAATAACAATGTCATATAGGATATAGCACCCCATCTTGCTTCAGTGTATTCAAACTATCTGTAAATAACAATGTCATATAGGATATAGCACCCCATCTTGCTTCAGTGTATTCAAACTATCTGTAAATAACAATGTCATATAGGATATAGCACCCCATCCTGCTTCAGTGTATTCAAACTATCTGTAAATAACAAAGTCATATACCACCCTTCCTGAATCAATATATTCAAACTATAAAGTATCTTATCTCTGCTATTGTAATATCTATGTCATAACTGACCTTATGGTAAGCCTTCATTGTAAAGAATAATGATAAACATAACATATAACTTACCTTTGAGATCAAAAGCAACAAGCCTGGGAGTGTAGGTCACATCACCCTGAAATCAACAATGGTTATATATTACATGACATTCACTTCTTTCATGGGGTTATGGCAAAAAACAAATTGAGGGCCTGCCCTGATGGCTGTCTGATCTAATGCATTGCCACTGATTGCTAACTCTCTCATCACTGACTTGGATGGAATCCCAATCGGGGCATGTGAGAAAGTTGCCAATTACTTGGGGTTAGCCGGTGGTTTTTGCCGGGTACTCCAGTTTCCTCCACCACTTACAACTGGCTAGTAAAGACTTTAGCCGTTATATATATGGAGAAAATGTGATGATAATCCAAATTCCATAAATCTAATTGAAGCACTCATCCCTGCATAGGAATAAGTAACAGATGTCATGGATAGATTCCCCAGTTCTTTTTTTAAAGGTATTCGGTTTATAGTCTTATACAAAATTCTGATGGCATGTTCCCTGTGGGCCCCTCGACTGATCAGATTAGGGTTCCAATAATATGTATACTAACCAGAAATCCTGTTTTTTGAGGACTAATTTGTATCAAAAAATTGTCAGAAAATGTGAAATCATACGCGGAGAGGATTTGAGGAGAGGGGTTCATTGTACTGATAAGGTGGTTGATTGTTTTCAGCCTCAGTAAGTGAGGTCTGATTTTGCTGTGGATGGTGATCAATCATGATTGATAATTGAGTAACCCTGGTAGGTTGGGTGCTCATTTTCAAAAACAACTTTTTATTGCCATCCTCCAATAGAGGTTAAAACTGATTTTTCCTTTTACAAACATGCTCATTTCTATGTTTATATTAATCAGGCCTAAAAAAGTTGTTTGTTTGCTGTAACCCAACCCTAACAAGTTTTTACACAAAAAGTCCCTACCCTAAAGTTGTTCCTGCCCTTCCAACTCCCAATCAATAAAAGTACAGGATTAGAACACTGTATTACAACTATAGATGACATGAAACATGCATTGTTTGAAAAGAAAAATGATTCAATAAGTATTTTACCAACCTACCTACCTACCCTATTTTTTCAAACTGTTTACAGGAAACAAACACTTTTTAAGCCTCATCTCAAAGCAATCTTCCATAAAGCACTTACCATAAGACTGAGAACTTGCTCTAAAGAGGAAGTGATGGCATCCTCCAATAGAGGTTCAGCCACTTGAATCTAATTTTCTATGTTTATATAGATTACCTCCAAGCGATCTCTAGGGATGGGGACCGGAAACCGGGAACCGGTTCAAACCGGCCTGAGCATTGCGGTTAACCAGTCAAAAACCGGACCTCCCTCTAAACGGTCGGTTTTCTACGCATGCACAGGGTTCCTGGAGGCGTAATAAAACTGTCAGCACCTACCTCCTCGCTGGCCTCACAATGTCTGCCAAGCGCGACGATCAAACAGTCATTTCAAAACCTCTCAAGTCTGGTACCCTGCCCACTTTCACTATGCTCAGAAGCCTTCTGAGCATAGAGAAAGTGGCCAGGGAGCTAGTATATAGGAACTTTCAAGAACTTTCCAGTTCAGGCAAGTTCAGCCACGCATTCCATTGCGTAGTTTCGTATCCAAGAAATGTCATTAATAAACCGTTTAGGAAACCGTGATAAAACCAAACCGTAGAAGCAAAACCGAGAACCGAACCGAACCGTAGAATTCTCAACGATCCCCATCCCTAGCGATCTCCCATAAAGCACTTACCATGTTCAACTGAGACCTTCTCTAAAAAGGACAAAATGACATCCTCCAATACAGGTTTTCTATTGCCTCCAAGCAATTTCCCATACAGCACTTACCGTACGACTGAGACCTTCTCTGAAGAGGACATCATGGTTAATCTCCTTCTCCCCACAGGCCAGCAGCGGGTCATAAATAAAGGAAGATTCCTGAAAACAAAATAAAAAACAATGATAATCAAAGAATATCAAAACATATATAGGCAGGATCAGTCCATTATTCCCTATTAGCTATTTATTAGTGTAGAACCTGTTTGCTATAGATATATATAAATAAATATATATATATATATATATATATATATATATATATATATATATATATATATATATATATATATATATATATATATATATATATATATACATAACCTTTACACTCATATTGTTAACAAGGCTTTTGTGGCTGAATGCCCATGTATGGGAGGCAAATGAAATGTACAACTTCAGGCATTTTTGTTGCTTTTTAAAGATGACTAAGGAAAATGAAGCAACTAGGTAATATAACCGTACCTTGAGGACAGGATTTGCTTACTTACTGGCCAGGGCATGTGAGAGTGTTGCCAGTGACTTGGAGTTAGGCAATTTGATTTTTGCTGGGTCCTCTAGTTTTCTCCACCACTTATGACTGGCTAGTCACGACTTAGTCGTAAAATGGAAGAAAAATTCCAATTCCCAAATCAATATCCAACCTAAAAGTTTTGAACCCTTATATAAAAAAATCTGATTACAGAGGTTCCCTAATGAGCGGGATGTGTGAAAATTCTGACATTGAGTGTATCATTTAAAATTGGCCTCGGGAATTCACCGAGGCTTGTAACCTGGGGCTGAAAATTATGTACGCTAAATGTCAGAATTTTCCTTCTTAGTCAATAGGAAAACAACAATGGCACACATGGTCTTAGTCAGCAGGGCGTCTGGGCGTCTTTTGGATGCTCAAGCCCCCCAAAATCTCCCCTGACAGGACACCCAAATATTTTAGGTAGTGATTTCTTAAAATATCAATTTTAAGCATATAATTGAAATTTTTTCACCTTGATATAACTCTCATGACATTGTATAATGATATTATGCTTTACTTTAATTGTCATAAGTATTCAGACGTCACTTTCTGATGAGTACTCTTAGTATGAATGCATAATCTTTAGTCAGTTTAGGGTGTCTGGACGTCCCTAATTTGTACACCCAAAACCCTCAAAATTCACCCCTTGGGATACACATAATTTTTTTTGTGAGTAATTTCTTGTCAATTTCAAGCATATATTTGACCCAATTTAGTTCCCATGACGTTTTATCTATAGGATATCATGCCTTCTTTCAAGGAGTAAATGCATGTACATGTTTGAATTCTGAGTATATCGTGGTCTCCCTTGAAAAATAGGACACCCATAAATTTCACAACATTTAATTTTGAGCATGCATTTCTAAATCCTGGCTAAGACCCTGCATGAATTGGTTAAAACCCCTCAGGCTGTATTGATCAACTCCTGGTTCAGTGAAGGTAAACACTTAAGGCCTGAGGGTACAGATATCCCCAGGCTCTCAGCCAATCATATAGCTCAAACTGAGCTTGTCTGTGATTGGTCTCACCTGTCTCTTACCCCTAGCTACATTAACACATTTAGCCCCAGACCCCTTACCCCCGAAATTCTAACTTTTTATAGAAATTTAAGATTTTGCTTTTTGTCAAGATATTTCTATACATGTCATATTATATCATGAAAAATGGTCCATATGTAACTGGCTTAATGGAATCATCCATCTTGTTCATTGTAGTATTAATCAGAATACAATAGGACTTCCTTGAAATTTACATTTGGAGGTCTCAATTCATTGGCAATTTATATATATATATATATATATATATATATATATATATATATATATATATATATATATATATATATATATATATATATATATATATATATAATATATATATATATATATATATATATATATATATATATATATATATATATATATATATATATATATATATATATATATATGTATATATATATATATATATATATATATATATATATATATATATATATATATATATATATATATATATATATATATATATACATATATATACATATATATATACATACATGTATATGTGTACTGTTTGCTCAACCTACGTGTTTAAAATCATGAGCACAATCAAAATATTCCACCGACTCTCTACGAATGTACAGGTGTTTCTGTCTGTAAGGCATGAGCACTGGATTCATTTCCATATTAATCCGGCCTGGAGCAGCAATAGACAGCATAAGTATTTTGCTTGAGGCCGCTTCCCAGACTACGTGGATGAGATTGTTATCTGAACAGCAACAAGTGAGCACAATTGCAGCACATTTCAGCTCTGAACAACAGCTAGTGAGCACACGTACAAATTTGAGCAGTTGGTCTCCCAACCTCATTCACCCCACACCACTACTGGACAAACTAGACAGTCGTGAGCAGCATATTTCAGCTCTGAAGAGCAGCTAGTGAGCACACAGTACAGCATATTTCAGCAGTTGGTCTCCCAACCTCATTCACCCCACATCACTTATACTCTAGACACTGCACAAGTATGAACAAAGTGCTGCAAATCTTCACCCTCCTAATCTTCATGGGCTCATGGGTGATCATGCGCATACGGTACGATAAGGAGGCAGAACTGATACGATGGCTGACCAGATTTCAGGCAACCGCACTTTTGCCGACGCTGCGCCGTCAGGGGATATGGAGTAAAGAACAGATGATGACCTTTTCAATGAGTGACCTTGACCCTGGTCTTCAGCAGCATGCGCAACTCGTCTCGCTTTTCCAGGATCAGCGAGCCTGGTTACGAAAAGACATCATGCTCCGCCTCTGGATCGTCGACGAAGGCTTCGGTGAGTTTCTAGCTCTTGCAAAAAAAGACGATTTATCCGTGACAGAACTGTGCGATCGCTACGCTGGCGAGATCATCTACATGATCAATGATGCAAAAAATATTGAAGATAAATTCTATTTGAGGCTCAAGTTAGGGATTTTCAAAATGCGGTGAAGGAGTTCCGTAATCCTCGCAACCTGAAGGCGGCAAAGAAGAGACACCAATATGAGGACAGCATTAACAAACAAGGGGA
>OZ012692.1:29896132-29901132 GCA_963942565.1 Maea johnstoni
TTAGGCCTAATCAAGATATCATTCTTGACACAAGAGATACTACTAAATGTTTATCCTTGTCAAATATTTAACACCCAGTGAGTGCTTAAGAGGTAGGCCACATGTTACTAGCAATTAGCTGGCTAGGCAACTATTAAGGACATACATGACAATTCACTCAAACAACGTATTTCTTCGAAACTTGTGACAGAGATTCGTTAGACCACCCTCTCTTCAAAACTATGAAGGTTTAAGGGATGGGAGGTTTTATTCCCCCCAAAACGGGCGCCCCCTTCAGGGTATCTTAGACAGGTGTTCAAAAATCACAGATTTTCGTGGATAAATTACAGAGAATGAAAATGACAGAAAAAAATGATAATGCTGCAAAATATTATTTAGTATAAATATTTTTGATTCCCAATTCAAGAAAATGTGGTTCCATTATTTTGTTGTCATTCTAGGGGGCGCCACTCTGGCAAGTTCACCTATGGTACCACCGAATTGTGGGAAGTTGCTGCAGTTGTAGAAAAAATCTCAACATCTAGATTTTTCTTAAACTTGTTGAACTTGTTCTTAGGACCATATATTTTCAGAAAACAATTTAAAAACTGGGGGTCAACCACCTTTTTTTCAAGCTAGGGGGCGCCACATTACCATCATTTCAAAAAGAACACTTCAAAATTGTAGGAAATTGATGAAGTTATAGAAAAAATCTCAACATCTAGATTTTTCTTAAACTTGTTGAAATTGTTCTTAGAACCATATATTTTCAGAAAACAATTTAAAAACTGGGGGTCAACCACCTTTATTTCAAGCTAGGGGGCGCCACATAACCATCATTTCATACAGAACACTTCAAAATTGTAGGAAATTGATGAAGTTATAGAAAAAATCTCAACATCTAGATTTTTCTTAAACTTGTTGAACTTGTTCTTAGAACCATATTTTTTCAGAAAGCAATTTAAAAACTTTGGGTCAACCACCTTTTTTTCAAGCTAGGGGGCGCCACATTACCATCATTTCATACAGAACACTTCAAAATTGTAGGAAATTGATGAAGTTATAGAAAAAATCTCAACATCTAGATTTTTCTTAAACTTGTTGAAAGTGTTCTTAGAACCATATATTTTCAGAAAACATTTAAAAAACTGGGGGTCAACCACCTTTTTTTCAAGCTAGGGGTCGCCACATTACCATCATTTCAAAAAGAACACTTCAAAATTGTAGGAAATTGATGAAGTTATAGAAAAAATCTCAACATCTAGATTTTTCTTATAAACTTGTTGAAATTGTTCTTAGAACCATATATTTTCAGGAAACAATTTAAAAATTGGGGGTCAACCACCTTTTTTTCAAGCTAGGGGGCACCACATTACCATCATTTCATAGAGAGCAATTCAAAATTGTAGGAAATTGATGAAGTTATAGAAAAAATCTCAACATCTAGATTTTTCTTAAACTTGTTGAACATGTTCTTAGAACCATATTTTTTCAGAAAGCAATTTAAAAACTTTGGGTCAACCACCTTTTTTTCAAGCTAGGGGGCGCCACATTACCATCATTTCATACAGAACACTTCAAAATTGTAGGAAACTGATGAAGTTATATAGAAAAAATCTCAACATCTAGATTTTTCTTAAACTTTTTCGAAATTGTTCTTAGGACCATATATTTTCAGAATACAATTTAAAAACTTGGGGTCAACCATCTCGTTCTCAAGCTAGGGGGCGCCACATTACCGACATTTCAATTGATAACTGTTCCCCTTGTACGCCAGTATCCCTGTTGGCTGGCAAACACTTACACACACTTACACCATGAGGGCCGCAGCCCTTTCACAAATAGAGAACAGGTTTCAGGAACCTGATAGCCCCATAAGCAATAACCCTTCTTGTCTTCCCGCTACCCCCCCCCCCCCCCCAAGTCGATTTCAGACAGAATCGTTACTCTATTATCATTATCATGATATACATACACATATATGCATACATATACATACTAGTATATATATATATATATATATATATATATATATATATATATATATATATATATATATATATATATATATATATATTGGTTATCATTATTATCATCATTATTATTTATTATTATCATCATTGTATATTTATCATTATTATAATTATCATCATTATCTACGTGAAGGGCTGAAGGCCTGGCTATGGCAGGGGTCTCGAATATAGCCTATATATATGGTCTCGAATTTTGAAGTGAGACGTCATTAGGGGGCTCTCATATCGTTGACATTAGAGAGATACTTGCGCCAACATGCGCAGAACGCGACTTTTTTGATATTTACAACAGCCAGCCTGTTCAGGTTGACTGGCTGGTTTCATATCCACATTTTTTTTATTTATCTAAGTTATTATTGTTTGTTATCCAGGTAATTAAAAACTAATTTAGGTTTGTCACTATCTGCCGTAAGTTGCAACCTGCGTCAATGATAATAACAATAATGATAATAACATTATATCGTTACTACTACTACTACTACTACTACTACTACTACTACTTCTACTACTACTATCACTTATTACTTTTCAAATAAATACCCTTCTGTATTGCTTCCGCATATTCAAACTAATCATGTGAGCAGAGTAAATTTCCTCTTCTGTAGTCTCTTTTCAAACCCTCGCCTGCAGAAAGTTTTCCCCCTGCAGTTCCTACAGTAGGCTGACGTCCATTTCCAATATCCTTCTTGCCATCAAATCAAACAGTTCTACCACTCTCCGGTGAGTTATCGCCCATTTTGAGTGTATATTCACTGTTTCATTTGATGGCAGTTGGGATTTTGGCGCTAAACAATTCCCGGGAAAACTGCTACATCAAAGGAATGCACGCGCCAATGTTTACAATGTGCCGTCACCGCGCACATGCAGAACGGCCATAATGTCGCAATCGTCAGTCAGTAGAGGTCGCTCGTTTCGTATGTCGCCTTTGTTCTTAATCAAGACAAAACCTGGCGTGTAGTCGGACTGGGTAGTTATTGTCATACATCCAGTTAGAACTTACCATAAATTCTCAGTAATTTGGGACACTTTTTAATAACAATTTTTATAAGTTCAGGGTGGCCAATATTTTCGGATAATACCTTGCTGTTTTATCGGCAAGATTTACAGCTAGGTCCATATTTTGTAAAATGGCAATAGACTAAGGGTTACCTAGATTTTCCATTAATTATTTTGCAAAATAATTATAGTGTCCCAAATTCATAGGGTGGTCTAAATTTCCGAGAATTTACAGTGAGCACCTTCCCCACTCGATCCATCCTGAGGACCTGACTGCTCCTCAGGCACATTTTTGGGCTTTAATCCCAATGCCCTTGGCTTATTCGCGAGCCACAAATAACAGGGCTCAAAATAAGCTGGAGCCTGGATCTCAGGGCTCTCTTGAACTCTCCTGCAGCTCGCTCAAATTTCTGCAGGGGACCAAAAGATGTATTGTTTGATAGGGTTGAGAATTAGCTGCAGCGAACCGACCAATTATCGATCATAATCGCCATTAATTGGTTCTTTGCACTTTTTTGGTAGCCAAATGTGAAGCCCAAACATTTTTCCAAACCTTTGTTTTGAAATATTTTTGGAGGTTAGTTTTAGAGCAAGAAAGCTGACAACTTGCCTGTCATTAAGTTTAAGTTTTTTTTTGTCACTAGGTGTCAGTTTTTCAACTTTTATCGATTGCTAGTTTTATAATCGATAAATTGGGCAAAAAGAGGCAACCAAGTGAGTGTCGATTTTAAAGTCGATGATCATCCAGCCACTACTGTTTGGTATACACAACACCTTTATAAAACTTTGAAAATCTATACAACTGCTGGAAATAAAATTTTAATTTCGAGCCAAATTGGCAATGTCCCCACCACTATGGCATGTTGTATGTGTTTACCAGCACTAACCCCACACTATACATGGATGCAGTTGACTGACATATAATTCATCTACATACCTGACTACAGAAAACATAAACTGCAACTATTGCATTTATTATTGAAAGTTCACCTATTATCGCCCAATGCTAAAAAACCAAAACATAAATGCATCATACCTGAATATTCCACCAGTGGGTTCCAATAAAGTTGGAATAGTGACCTATTTGTAATGTGAGAACCTCCCGTGCCGAAGCCATCGTTTTTCTAAATTATTCGATTATCCAAATCCCTGAAATCACCAGAAGTATAGAGTGGTTTCTAGATCATTTTAACATGATGTATTCCAATGATGTATTTCTATCGTCAATGTAACATGCGCGGTGATTGGTCAAATTTTTACGGGAAGGATATAACTGCCAATCGAAAAGCTCGTTACAAATGATTACACAGCTGATAGAACATCGAAGACCAGGACTGCAGGAGACAGACACACCTCCCAGCCTGTCAAAAACCTATTTCTATTTGCAATCTAGTTATTGACTGCTTGATTCGTTGTATTCGTTTAGAGTATGTCCGGGAAAGATAACTCAACCGCTTGTCCTATTGTGTACGCTAGCAGGACTGAAAAATTCAGCGCTGCACATCGACTACACAGGTAAGAAGATGATTGATAGATCCATACCTATTCTATGGAAGATGCATTGATGGAATAGCCATCTAATGATCTATGCAAAACAGTATTTTTCCTCATGTCAAAGGAAGCCAATTTTTTCATTATCTAGAGAAAAATCAGAATTGGTGAAAGGGATATGAGCATTGTGCATTTCCTTTTTAAAAGAAATCAATGTCATTTCCTTTAATGGAAAATCATTTTCTTATATTTAGGAAATTGATTTTACTTAAAAATAAAATTAAGGTGATTGAGGAAAAATCAGAGATTTTTTACATTAAGACTTAGATAAATAAAAACAAGTGGATATGAAACCAGCCGGTCAACCTAAACAGGCTAGCCTCAACCAATAGCACAAAAGTCATAGTCTGCACATGCTAGGATGATGCTGGCGATCAGGTTTCTCTGTAATGTAATCGATACAAGAGGTCTGATTGGTCCTTGTTCCAACGTGAAATCATA
>OZ012692.1:29906132-29948632 GCA_963942565.1 Maea johnstoni
CTGGGTGCCCTGATATTTTTGACGTAAAAAGAAATTTTGTGGTTACCGTCCGTAGGACGGGTACTTTTCTAGTATATATATATATATATATATATATATATACACACATATACGTATACATATATATATATATATATATATATATATATATATATATATATATATATATATATATATATATATATATATATATATATATATATATATATATGTGTGTGTGTGTGTGTGTGTATATGCCTTCATTGAATATTGAAGATATCTGGCCAATATATCTTGGATTACATATATTTGTCTGATTGCAGCCCCCTTTTGGATGATCACAAGAACAAGGAAATATATGGCAAATGTAATAATCCAAATGGCCATGGTCATAATTATACTGGTGAGTTTTTACTTGAATGCTCCCTAGGGCATAAAGTTTTAGAATCATTTGTAATTTATAGTAGCTACCAGGGACAGGGAAATGCCTGTAAATACCTGCTGGCTAATAAATAAGAACATATTGACTATTCTAGTTCTTACAACTGCCTCACTTCATGTGAAAATGAACACTCCTGACCCCTCTATATTTGGTAAATTTATATCAAATTTCATATTCTATCTAAAACGGTGAAATGGAATATTCATAGGAGAGGCATCTTTTTTATTGTATATTTTGCTACCTGAAACATTTATCCATCTTGATTCCTGTAGCACCCCAAAACATACTGACTGCATACTTTGGTGTCAGATATCTAACAGAAATGTATAAAACACTATTTTGGGTAAATACTTAAGGACGAAATATGAATCAGAACCGAAATCCTATGAACTATTGTGCCCATGAACTATATTGCAAATTTAAGAATGCTTTATTTCTATTTCATTTTCTGAATATCAGTCCATTCAGACTTCACTATGGGAAGTTTAATCAATAATAGAAAGAGATGTTATGAGTCTGAAATGCAAAGTCTTTAATTCTAATGCAACATCTCTTTATGATATAAATACTCTCCATTTCAGTTGAGGTGATAGTTAGAGGAAAGGTAAGCACGGCAACACTTCTTTTCTACAGTTTAATTTTGTTGTTCTATTTTATTGATTAAAGCAATGTCATTTCACATGGTAATTAAGATATTTCTTATCCAAGGACCAGCTGAAGTGCTTGTCAGGAAAATGGCTAAATTCTATGCAATAATTTCTTATTGAAAATATTACTCAACTAAAATGTTATATTCATTTGAGAGAGTGTATGGGAACGTCACTGGAATTATATGGGGGTGTAAAAACTTCAATTATATGCCTGATATTGTCATTTTAAGAAATTACTCACAATTGCCTTGAGGGGTGGTTTTTGAGGGAGTGGGTGTCAAAATGATGCCCAGATTCCCTACCAGTTAAAACTATGACCCCAGTTTGATAATTAGGGGCCTGAAGTAATGATCTGTGTTTGCATCGTACATAGGTAGATCCTGTTACTGGTATGGTCATCAACCTGGTTGACTTAAAGAAGTATATTGAGGTTAGTACACATTTACTTTGATATTTCTATACATATTATATCATGCTAGAAAAGGGGACCATGTGACTAGGGGGAGTTGAGATCATCTGTAGACTAAAGAATATTATAGAAAATACTTGTAGGAAGCAAGTCTTTATCAAATATTTCTGCACATTCTTTATTTTCCCAAAGATCCAAGAGATGCGGACTTACTTCTGTAGTCACTTCTTCACTTCTGTAGTCTTATAGTTTGGCTTCCTTTCTGTATTTTGGAAAATAGTTTAAGCACAGTATGTAGATATGTAATATCACTTTGGTCTTGTTTAGTCATATTGTGTTTTGTTTGTTTGTAATCATTAGGACCACACCTATATTAGGAATCTAATCAAATGATTAGTACGCCATAGAAATTGGGCTATATATTGATGAGTAAGTTTGATATTTGACTTGCTCCAAGTCTGTGTTAAAAATCTGTGTCCTGAGCCTCAATGATCTACCCTGAATATATTTCAGTCCAGGATTAGTTCTATATTAATCCCCAAGGGGGGAGCCAAAAGAAATAGGTTTGATACCAAATTAGTTCCCAACTACTATTAAATGCAACTCCTGAGAACTGTGCTGCCATCTATAATTTGATAAAGACATTAAACATAATGTCATTATTAAACATTTAACTTAGATATATCATAGTAGTGGCATTCTACATTTCTATACATGAACTTAGTTTGACTCTATATATGGAGTGACTTGCTTGCTTGATTATGTAATATTTTATGTTTTAAGAGACATTACACCTGCTTAAATAGCATGGTAGTGGCGTCCTGCTTATCAATATATACTTGTATTTAGTTTGACTAAATTGACTATATAGAGTGACTTGCTTGCTTGATTATGTAATATTTTATGTTCTAAACGTAATTCTGCTTTGTAAAGTAAATTGTCCTTTTTGACAGATTGCAGTTATGGATGTACTTGATCATAGACATATAGATAAAGATGTGCCCTACTTCAAGGACCATGTCAGGTAAGAGGGCCAGAAAACTACCAACCTTCATAGAATCTTGTAAAAAAGAATAAAAATTTATGAATGATGAAATGGTGCATTCTGGTTCATCTGGTATAAGATGAGTCTTAACATAAAAAACAAGCACATGCAGTTATGTTATTTAAGCAGCGCCAATCCATATCAAAATACACCAAACGCGCTTCCAGATTTTTGGTGTTGGAGGTAAGTTCTACAGTAGGGTTTTTTGTTTTAACCGAGGGCTAGATCTACTTCATTTGTTATAAGCATAACTACAGGAAAATGTCTATTCTTAGCAAAAAAAATCAACATGGTGATATTTAAAGAGGAATTCATCCCAACCCCTTCCTCATTCGTAACTGCCGCATATAGATGAGAGAGAATGCTGGTTTACTGTTTTCTACGAAATTTGAATACTCTAACATTACAAACACTAGCAGCTCCCTGTGCGCTGCACGGTTTTTGATTCTCAGTCATACTCAATCATGCGCAGTGAGTAAAGCAGCAGAGAATAAAACAAAACACAATCAAACTACCTTCACCACTCAAAACATAAGAACCCTTAATGAACCATTGGCATCGCTCAGGGTTAAATGAGTGATTGTAAGGTTCGCTGGCTATGAATGGATTAGTAAACCATTTTCTGATGAAAATAATATGTACTTACCTTCATGCTCTACATAATACATTCATATGATAGCAATGATCAACTTGAAGAAGAAACAAACACGCGTGTGTATGTGTGCATCTTGACTTTATTTCAACAATTCATTTTGATATTCATTTTAATAAATCATGTTTATAACATTTTCCAATAGAACACATACATTTGATTAATAGAATAATAGAATAATCCTTATGTGATAGTAGGTTAAATGAATTCTAAGGTGCCCTGGCCATGAATGGGTTAGAAAATAACCCTTAACTAATTCAGCGTGGCAATTAAATGAATTAAAAGAATAAATCAAGGTGCTCTGGCCATGAATGGATTAACACAACAACTTTTAAGTCATACTCAATCATTCGCGGCAGAGGCAAAGTAACTTTTGATATATTTGATATATTCTTGGTGGGTTAAGGGTTAAATAAATGGTCATCATGTTCTCTGGCCATGAATGGGTTTATTCAATATCCCTTAACATTTCCTGGGTTGCAAAAGATTAAACGATTGATATTCAGGTGCATTTGTTGTTAATAACCTTTGATATATTCTTGGTGGGTAAAGGGTACTCTGGCCATAGATGGGTTAATAAGATAACCCTTAACTGATTTTGGGTGGCAAAAGCTTAAATGCATAGTGATCAAGTCCTCTGGCCTTGAGTAGGTTAATCAAATAGCCTTTAACGTAACCTGGGTTGCAAACGATTAAATAAATGATATTAAGGTGCATTGGCCATGAATGGGCTAATAAAATAACCCTTAACTAATTATAGGTGATAAAGGGTTAAATGTAGGCATTATGATGCTCTGGTCATGAATGAGTTAACTTGGCAACCTTTAATACATTCTTCGAGGGTAAAGGGTCAAATGAATGGTCATCAGGTGCGCTGGCCATGAATGGGCAAATAAAAAAAACCTTCACATATTCTGGGTTGCAAAAGGTTAAATGAATTGTTCGAAGGCGCATTGGTCATGAATGAGTTTACTTAAGAACCTTTAATATATTCACGGTGGGTAAAGGGTTAAATGAATGCTCTTCAGGTGCTCTGACCATACATTTGTTAATAAGATAGCCCCTTACTAATTATGGATGGCAAAGTGTTAAATGAATTATCTGAAGGTGCATTGGCCAAGAATTGGTTAACTTAACAACCTTGATATATTCTGGATGGGTAAAGGGTTAAATGAATTACCCTAGGATATTACATAGATTCATGTTTTACATAATAAAACATACATATAAATAGCAATGATGAACTTGAACAACCAAGTGTGTGTGTGTATGTGTGTGTGTTAAATACAAAGGCAAATATATTGCATTCACACATCCCACCAAAAAAGCGTAAATATACTGTCTCACTTAAAGAAATTATGAAGAACACAGAAGTATGATATGATAAACTTAAATTGTCACTATAAATACGATTAATCTTGAGTGTTTTTAGGTGACTGGATCTACGGCATAGAGTGCCATCCGAAACATAGGAAAACAGTAGTGAAAAAAAAATCTTCTCCCGCAGACCCGCCGAGATTCGATCCAGGACCGACTGTTCTACTATTCAGCATGCTAACAATCCTAACCATTACCCTAACTTGCTATTCGATAATCGTATAGCTCATATTTTGTGAAAGTCAATTCTAGACGGCGCTGTAAGTCAAAGATGTCGGCCGATGACGTACTCTCTACTCCAAATTCTTTCCCCATTAAATTCGAGTCTTACGGGAGAAGGAACGTAATTAACGTAACCTTTTCATGCCGACTGACGAAAACGGCCATGCGGGAACATACTGCAGGGGTCAAACCCTCGTCAAAGGGCACATGCTCCTCTAAAAAGGGATCCAACTGTCCACCGTACTCCGTATTAATATATAAGATATTTAGCTTTATTGACTCAAGAGTAACATACAGCAAATAGGAAGTGCTGTTATACAGTTTTGGAGGACACTTGAGTTCTTTAATGTAATATATGTTTGTATGTTCATTGGCTGTACATCTTCAATTAGAAAAAGGAAGTGTCGATTTTACGCTTTGAAGTAAAACTAACGCAAACGTAATCGATCTATACTGTATTATAAAGATAATTCTGTATTTTGTGTAAGACCATGTGTACGATTAGTCAAAACGAAACTAATACAAACATGCAATGATGGGAAATCGAAGACAAATGATATTCTTGCATAGAAGCGTAAGGTAATGTGTGTGTGTTTATGCTTTTAAATTTTTGGTGTGACACAGACCCTGGCTCTGGCTCTGGCTCTGGATCTTTTTGCACCAGTTTGCGAGCTTGCTTGCCATCCCATCCCTGCTTATATAGCGCCCTCTTACTAGAGGTTTAACTGGTTATAAAAATATGCGGAGAGAATGTGACCACACCGATAACCTTTCAATTTGTCTGTTTCACACTAAAAAATGAGCCATTATGATCATCTGCCAGTAAAATCTTGTATCCCTGGCTTCACTATTGTTCACGTGTGCTGTATGTTGGTTAATCACTGTGTAAAGCAACGGTCTATTTTCTGGTTAAGTGAAGTTAGACAGTTCGTTCTTCCATCAGACTTCTTGCTCGAGAACGAGTCCGCTCTCAGGTCTCCATCGCACGAGAGATACTGGGTTCGAAACCTGGCGGAACTTACGATTTGTACTTGGTCAATTTCAATTTTTCTTTTTGGTAATATTTTATTTGAATATTCTTTCGATAACAGCGGGCTGTGTATGTGTGTGTGGTGGGGGTTAGGTGATCAGCTTTTAGAGTTTAGCAAGATTGACCTGATTTCTTCTATACCTGACATGCGGTCGTGGGCTAAATGGAGGGGTATAGTCTCCGTACAACTTTGCGTGTCCTACCAAAAATATTACACTCCCAATCCAAAATTTCACCTTTTGAATTGAGTCTTTCTGGGTAATCCCTTTAGTGTAGTGTTTATTTAGAAACCCCATTGTTTGTAATGATTTCATTGCTGACAGATTTAAGAAAAAAAATTCCTGCTAGAAAATTAAGATTTGAATGGAGGGTGTTAAGTATGTGACAGATGAGAAAATAGAAATATCCTTAGATGGCAGGTATATGTTATTATCTCAAAACGGGATAAAATTAAAATAATGCATATCCTGCTCACCAAGATCTCTAAACAGTATTATAAAATTATGCAACAGTTTTTACAGTCATATATATCTTTTTACATTCATCTTTTTAAAAACTCAACAGCCCGAGTGGTCTCTATCATAATCTTTGATATTGGAGAACCATGAAAAATTATAAATTTCATTGTTTTGTATCATTTCAATTAATTTGGGAGCAAGAGAAACTTTAAGAGATGAGTACTTACTTCTAGCACAATGCATGGTGAGTGGTAGTGGTCACTACTGGTGGGACTTGGAATCTGAATAATTGCAACCTGTGTCTCTGCAAACATGCCTGCTTGTGTCACCAAGCACTATCTAAGGCGCTTCATGCGCTTATTTGGATCACTTTTATCATACAGACATGTCTAAAATCCTCATAAAATGCCAGCCATGCAATTCGGCAATATGCATTTTTTACATTCAATTGGCATAAGAAACTGCTTGATAAAGAATATGTTAAAGGGGTTATTAAACAGACTGCAGTGAAAAGAAGAGGGGGTGTCCGCTGGTGATCATGACAGGAAATGGTCACATAGAACTTTTGAAAGTCACAAGTTACAACTTTCAACCCTCAAGAGCACGCTAAAACTCCTATATTAAGCTGCAAGCCGGTGTGTCATATATTTCCTTACCTAAATATGCCACTTTTTTGTAGTCATTTCCAATAAAACCACTTTTATACTCAATTTTCCGCTGCAAGTGGAAATCGGTAAGACTGTCTCTTCTTGTGTTAACACCCCCTACAGCTGATTGCATTTGACCCATGTAGAAAAGGACCTGCACGCCAGTACCTGCCGGATGGATAGCGTTCTCTCGGGAGAGCGAACGGCAGGATGCACAGCGGCAGCACAGTGTGGCATCGTAGGTGCCACTCCACATGCTGGGTCTCCGCTACGATGCTCTATGTGCACATTTCCTGTAATGTATTACTCATGATAAATTCTAATCATTTTCTCGAAACTATTTTTCATTTGGCAATTCTTTTAATGCCAAAAATATCAGAGCACCCATGCAGATATCCCTGCGACCAATTAAGGCTAACTAACCTATGTATCAAATTATCAATAGTTCAAAAAGCTTGGCAAAACAGATATATCATTGATGAATAAGATATTGAACTGTCTGTTATCAAAAGATGGGGGGGGGGGGGTCAGTGTCAGTCTATGATATTACTCATAATTAGTTCTTATCATTTCTAGTTGAAATTTATTTTCGAAGTTTAAAGTATGGCATAGTGTTAATCTCATTTGCATTCATCCTAGTTAGATCAATCCACATACCTAAATTAAACAGTACCTTGTGGGATAAATCTGATTAAGAGAAAATACCAGGAGTTCAGGAGCAGGTTTGCCAGTTATGGGGAGTAAATTTTACTCTTTTAACTCCCTCTTCCATTTTTTCAAGACAGCTCTGTACATGTAGCTTAAGCTGTGGTAATTTAAGATGACTTGTTCGCTGCGGACAGTTCAAGGGAGCCCTCGGCTCCCAACACCCACTCATTTTCGAGCCCTGCTGTCTAAATAGAATGAGTAGTGAATTCCACTGACTCTGTTGCACGCATGATTGTGCCAGTTGTTGTTCAACAAATTTCTCTGAAGAGTACTGCAATAAACTACTATATATTAGAGGCGTTATGAAAATTTTCATTTCATCAATGTTTGTCACTTCATTGCAGATTCAGCTGTCTTATTAATTCCTACATCTCCAATACTAGACGAACATGTTTGTTGGTTTCACATGTGGCATGTGTCCAGTCTTTGATCGATACCAATAACCCTCTCTGCACCAGACTAGTCACTTAACGATGCCTGTAGCAGGAAAGGGGAAGCAGGGCTCCCTATTGCGTGTATCTGTAATTCAGGGTGTTGCTATAAATAGATTGGCTGCCCTGCTGGGCCCTGGGATGTGGGCATTTCTCCGGCAGCAGCCAGTGTGATAGCATAGGGTACTAGGGGTTTTCAACATATCTTGGCAAATTTTACCTCACTAATAATGCCTAACAAGTACTGATGTTACGATACCTGTATATATGATTCATGACATGCTAATAGGGAGGGTATGCCAGGAGTTTATTTCATAAATTTTCTTCAACCAAAGGAGGATTTAGAGAACGACATACAAGAGGTGGAATCAGGCATATTCAAGGGAAAACATATTGATATATCTTATGTATCCCTGAATGTGTCCATGAATCTTTACATTTCTTTGCTTTACAAAAACCATGAACTAGTGGCTTAAACAATCACAAGCCTACTAATCTTTCATTGTTTTCAAAAGGACCTAAACTTCAATCAGGGTAAGATTATACTAAGATAATAATTTTCAATTGAACTTTAAGAAATGGGCACTGGCCACAACTTGAGGGCATAATCTGTCATACATGAATGAGGTAAAGATACAAAATGTTTGTGATATGGAATATATTTCAAACCTACTAATTTATTATATATATTCATATAGGTTTAAACTTAAACCAGATAATGATTTTTAAATGTAGTACTAGTACTTATAAGAAATGGACACTGGCCACAACTTGAGGGCATAATCTGTCATACATGAATGAGGTAAAGAAACAAAATGTTTGTGATATGGAATATATTTCAAATTCAATCCTACTAATTTATCATATTCAAATGGGCTTAAACTTAAATCTGGGTTAGATAATGATTTTAAAACGTAGTACTTATAAGAAATGGGAACTGTCCACAACTTGAGGGCTTTAATAGGGTTGTCAACAATGAAAGAGATTAAGAAACAGATGTTTGTGATATGGATATGGATTGATGTCTGAAATTATTTAGCTAGTGTTTTACTATATTTAGCTGTTTAGTCAAACCTACCAGTTAATATTATTATGACAACTGCTTCCATTTAAGGGATAGAATTCCCAGTTTCCCACATGGAAAAATTACATTTTCTTTACTGCAAAAAACAGGAACCAGCAACTTAATTTATTTTGACACAATCCTCAAATCACAAGCCTAAAACCATTTATAAATGTAGGATGCAGAAGAAGAAATGAAATGCCCTAGGCTGTGATTATCTACTACTTTGAATTCTAGGCCAGATTGTTAGATAAATTGCATGTTAACAGCCAGATTATTTGATTATTTCATTAACCCCCAACCCAATATCACCATCATTTCTATCAGTTATTTAGGAAAATTTAGTAATTGATGTGTAGAAAAATAAAGCAACCCCTTATTTTGATTACACTTAGCACTTTTACAACTTATAGATCAAAAGAAAATGTTGTTACCTTTCAAAGAGTTAATTCCAAAGACCTGACAACAGTGACATGGCCAGTCCTCTGAATTCTAGCCATTCAGTTAAATTAACTGTTGGTTGACTTTCTAGAGACAGACATTTAGAAGCTGGTACATCATTCTCAGTTAGTTCAACTTAAGGAAAAACTCTTTAAAGTTGAATTACTTTTTACTGATGAGAGACTAGTCAGATGTGCCTCACAGAGATGGGAGAGATGTGAGATATAAACTCCAAACATCCATCCCTAATTGTCAATAAACTGACTGTTTCTGGGTACAAGTGGCATTAAGATGTCATAAACTTCATTCACTATTGACTGAAGACAACAATGTCCATCTGTATGTGTGAATAAGCCGTGTTTAAAGTGTATTTGGGGCTTAGAAATCTGCCTTGTTACACACTGTTAAGAGTGGACTTCCCAATAGTTTGCCCACCCGGAAGTTGACGTCATCGGTCTGTGACGTTGCAACCCTGAATTATAGATACAGGCAATTACTGCAATCTCTTGAGCACGGGTAGCACAGCACATGATGCAATAAGCCAGCACGCGCTTAGGAAAGATGGATGCCCCTGTTAGGCTGCCTCAGGCCTGTTACTTGCTCACTTCTGTAAGCCATAACTTAGTAGTGCTGAAGAGGACAGGTGTGGGGGAGATCTTGTTTGAAAGGTGACACATATAAGCTCATTTTGAACCTAAATCATTCAGATGGTGTATTTGCCCTTTAATGCATGCATGTGAAACAAAAAGCATCTCCTGACAACATTGATGCTATATTCTTGATAACAGCACATTTATGAAAATATTTCAAGGAGAAATGTTTATCAGAACACAACTCACAATTCTCCTCTAAATAGTTTGTGAAGTTATGCTTGATTCCTATGTTATTTTGGAAGTGACAGGTAGGGCTGTGATTCTCTAAGGTAACTTGTTCGCTGCGCAAAATATTTTTTGAAAAGTCACCCGTAGCCCGTAGGATTTTGGCTAACGTTTATCCTATGAAAATTTTCAATAAAAGGTTTAAACCAAAGATTTATTAACATTTTGGTGCTGATCAGTGATGAGACGGTTACTACAGGAGGTAGGGCCAACTCTCTTTTGGGGAGGCTCATTGGAAAACAATAGGCATATGGCTGTCTGAATTGAATGAAAAGTGAATTTCACTGACTACGGTGCATAATTTATTACTTGAGTTGTTGTTCAACACCTTATTTTCTAAAGAGTTCTGCGATATACTAATATATGGGAGGCGTTATCAATAATTTCATATCATCAATGTTCTATCACATCATCGCAGAATCAGCTGTCTTATTAATTTCAATATCCTCAATACTGAGCATGGCATGTTTTATTGGTTTATTACACGTGGCTAGCACTAGTGGTTACAGGAGATAGGCCCAACTCTCTTTAGGGAAGTCTCATTGGACGACAATAGGCATATGGCCGTCTGAATTGAATGAAAAGTAAATTTCACTGACTCTGTTGCACAAATGATTGGGTGAGTTTTTGTTCAACACCTTATTTTCTAAAGAGTTCTGCGATATACTAATATTTGGGAGGCGTTATCAACTATTTCATTTCATCAATGTTTTGTCACTTCATCGCAGAATCAGCTGTCTTATTAATTTCAATATCGTCAATACGGAGCGTGGCATGTTTTATTGGTTGAACACGTGGTGTGGAAAAATCAGCTGCCTGGTGCCTATATAGGGGACAAGAGAAGAGCGAAAACTTCACACCAGATTCAACAGAATCATGAAGCCAACGCTAGTGGTACTGCTCGCTGTCATCTGCGGCCTTCACGCCCTACAGGACAGCCATGATCTTTCAAGAGATGTGGTAAGCCTTTTTGACATTGGATCTTTTTTTTCTATGCATGTATTTATGTGTTATGTATGATACTACTACTACTACTACTACTACTACTGCTGCTGCTGATGCTGATGTTGCTAGCTCTACTACTACTACTACTACTACTACTACTACTACTACTACTACTACTACTGCCTCTAATACTACTACTACTACTACTTCTGATTATGGTACTCCTATTTAGCAACAGGTTATGTAGTAATCTAGATACATGGTGATTTTGAGTTATGATCTGGTCATTTCATTGCTTTGCAGCGACAGCGACAGCAAGTCATCCAAAATCCGAGTAAGCCATTTTGGTTCTAATTACCAGCACTTCTTACATGCTCATATAGAAAACTGATGAGAATGAAATCAAATCAAATGTAGTCAGTAACAGCAAAATGCAATCAATATTTGTTCATGTTTTTGATTCACCCTTATAACCCCACAACGTTTAAGAATAATTTCAATACAGAATGACATAATTATGAGCATAAATTCAAACTGTGAGAATAACAAAGACTTTTACTAGGAGGTTGACAAAAAAGATTATTTGTTGATTTGTACATCTTGATGGCTGCATATGTACAGGCAATTTATGTAAGTGCATGTTATGCATAGAGTCATAATTATGCATAGAATCAAAACATCTTGAAAAAGGAAAGACCATTGAAAAGTTAGGGATCAATTGATATAATCCCGGGGGGGGGGGGGGGGGGGGGGCACTTGGGTACTTAGGGGGGTGCATACGTTCGTTATCAAAATAAAAAATACCCCATAAGCACTGATTTCTGGTCAAAAAAGCACCCTTATTTTAATAAAACGCTGATTTTTTCCACTAAATAAACACCCCTTCTTTTGTCAAAACACTGACATTGGATGGACGGGAACACATATTTTAACTTAAGATTGTATAATCCTCTGCTTGTTTAGCGGCAGCAAGTGGCTGCAGCAAACTCGGAAGCCCAGTCACTTCGGGAGTCACTCGGCGTCAGAGCCGCGCATATTTTGTGGATTGTAAGGGGATTTTGACCCCCATACTTCGTACCTGAGTACAAAAAAGTACCCTTCTTTTACAAAATCGCGGACATGCGGAGGTCTTAAAAAAAGACCCCTCCTTCCGCGAAATACGTAACGCAGGTGCACCCCCCCTCTGTACCTGATATAATCATTATATCTAAGGTTTGGATGCCACATACTATAAAAGAAACGTTTGTCTTGGCTCAAAACAAATCAATTAAAGTAAGTTTCTTGATAGATATGATTCTTTATATTAAGAATTATAGTAGTAGTAAAAGAGAAATCTTATTCAAAAAGGAGAAATTTTAATCAATTTTGATGATTAGAAGAGTCAATATCGCTTCCTTTACTGTTCTCTTTTGTTGTTTCCCATAGCCTGTCCTGCTGCACCTCTGGCAGCCCCTTTGAGAGTCAGGGTTAGGGGGAGCAAAGGGAGTGCATTAAAGTGCAAAATACTAGGTGCCTGCTGGGACAAGACTGTATGCGAGAATACTTCTCCCTGCCCCAAGTGCTACCACGCTACTGGTAAGTCTCATGTGCTTCCTAGTGTTGACATTTAATTCGCGAAATTGTGTTCCTTGTCCTTGACTTCACCATTGCATTGATCCTAGTTAATTTAGAGAAATATCTGATATTGATCTATTGCTATTTTGTTATCTATACCATCTGTCTATCCATTTATATCTTTTTTGAGAAATTTGGTTTTAGCAATTTGTATGCACTTTCATTAGAGACACAAGCATGCAAACTATAATACTATGAAACATTGGTATTCTTCCAGGTATTTATTATCTATCCTGCTCCTTATTTCGTCAAAATGCTTGATTTTATACCAACATATTAAGACACCATTTCAAAGGTATTCGCAGGATTTTTTTTAATCAGTTATAGTAGCCATTGCTAATTCGCAAAGCTGCTTATATCTAAATCTTGGTAAGTAGACATCATACAGTTCACTATATACTAAAATTAGTAATTGAGTAATTCATATTTGCCAGGTATTCTGGTTTCCTCCACTATTTACAGCTGGTTAGTCACAAATTAGCCATAATTGGCATAAATGTGAGGAAAAAGGAAACTCCAAATGAGTAATTCAAAAACTAATTGAAACTATTCATGGAAAGAGGAAGTATTTTCAAAATTCTGTGTTTCCAATTTCGGGATCATATGTCCTTAGATGTTGAAAAGGATGACGCTCCTAACAAACATACACTTTATTTGTAGATAGAGCGCAGGTCTCTACCACACCTATTCCAACAACAACCCAGGCTCCAACAACCACAACAACTCCTCCACCACCAACAACCACAACAACTCCACCACCAACTACCACAACAACTCCACCACCAACTACCACAACAACTCTGCCACCAACTACCACAACAACTCTGCCACCAACTACCACAACAACTCCACCACCAACTACCACAACAACTCCTCTACCAACTACCACAACAACTCTGCCACCAACTACCACAACAACTCTGCCACCAACTACCACAACAACTCCACCACCAACTACCACAACAACTCTGCCACCAACTACCACAACAACTCTGCCACCAACTACCACAACAACTCTGCCACCAACTACCACAACAACACCAACTGCAACTGGTAAGTTCCTTTAGTACATTTGCGGCAACGGGTGATACATCACTTTTGTGACTTTCTAGAATTGTTGATGTGGGTCTCCTAACAATAAAGCTCAATCATTCCTTAAGCAACATAGCATTGTGTGATTACAATCGTTATGAGCCTCTTTCTAATTAAGATATATCTTTGGGAAAATACTTTTCTGATGTGAATCAGAAACAAACCAACACCTCATTTAAGCAGTGTGTTCTCGATATACATTACCTGTTCATATCATGAAGCTTGCTTGATCAATAGCTCCTCTGACAATTGCCTCCCCAGGATGGCCATAGATGGCGCCTCCGTAGTGGGCTGTTGGTCACATGTAATCTGCCATCTTGAATCCTCTTGCGATTGTCAGCGCTCAACGATTGTCCCTAAATTTTCCTTCTTAGAACACGTTTTCTTAGTTTAAAGTTGAAATCATAGGACTTGAGTATATTAACAAACTAGCAATATACAGTTTCTGCTCAATTTTTCGATTTGACGATTTATTGTCTCGATATGTTTTGTAGTCATACATTTACATAAACAAACAGGACTCCTGCATTACTGGCCCTGCTTGAGACCGCTCTTCGAACGGCGGTTCGGATCGTGGCACCAAGCCAGTAGCCCGGCCTTCTTCAGGGACCCGGAGTACTGGACCAAGCTGCTCCAACTGGCCAGTGCGGTTCGCTGACGATGATCCGCGGACCCATCATCGCCTGCGTGGCACGCACTTGAAGTGCATGCCATAAGGTCCATCCTGTTCCTTGCATGTGCATAGACTGGTCATCGGAGATCTGAGTGGTCGATCAGCTAGAACCCACTGTGGCTACTGGCCCAGTGGGTCTGGTAGAGTGTGCCAGACAGGCCTTGGGCAGGGTCAGGCATAAAAGGCAACGTAGGAGGTCCTCATCCTCCAATCCATACCTTACCACTGACTCGTCATTATCGCCCAGGTGAAGGCATAGACAGTGTTCCCCTGAGCGCTGTTCTAATAAGTCTTCCAGACCCCATTCATGGCGTTCTAGGGAGGACAGCCATTGGCTGAATTGGCTTCAGTCTTGTGGATTCCAGCACGCCCTTAAGGATCGGGTTCCCCCACTGATTTCACGTCGCTCGAGAAGCCTCTTGCTCAGACTCTTGCCAAGATGTCTGCTGTCAAAGCTACTCCCTCAGGTCCTCCACCTCCTACGTCAGTACCAGCCGCGGTAATCCTGCTTCGAAAGTGGCTCACCCCTGGGGAGGAACTTGCCATCCTGCTTATGTGGGTGGGAGCGTTGGCTATGGATCCCCCTCCAGTGACGGGATTGCTCACATGCCAGTCCCCATTGACCCTATGTCTGTCACTGTTGACAACAGAGATGCAGCAAACATCCTTGGTGGGTCTGGTATGGCCCTCTGGCTGGAGGACTGCACCCGGTTACTCTAGCATGTCGTTCCCACCGGCGGACAACCTGGATTCCCTGGCTCTCCAGCTGAGCAGTGAACTCATTTTCGTAGGAAACTTCTCTGAAGTCATGAATTTTATTTAATTGTGTGCTTGAAATTGAGAGTTTTCAAAGCTTTGGGGTTTCCTAAAGGGTGATTTCTGAGAGGTTGGATGTCCAAAAGACACCCAGACACCCTGCTGGCTAAGACTGTGGGTGGAGGTTTATGCTATTACTTATCTGTTTTAAGTAACACATCTGTGCTAATTATCCTTAACACCTATACAGGCCAGACTATTCTGGCAAGTAACATAGCATCTCAATGAACATATTAAAAGAAAAATCTTCATAATCCACCCTAAACTTTTTCAGCCATTCTATATGCTGTTAAAAGTTATTCTCAAATAGTTAGAGTGTCCCAAAGGGATTTATCAAGGTAGCTGGGCCAACCCCTGTATGGGATTGATCATAATGGTATATAAGCTAGTTAATCCCAAGACACTAGATTTTCAGGGCCTTTTTAGGGCAAAAACTGGCTGTAAAATGTATGGTTGAATTGAGTTGAATTAGTTATTTACCAGTGCTATAACGGTTTATTATTCTTTCAGTTCAGAATGTGGCCCTGAGAAAGCCAGCCTATGACAGCGGTGGTTACAGTAATCTTGTGAAGGCAAGTAGGGCTGTGGATGGCAATAGTAACTCGCGATGGAATGGCAACTCCTGCACCGCTACAGGCAGCATCCTAAAAGCATGGTGGTTGGTGGATCTTGGTCACACTTCTACAGTGTTCCGGCTAAGGATTTACAACAGGGTTGACTGCTGTGGTGAGTGCAAATAAATGAAATGTATGGTTTCTTGAAGGCACATCGACAAGCAAAGGCCATTAAGTGCTATGAAATCTGTGTAAAATAATGGTCCTTTGTTATTGTTGAAAACAAGAACAAAGCAATAGATAAATAAAGATGCTCATAAACAATTAACAGATTTAAAACTATTACAGTAAAGAAAAATGTCTTTGCATATGTCAAATCATGAGATACTTCCTCTGACATTGGAATTTAGTATTCCTTTGAAATATGAGTGCTGAATACAACTGTGTATAATGAAGTTTATACTGAACACAGTGGAAACCACAGATTTTCCATGCTTTTTCGTGATGCACATGTGTTCAGTGTGAGGATGCATTTATGCATAACCGGCCGCTCTTAGTTTATGTATTTCTAAAACTATAGAATTGTTAGGCACAATACAAAGGATACTCATTTCAATGTGTCCAGCTTTATGACCGGAACATTCCCATGATTAGCAAGACATCCAGATGATTCTTGATCTGGTGACTTGGCAAGATTTAGGTAGAGATATGCCTTATTTTTGTGCACAGTTTAACCCTTTGCTGCTGGTGGCTAATTTGGCAACTGCAAAATGACAAAAAAACTGAAAATGACTGCAACACTGGCACATGGGTACTCATCTGAGAGTACCCAGCGAGAGCTTTCCGATGAATACCAACATGACAGGGTTCAAATGGTTTTCAAAAATCTTTGCATCCTTTCCCTTTGGATGAAAGTAACCTCAGTATTGGAAGGGTTAATGAAGAATATCTAAACAATCCTCATCTCTATCATTACAACGATTGCATAAGCATGGTGTTCCCGCATAGAATAGGTTATATATTGTTTATAAATCATCTTCAGGAGAGAGATTGAGCAACTTTGATGTGACAGTTGGTGGTAGCTCATTGACAGAGGCCAAGCTGAACAAGAACATGAATTCCTGTGCCTACTACAGTGGAAGGTTTCCCTCTGTGGGAAATCTGAAATGCACCAGTCCAGTCCAAGGCCGATTTGTAAAGATTCAACTGCGGGGAAAGAATTTGTTGACTCTTTGTGAAGTACAAGTTTTTGGATCTCAGGGTAAGTACAGGTGCCTTAAAGTCACCTCCACTACCATGCACAGATTCGCATATTGGTAAAATCTTGGATGAAGAAAGGAATAGATATATAGGGAGAGACCAATTACTATATACACTATACTGAAGAGCTGGAAACAGATCTTGCATCAATGCGAGGTCACTTGGGTACACGGACCACCAATCAGGGCTCTTGTATTTATTACACCACAGAAACCTGATCTCCACCATCAGCTGGGCATGCGCAGATCACCAATTTGGGGCTATTAGCTGACACTGATTGAGGCTAGCTTGTTCAGGTCAACCAGCTGGGTTCCAATCCCCTTGTGTTTGGTCATCTAAGTCAAAATGTGTGTCAGCTTTCAACAGTTATAGATACATAATTCAACTGATTATATTGTGTTACTAAATATCTCAGGTTACTGTCATAAAAAGAAACATGCAGTAGTAAGTATCCCCAGGATGCTGTGGAAACTTGAAATGTGAAGTAAAAAAAAAATATATATATATATATATATATATATATATATATATATATATATATATATATATATTTATATATATATATATATATATATATATATATATATATATATATATATATATATATATATATATATATGTGTGTGTGTGTATACATAGTAATAAGCTATTATTTTCCCAAGACAATATCATTTATGGGCAAATACTGGCTGTAAAATGTATAGGGGAATTGAATAAGATTACTTTACATTAGCCAGTGCCATAACGATTGATTATTCTTTCAGTTTGGAATGTGGCCCTGAGAAAGCCAGCCTATGACAGTGGTGGTTACAGTAATCTTGTGAAGGCAAGTAGGGCTGTGGATGGCAATAGTAACTCGCGATGGAATGGCAACTCCTGCACCGCTACAGGCAGCATCCTAAAAGCATGGTGGTTGGTGGATCTTGGTCACACTTCTACAGTGTTCTGGCTAAGGATTAACAACAGGGTTGATTGCTGTGGTGAGTGCAAATAAATGAATGAGTGGTTGTTTAAAGGCACCGGCAAACAAAGGCCATTTAGTGCAATAAAATCTGTGTAAAATAATGTTCCTTATTTATTTTTGAAAGCACCAACAAAGCAATAGATAAATAAAGATGCTCATAAAAATAGAACGGTTTCAAAACAATAACATTCAAAGAAATTGTATTCTTTTGGAAAATGAATGCTAAATAAAACTGTGTATAATGAAGTTTATACTGAACACAATGGATACTCCAGATTTTTCATAATACACGTGTTCAGTGTGAGGAAGCATTTATGCATAACTGGGTGTTTGTAGTTTATATATTTCTAATATGGTAGAAATGTCAAACCCAATACAAAGGATACTCATTTCAATGTGTCCAGCTTCATGTCTAGAACATTCCCATGATTATCAAGACATCCAGATGATACTTGATCTGGTGACCTGGCAAGTTTTAGATAGAGATATGCCTTACTTTTTTGTGCACAGTTTAACCCTTTGTTGCTGGTGACTAATTTGGCAACTGCAAAATGACACAAAAAAACTGAAAATGAATGCAACACTGGCATATAGGTACTCATCTGAGAGTACCCAGCGAGAGCTTTCCGATGAATACCAACATGACAGGATTCAAATGGTTTTCAAAAATCTTTGCGTCTTTACCTTTTGGATGAAAGTATCTTCAGCATCTGAAGGGTTAAAGAAGAATATCTAATACAATCCTCCCCTCTATCATTACAACGATTGCATAAGCATGGTGTTCCCGCATAGAAAGGGTTATATAATATTTGTAAATCATCTTCAGGAGAGAGATTGAGCAACTTTGATGTGACAGTTGGTGGTAGCTCATTGACAGAGGCCAAGCTGAACAAGAACATGAAGTCCTGTGCCTACTACAGTGGAAGGTTTCCCGCTGTGGGAAATCTGAAATGCACCAGTCCAGTCCAAGGCAGATTTGTAAAGATTCAACTGCGGGGAAAGAATTTGTTGACTCTTTGTGAAGTACAAGTTTTTGGAACTCAGGGTAAGTACAGGTGCCTTAAAGTCACCTCAACTAACATGCACAGATACGCATATTGGTTAAATGTGTGTCATCAGCTTTCAACAGTTATAGAAGCATAATTCAACTAATAACATTGTGTTACCTAAATATCCCAGGTTACTGTCATAACAAGAAACATGCAGTAGTAAATATCTCAAGGATGCTGTGGCAACTTGAAATGTGAAGTAAAGTATATATATATATATATATATATATATATATATATATAAAAATTATATATATATATATATATATGTATATATATATATATATATATATATATATATATGTATATATATATATACATATATATATATATATACATATATATATACATATATATATATATATATATATATATATATATATATATATATAATAATAATAATAATAATAATATTGTCATTTGATATTGCGCCCTTTCCATATAAACATGCTCAAAGGCGCATTACATTCATTGTCAGAGGATAGATGTTGATATCCACATAGTTATTTGATAAATACATCTTTGAACAGATGTGTTTTCAATTGTCGTTTGAAGATTGCCACACTCCCAGCTGCCCGAATATTATTTGGGAGCTGATTCCATAGTTTTGGGGCACAGGCACTAAATGATCTGTCACCGTAGGTTTTCATGTTGGTTCTCGGCTCGCAGAGTAAGTTCTTGGATGTTGATCTCAGTGTCCGTGGTGGGACATACTCTTTCAGCATTTCCCTCAGGTAAGAGGGTGCAGTTCCATGCAAACACTTGTACGCCAGGAGAAGAATCTTGAATTCGATTCTCTTCCTGACTGGTAACCAGTGAAGTTCCTTTAGTACTGGAGTGATATGGTCATACTTCTTTGTGAGTGTGATCACCCTGGCGGCATTATTTTGTACTCTCTGGAGCTTACATATTAGCTCTTCAGGTATTCCACAGAGAAGTCCATTGTAGTAGTCGAATCTTGAGGTTACCAGGGATATGACAGCACCTTTAGTTGATTCTGCAGTCAAGTATTTTCTGATCCTTCCAATGTTTCGAAGGTGATAGTTTGCAGATTTGACTGCCTTTGACACATGTGCGGCCATATTCATGCTTGGATCAAAAACAGAGCCCAGATTGCCGATAGGTATATTGAGAATCTTAACAATCTCACCATTTACGGAGATGCTAGGCACAGATATTTTGGCTCGCTGCTTAGGGGTACCTAGCACTAGGACTTCCGTTTTGTCTGCATTCAGTTTTAGCTTGTTCTGTGACATCCATGTATATATGTCAGTGAGGCAGCCCTCCAGCCTAGCAACTCCTATGTCCACAGCTTGTTGAGTGATAGGTTTTATTGCCAGATAGAGCTGTGTGTCATCTGCATATATGTGAAGCTCTAAACCATGCTTTCTGATGAGTTTTCCAAGGGGTAGGAGGTAGATCAGGAACAACAATGGTCCTAACACTGATCCCTGTGGTACGGACCACAGAATGTCCTGTAACTCAGAGAATGACTTGTCAATCTTGATGCGGAGTGTGCGTCCTGACAGGTAAGACTTAAACCAAGCAAGTGCTTGACCCGTAATACCTAATGTATTTTCCATTCTGCTGAATAGAATATCATGGTCGATGGTGTCGAACGCCGCACTCAGATCTAACATGACCAGTATAACTACTCCATGCTGGTCAATGCTGGTTAGAATGTCATTCTGTACTTTCACTAGGGCAGTCTCAGTGCTGTGACCAGGCTTGTAAGCAGATTGTAAATGTTCATGCAAGTTGTTCTCAGTCATGTAGTCAGTGAGTCGCCCCGCCACCACCCTCTCCAACAGTTTTGAGATGTAAGAAAGGTTACTGACAGGACGGTAGTTCTTTAGAATATCTGGATCTAGGGTAGATTTCTTAAGTAACGGTGTTACTATAGCCGACTTCATGGATTTCGGTACCTGGCTAGATCTGAGAGAAGAATTTATGATGTTAGTCATTACTGGAAGTAATTCGCTTCTACTTTCTTTGATGAGCCAAGTTGGGATTGGATCAAGCATGCAGCTTTTCGCAGGAGACTTGCAAATTATCTTCCATACTTCCTCCTCTGTAGTATTCCGCAGAACATTCAGAGTGGAAATAGGTGGTGACTGTGCTATTTCCAGGTTGATGTCAGAGCAGTCAGGGAGGTTATCTCTGATTTTATCAATCTTTTCCTTGAAAAAGCATGAGAACCTATTTGCAAGTTCTTCTGCAGAGCTGTGTTCTGGGAGTTTTGACACTTTCTGCCTGAAGAGGAGTTCATTCATTGTCTGGGACATCGCTTTTGAATCCTGCCCACAATCAATAATCCTCTGATTGTAATATGACACTTTGCTACTCTCAAGGAGCTTGTTGTATTTGTCTCTTTCTTCCTTGAAGATTTCACGATGAACTGTCAGGCCAGTTCTCCTCCACAGCCTTTCAGCTTTTCTTTTCTCAGATTTTGCTCGATGGAGATCATCTGAGAATATATATATATATATATATATATATATAGGTAGATATGGATAGATATAGTTGTTTAAATAGTTAAATTAGCTAGTTATTCCCAAGATTTTAGTTCTTTTAAGGGCAAATACTGGCTGTAAAATGTATAGTGGAATTGAATGAACTTAGTTTACATTTACCAATGCCATAACAAATGATTATTCTTTAAGCTCTGAATGTGGCCCTGAGAAAGCCAGCCTATGACAGTGGTGGTTACAGTAATCTTGTGAAGGCAAGTAGGGCTGTGGATGGCAATAGTAACTCGCGATGGAATGGCAACTCCTGCACCGCTACAGGCAACATCCTAAAAGCATGGTGGTCGGTGGATCTTGGTCACACCTACACAGTGTCGAGTCTAAGGATTAACAACAGGGTTGACTGCTGTGGTGAGTGCAAATGAATGAATGGTTGCTTAAAGGCACATCGGCACGCAAAGGCCATTTAGTTCCATAAATCTGTATGAAATAATGTTCCTTTTTTATTGTTGAAAACAACCTCAAAGAAATAGATGAATAAAGATGCTCATAAGTAAACGAAAACTTTCAAAGTACGAGCTGGACATGCATGACCACAAACACTTTAGACACTGCTGTATTGCAAACAATACAGTAAAATGTGTGAACCATAAACACATGCATTCAGTGAACAAATATTGAAAAGCCTAATTCGTTCAATCAGGGCAGGCACTCCATACAGAGGTCTCATTCCTTAGGCTCAAATTCTACTACACAGTTGACTACAATAAGTAAATTAGAACTGTTGTTGATGTTCAAAATATATAATTGAACTATTTAAGAGTATGTTTTCGATATGCTGACATTTTTAATCATACAGAATAATTACATCAAAACAATGTAGTCTTTGCATGTGTCAAATCATGATATACTACCTCTGACATTGGAATTGAGTATTCTAATGAAAAATGAGTGCTAAATAAAACAGTATAATGAAGTTTATATTGAACACAATGGAAACCCCAGATTTTCCATGATACATATGTGTTGAGTGTGAGGAGACATTTATTCATAATCCTCCCTTATTAGTTAATATATTTCTAATATGATGGAAATGTCAAAATCGATACAAAGGATACTCATTTCAATGTGTCCATCTTCATGTCTATTATATTCCCATGATTAGCAAGACATCCAGATGATACTTGATCTGGTGACCTGGCAAGTTTTAGGTAGAGATATACCTTATTTATTGTTTACAGTTTAACCTTTTGCTGTTGGTGACTAATTTGGCCAATGCAAAATGACACAAAAACCTGAAAAAGACTGAAAGATTGACACATGGGTACTCATCTGAGAGTACTCGGCGAGCTTCCGGATAAATACCAATATGACAGGGTTCAAATTGTTTTCAAATATATTTTCGTTCTTACGCTTTGGATGAAAGTAACCTCAGTATTGTAAAGGTTAATGAAGAATATCTAATACAATCCTCATCTCTATCATTACAATTATTGCATGGAAAGTGTTATATATTCTTTGTAAATCATCTTCAGGAGAGAGATTGAGCAACTTTGATGTGACAGTTGGTGGTAGCTCATTGACAGAGGCCAAGCTGAACAAGAACATGAAGTCCTGTGCCTACTTCAGTGGAAGGTTTCCCGCTGTGGGAAATCTGAAATGCACCAGTCCAGTCCAAGGCCGATTTGTAAAGATTCAACTGCGGGGAAAGAATTTGTTGACTCTTTGTGAAGTACAAGTTTTTGAAACTTAAGGCAAGTAAGGTTGTCTTAAAAGTCATCTCCACTAACATGTACCAAGCTTCAGGTTTGTACAATGTGTGACACCACTACTAAATATCCAGGGTTACTGTGACAACCGATTCAAGCTTAGGGTTCCCTTGAAAACAACTGTTTGACGGTAGAATAATAAATAGAAGCACGTATTTATAGAATGTCTTAGATTGATTTGATCATTGTCAACATTCATCTTTAAGCACTTTTGTGCTTGACTTGGAACAACAGCATCAAGATGATCGAAACCCTCATGAAACCCCTTGTCTAATTAGAAGGATTTTAAATCTATATGTTGATAGGTACATCTTAAAGTAATCAAAAGTATGATATGCGTACTTATGTCCTATTCTTTCGCAAATAAGCTTATTGCACATCTTTATTTTGTACCTTTTTAATGTGCCTTAGATGTTTAGTTCAACAAACTTTAACAACATGAATGACATAAATACTATTTCCTCTAAGTAATGGATAGCTAAGAAAAAGAACAACAAAAAGTTTATCCTCTTGTGAATACTTCCCTGTAAGGATTGCCCAATCATATCACATAGTTCATTTCACTCTTTTACTTATTTTGATAGGAGCGTGACGTCTTACAAGTGAAGCAAATCCAACGAATAACAGGAAATGCCAAGATTCAAGCATTCTTCAAGTTCTCAAATAATTTGAATTTTGGATGACTGTAGTAGCATACCTCTTTCTTTATGGTAAAGTGCTCTCTGAGATTCATTAAAACTAAGCATCAATACTGGATTTGTTATTTATTACTTATGCTTATTTATTTCATTATACATGGCCACCATGGTAATAACGTGCACATTTTTATTTTAAAATGCTTTTCATTTAAATCCTGGAAAAGTAGTAAATTGAGGTTTATGATTATCTACCCTGCTAACATTGAGTACTTGGCAAATTGAAATAATTCACCCCTCTCTTAGAAGAGAAGTTACAGAAATATTTTCACATGCATAGGCAAATATGGCAATAACTCCCCTCCATCAAAAACATCAAATTTGATGATGGTAAAGAGAAGCACATAGTTGCTTCAGTGTCTTCCGAATGGATGAAGGTAAGTGCTTATGAAAAGTAATAAATATTACTTACTTTCATAAGTGCTTTACATAGTCTAAGATAAATTAAGGTAAATATTCATTTGGCAAATTTTTGCAACATATTTCTTCTAACTCTGGTGATAAAGTTCGATTTTATCAAGTTTCACTGCTGCTTGTTCAGAAACTAACCTGATAACCTTTTATTGTTTGAGTTGATTGTCCTTCCTGCTTGCACGCTCCTTGTCTTGTTAAGACGGCTACAGGGTGTCCCCTTAAAAATGCAACAAGCTACATTTCCCTAAATTACAGGGAGAATAGAAAGCCAGTATTTATCATTTATATACTGTTGGAAAGCTACATATCTTCGCTAAGCACCATGAAAAAATCACAATGAAATGATATTCCTGTGGGGAGATATCCCCCAAAACATGACACCCCCTCTGAAGTGAAATCACGCGCGAAAGGTACTGGCCTGTTAATACACAAGCTAGCACTGATTTCACCTGCTTTCACCTGTTTAACCTGCTTCAACCACGTGTGAAACAAAGACCTGGCTTACCTGTCAAAATGCAAATGGATGACCAGTCAATCATGACCGAAATCACTTGGTCAGAGTTCCCATTTTGAATAATTTGAGTGGACCGATTGCCTGATCACTGATCAGTCCCTTCCTAAGCTTCCATTGCTACTGTTATGAGTACATGGTGGGCCAGCAATTTACACCTCAGGACAACTTTTAAAAAATTTCATTCTGCCCAAAAAGATATTTTAATATTATTTGCCCTCAACTGGCAATATGCCTTTAAATTCATTCTTTCAGGGGTGTTCAAGCCATCAGTATGGGAATGTTACATACAAAGCACACAAGAACCTCTCGTGTGCAATTTCACTTTGGAGTGGGTGTGACCTTTTGGGGGTATGTCCCCTCAGGCGTATTGTTTGATTTTGATTTTTCTATGTTAGTTAGCTGACATATGTAGCTTTTCAAGTATATATGAACAATACATACCGGTCTCATAGTTTTCCAGCAATTGGGGAAAATGTACCTCGTTGCTAGCTTGTGTATTAACAGGCTAGTACCTGTCGCGCGCAATAATTTCACTTAAGAGGCGGTGTCATGTTTGGTTGGATATCTCCCCACAGGAATATCCTTTCATTATGATATTTTCATGGTGCTTAGCTGAGATATGCAGCTTTCCAACAGTGTATAAATAATAAATACCGGCTTTCTATTCTCCCTGTAATTTAGGGAAATGTAGCTTGTTGCATTATTTTTGGGACACCCTGTACTTGAGCTTGTTTTGGGAGAGAAGTTAGTGATTGCATATCCAGCACAACATAGTTGTGCAAGCCATGTAAGACTCCTAATATGACAGCGCAAAATGTCTAAGTAGCCTATATAGACCGCGATCCCTGGGAGAAGACAGCCAATGCCCCAGTCACACTAGACTGGCAATCACACGATTTTAAAATAGATTTTGAAAATAGATAAAGTTGCAGTCACACCAGTACGACTCATCGAAGCCAATCATATTCATAATATTGTTTAAAATATCGCAAGTTAATGATTTGTGTCTTGCGATTACCGTGAGACTATTGCAAGACATTCATTCAACAAGTCTTAATATATGACTTGCATCCAGTATTTATACCCGGCATGCATATGAAATTTTTTTTGGCCATAAAATCTAATCCGGCTATTGCACCATAGGTAAAATTATAGGGTCCGTCCTGCTGATTGATTTTTTCTGGCATTTATTTAGAATGGCAGTCATTTTTATTTTGCATTTAGGACCACGTCTGTTTCAAATATGTGCAATCATACATTGATTTTAAGTGTATGAAGGAAAAAGGTTCTAGATGAATTTCGGGGTACTTTGATTTTTTTCTTTTAGCAGTAGTTAGATACAGTATTATGTCTTATCTGTGGAAAACTGATAGCTTTGGGACATATTTAGGATTTTGGTTTCAATGTATCCAACTGCGTAATATTTAGAATGATGGAATGTCTGACGTTATAGAATTTCAGACATTAAATTCCTTACTCTTTACGAATAGTTTCAACATCGTAACCACTTGGCCCCTACCAGATGAGGAAAGAACAATACCAGGTTTCTACTGGATTTCCAGTTTATTCTGATCCATTTGTTTTTGTCATTTTTTCTGCCATACTGCAGCTAAATCGTGACTAGCCAGTGGTAACTGGTGGAGGAAAAGGAGTACCTGGCAAGAAACCACGGCCTGACCACAAGTCACTGGCAACTTTCCACATTCCCCGGGTTGGATTGGAATCCACAAAGTAGTGAGAGACAGCTAGCAGTCTGTGGCAACACCTTTAGAGACCACACAGACATCAGCTCTTTGTCAATACTGTATTCCACGAAACAATCAATCAAAGACAATCATTAGTATTTTCCCTTACAAAGGATAATTTCAATGTGATAGCAACTGCAGGTCTGATTTTACAACAATATCTCCTACCCTACCTCTGTTGTATTTCTTTTAGTCAGGTGCAAATTCCAGAAAAAAGGCTTATTTAAGACTGTTGAGGCAGGAAGACACCCAGCAAAGGCGGTCAAAAGTTACTCGCCCAATCTGTAGACTGATTGAAACATAAACTGGGAAAAATTTCATAACACTTACAGAAATGAAATTGACCTAGGAAGGTTCCTGTCAGAACACTCGATGCAGCAAGCACCCACTAACGAAGTGATAGTGGCAGCCATAGGATTCCAACAAGAGGATGAGGTGAGGTACTCTCAGGCAAACATTGACACCAGCCATCTTAAGGCAATCTAAGAAGCAGACACATGACTGATACTACATTGTATCCCCTGTGAAGTACAGAATGTTGTTGCAGCACTGGATACTGATGCCCTCCTCCCTTTTTTAGCACGCTTTCATAGAATGCCTTGTAGCCAGCTTTGGATGAAATCGGGAACAGCAAAGAAATGGTGTTACATACCAGTCCATTCAATCATCCAAAAACTTGCTTTTGACACATATGCTTGAGGTGATACTTTTCATGCTGCCACAAGCTGCGACACCACTTACTACTTTATGGGCCAAAGTAAGACGGCTGCATGGCAGGTATTCAAGGAACACCATCAGCTACTTGAGGATCTTGGCAAAGGTGAACTTGGGAACCACATTGAGGAAAGAAGAAACCTTTGTCTATTGAATCTATGCCATCCCCAAAGTGGAGAATACTAACAAGTGTTTTGCTCCGCTGTTCACAAGATGCCTAGTTCCAGAATCTCTCCCACCAACCAGTGACTCCCTCCATCTACACATCAAGAGGGCAAACTTCCAAGCTATGGTGTGGAGACAGGCTAACTGTACATTGACAGTCCTTCCATCTTCGGTTGGTAATGGCTGGTACTGTAAAGAAAAGGAAGCTGGTTTTTGCAGCTTATGTCATTATCACCATTTCCAGAAAGCTGCATGGAGGTGATATCATTTTGTTGCACCAAAGAGTGCATAACACTCAAGTAAAAATGCAGAAAGGCTCAGGCTACTAAAAATTTCCAAATGTGGCTTTGGGCCAGTAAACATTGGGGGATATGCTTGGTAACAGGTTTTCACTCAAGAATGTTCCCAATCCTGCAAAAAAGCACATGAAAATATTACAAAAAAAATTACCAAAGCTTCGCATTTTTAAACATCCGGTTGGGTTCGGTTTGCAATTCCAAGCTCTATTCAATTCAAAGTAGGGTGTGAGCCGTCATTTGCAGATTCACAATGTACTTCCAAAACATTTGTGTACATTATTTCCAACACATCAGGCACATTGAATGCTTGAGAATGTTATGGTGCACTATGAATGTTTTTTTTTTGTTTTCATGCATGACAGTTGTTGTGCAAGCCATAGTTGTGCAAGCCATGTAAGACTCCTAATATGACAGCGCAAAATGTCTAAGTAGCCTATATAGACCGCGATCCCTGGGAGAAGACAGCCAATGCCCCAGTCACACTAGACTGGCAATCACACGATTTTAAAATCGATTTTGAAAATAGATAAAGTTGCAGTCACAACAGTACGACTCATCGAAGCCAATCATATTCATAATATTGTTTAAAATATCGCAAGTTAATGATTTGTATCTTGCGATTATCGTGAGACTATTGCAAGACATTCATTCAACAAGTCTTAATATATGACTTGCATCCAGTATTTATACCCGGCATGCATATGAAATTTTTTTTGGCCATAAAATCTAATCCGGCTATTGCACCATAGGTAAAATTATAGGGTCCGTCCTGCTGATTGATTTTTTCTGGCATTTATTTAGAATGGCAGTCATTTTTATTTTGCATTTAGGACCACGTCTGTTTCAAATATGTGCAATCATACATTGATTTTAAGTGTATGAAGGAAAAAGGTGCTAGATGAATTTCGGGGTACTTTGATTTTTTTCTTTTAGCAGTAGTTAGATACAGTATTATGTCTTATCTGTGGAAAACTGATAGCTTTGGGACATATTTAGGATTTTGGTTTCAATGTATCCAACTGCGTAATATTTAGAATGATGGAATGTCTGACGTTATAGAATTTCAGACATTAAATTCCTTACTCTTTACGAATAGTTTCAACATCGTAACCACTTGGCCCCTACCAGATGAGGAAAGAACAATACCAGGTTTCTACTGGATTTCCAGTTTATTCTGATCCATTTGTTTTTGTCATTTTTTCTGCCATACTGCAGCTAAATCGTGACTAGCCAGTGGTAACTGGTGGAGGAAAAGGAGTACCTGGCAAGAAACCACGGCCTGACCACAAGTCACTGGCAACTTTCCACATTCCCCGGGTTGGATTGGAATCCACAAAGTAGTGAGAGACAGCTAGCAGTCTGTGGCAACACCTTTAGAGACCACACAGACATCATCTCTTTGTCAATACTGTATTCCACGAAACAATCAATCAAAGACAATCATTAGTATTTTCCCTTACAAAGGATAATTTCAATGTGATAGCAACTGCAGGTCTGATTTTACAACAATATCTCCTACCCTACCTCTGTTGTATTTCTTTTAGTCAGGTGCAAATTCCAGAAAAAAGGCTTATTTAAGACTGTTGAGGCAGGAAGACACCCAGCAAAGGCGGTAAAAAGTTACTCGCCCAATCTGTAGACTGATTGAAACATAAACTGGGAAAAATTTCATAACACTTACAGAAATGAAATTGACCTAGGAAGGTTCCTGTCAGAACACTCGATGCAGCAAGCACCCACGAACGAAGTGATAGTGGCAGCCATAGGATTCCAACAAGAGGATGAGGTGAGGTACTCTCAGGCAAACATTGACACCAGCCATCTTAAGGCAATCTAAGAAGCAGACACATGACTGATACTACAGTGTATCCCCTGTGAAGTACAGAATGTTGTTGCAGCACTGGATACTGATGCCCTCCTCCCTTTTTTAGCACGCTTTCATAGAATGCCTTGTAGCCAGCTTTGGATGAAATCGGGAACAGCAAAGAAATGGTGTTACATACCAGTCCATTCAATCATCCAAAAACTTGCTTTTGACACATATGCATGAGGTGATACTTTTCATGCTGCCACAAGCTGCGACACCACTTACTACTTTATGGGCCAAAGTAAGACGGCTGCCTGGCAGGTATTCAAGGAACACCATCAGCTACTTGAGGATCTTGGCAAAGGTGAACTTGGGAACCACATTGAGGAAAGAAGAAACCTTTGTCTATTGAATCTATGCCATCCCCAAAGTGGAGAATACTAACAAGTGTTTTGCTCCGCTGTTCACAAGATGCCTAGTTCCAGAATCTCTCCCACCAACCAGTGACTCCCTCCATCTACACATCAAGAGGGCAAACTTCCAAGCTATGGTGTGGAGACAGGCTAACTGTACATTGACAGTCCTTCCATCTTCGGTTGGTAATGGCTGGTACTGTAAAGAAAAGGAAGCTGGTTTTTGCAGCTTATGTCATTATCACCATTTCCAGAAAGCTGCATGGAGGTGATATCATGTTGTTGCACCAAAGAGTGCATAACACTCAAGTAAAAATGCAGAAAGGCTCAGGCTACTAAAAATTTCCAAATGTGGCTTTGGGCCAGTAAACATTGGGGGATATGCTTGGTAACAGGTTTTCACTCAAGAATGTTCCCAATCCTGCAAAAAAGCACATGAAAATATTACAAAAAAAATTACCAAAGCTTCGCATTTTTAAACATCCGGTTGGGTTCGGTTTGCAATTCCAAGCTCTATTCAATTCAAAGTAGGGTGTGAGCCGTCATTTGCAGATTCACAATATACTTCCAAAACATTTGTGTACATTATTTCCAACACATCAGGCACATTGAATGCTTGAGAATGTTATGGTGCACTATGAATGTTTTTTTTTGTTTTCATGCATGACAGTTGTATATAAATGGAAGAGAAAAGCTTATTGAAATAGATGAAGATGAAGTGAATAAAAAAAAATGTTGTTTGTGAATTTTATGCAATGTTTTTTTCTTTTTCCTTGTTGTGTTAAATTTTGGTGTTACTGGTTCGAAGGGACCAGTAACGTCGAGGCTAACCCCCCCCCCCCCCCCCCAAGAGGGCAAACTTCCAAGCTATGGTGTGGAGACAGGCTAACTGTACATTGACAGTCCTTCCATCTAAAAAATAGGTTGCGATTAAACTGCGTAAAGAGCATGTTTACACTCATGAAGGCAGGGATACAAGATTTTACTGGCAGATGATCATAATGAAACGTTTTTAAGTGTGAAACAGACATATTGAAAGGTTATTGGTGTGGCCCATCTCTCTTATTATGCTAACCAGTTTTTAGCTTCTCTTAAGGAGGCACTGTACCTTAGGATGGAAATACGAGCAAGCTCGCAAAATAAACAAAGAATTGGCGCAAAAACATTGAGATGCCAATAACCCACGTCCGCTGCCATTGTTAATGTTAGTAATATTGCCGAACAGCGCATCTCTCCCTGACTTCTCTGGCAATGCATGACAAGATGATGAATATCATCTTTTGCAGCCAAATAACGTAGGCCACAAAATCTGAAACTATTCAGGCATCCCTTGAGTCGCACATCTTCAATAAAGCTAGCAAGGCAACAGGTAGTACTGTTATATTAAAACCATATTGACTGCTTGTGAGGTTGATATGATATTTGTCTGATATTTGACAGAAACTCATCCTGCTTTTCCATTTGGAAAGCGCTCATACCATTTCCATGCTTACTCAGTGGCCTCATCACTATTCTTATCTTGAACTACATGGCATCAATCCTGGAGACTTGGAACTCTACTATGCTGTCTGATGATCCTCGCAATGCAGCAAATGTTTTCAAATCATCTCTTTTAAAGGTGCATTTGTTTCATAATCTCATGTACGTGTCCACAATAACCTCAGCATATGATTAACTACCCAAAATCCCCCTGGATCCACCACTGTACACCACTGATTGACAAGTTTATCATTATTCATGAACTATGAGATGTAATCTATACTATGGTATAAGTGTCGTTGTTTTTTGTTAAATTTTTCTTTCAGATATTCAAGTCTAAAAAAAGGCCCTCATATTGTGTAGGGTTCTACCTTAAACAATACATAAGATTTGCTTGTAGCTCAGCAACCTTGTCATATACACCAGTCATTCACATGTGCATGCCTATTACATTTTAAAATTCAGAAGATATTTTGTCTGTGTATTACTTTTGTCATCGATTTTGTTCAAGGTGTGAAACTAATTTTTATTGCCTATTGATTCATCAAAACATTTGAAAATATTTTTCTATGCATTTCCTTTGGTAAAGATTTTATTGAAGGTACAAATCAAACCTTTATTGTCTATTGATTTATCCAGACATTTGATATTGGTGTGAAGGTTTCTGTGGTAGTGACAACTAGCGAACATTCTATTGAACCAATTTTCACTCTTTGTCTGCCATAAATGCCAGAAATTGCTGTGCTCTAGGTCATTTATATTTGGACTTTTGTTTTTCATCACTTTTTCTGCCATATTGTGTTCAAGTCGTGATTAGCCAGTTGTAACTGTTGAAGGAAACCAGAGTACCCAGCAAAAACCACTGCCTTACCCTAAGTCACTTTTTACTTTCTCACATGCCCTGGGTGGGATTCAAACCCAAACAGTGGTGAGAGACAGCTAGCAGTCAGTCGCAATGCCTTTAATACTGGGACACACCTGATATAAAGATGAACTCCGTAACCCATTAATGCTTAAGTATCTCCTTCATAAGCATCGTCTGGACCTATAACACTTTCGAATATAACTTGGGATATAATCATGGATTCACAAAACATCTGAGAATTCTTGGGTCAGCCAAATGCAGCCTGACTATTTTGATAAAATCTTGCAAGCAAAAGCATAGGCAGAGAAGTATATATGAAGGAGAAAATGTTATTCAGAACATTACCTACAACTCTCCTTCAAATGTTTTGTAAAGTCTTTCTCAGTTTCCATGTTATTGTCAAAAGTGTCATAGATCCAGATGACAATTGGGTATTAATGGGTTAAATATGCTCTGGTCACAATGATATCCAAACTAGTCAGGTATGAATGGGTTAAGAGACATAAATAACTTTGCAAGAGAGATAGCATAGAATAAAATCATACATAGCAATAAGATGGTGCTGTGCTAAAACATTGTTAATATTCTCACATAAACTCTTTATTGCTAATATATGTCAATTTGTCTTTTTCAGTACGGCTGAAAATATTGCGGTCTTCATTTGGAATAGTTTGAAGAAATTGCTCCCAGATCCAGCAATTCTTTACAAGATCAAGTTGCAAGAAACAGACAAAAATGTTGTTTATTTTAAAGGCGAATGTTCCTAGCTCAGTCCTGCTAGTGCGTTATTTCCCAGACCTGAGGTGACTATTTTCCCGAAGTATCATTTTTTTTAATTACTTTAGTGTTAAAAAATATTTTTTGTAATGGCAGGAATTGGTAATAGTATAGAAAATCTGGTCGTGAATTGAGTTCCAATCTAGTGGAACCAAGTACAGTGGGGCATTGCTGTTTATAAAGATGTGTTTGTGTAGATAATTTTGTAACAAAGTCAACATTGAAAATAAAAATGTTATACCCTTCCTTCTGTAATACTATTAGCTATGTATTTTGTTAATTTAGAATAAATATGTAAACATTTGATACTCAGGTGTGTATGAGGTCGACATGTATCGTTGAAATTCAAAATAGAGAGAAGAGCCTTAAAAACTTTATATTGTGTGCAAGCCTGTGCTAGGTTCTGTTATAGTTTGTCACCTATGTTGTTTGTGAATGCTTGGACTGTCACAGTTACCGTATTACCCCCCATACAACACGCACCCCATAGATAATACGCACCCCCTCCCCAAGTCCCTTTCCCATTTGTAAAATACAATGCCCTGTTTATAACACGCAGGCGGAGTTGGGGAGTGCGAATCTTGACCCCAGTACCGTAACCCGCGTTGACTCAAATAATTAGAGCCTTAAATCGTACTGTGTTTATAGTGCTCAGAGTCACTGTGCAAGTGATACCAATTAACAGTACGGGAAAAGTCTATTTTCAAACATGATCTGGTACGTCCAGGGTATCAGAATGGCAATCATCATAACGTCGTCATGGTGACAGGCCAATAGACAATAGGAACCCACCAAAGTATTTTCGATCACACGTCTATAGAATCGCTGTAAAAATGTTCTGGTTTATGTACCTGTTGATAACACGCACCCCCTCCTTAACGTAGGTTCTGCAGTGTATAAAAGTGTGTGTTGTATGCGGGGTAATACGGTAGTTTGTATGATCATGAAGAAAAGGGTGTAGGTTTTAATATATGTAGCACTCTCAAAAGGACCCTGTATTTACCCCTTAAACTACCTCAAGTGAATTGTTGAAGTTGAATGTTACTAATGTGTGAGTATTCAATGAAATGACAAGGTCATGAGATTTGATTGATTGTATGTAGGAACAGCACGCTAAGCATGTAATGAAGTGAATCATGTAGGAATGCCTATTGGCTTAGAAATTGACAGTTTGTGTTTGTGCCATGGGGAGATGATTATGATGGCCTAGTTAGGAGAGTTTATCTCAGATCGCTGACAGTGCAGACACTGTACTGGTCTTAACCCTATAAGCTAACCCTATAAGTAAATTGTTGAATTTGAATGTTACTTCTAAGAGTATTCAATGAAATGACAATATAATATAATGAGATAGCGTCAGTTTGAGTTGCCGGATTGTATGTAAGAACTGCAGGCAGGAACTGAGCCAAGACTCATCCAGCCCGTCTTTTGGACAAGCATTTTTCCGAGAACCTATATTTAAGACAAGCAAAAAAACACATTTATAAAGAATTTTCAATTCTGACTTTTTGGGGGTTAATTTAAACATTTTCTTAACATAGCATGTGGGACATGGCTGAAGTGTAAATTGACCCTTTTTGGCACAATAGGCTATTAAATGTATTTGGTGTGAGGATTAAAAGTAGCTAAGTAGCTAAATCTAGACAAGCAGAAATGTGTTCGTTTTGGACAGATCTTTTTTTTTTTGAAATCCTGGCTAAGACCCTGACTGCAAGCTAATCATACATGGAAATGCGGATTAGGAATGCTTGGTGGTTGTCAATTTGTGTTGAAATCTTATGGAGATGATTTTGATGGCCGAGTTAGGAGAGTGTCTCAGGTCATTGACTGCAGAAAATATACATACAGGACATTGCTTTAACCCGTTAATGCTTAGGAGTTCCTCCAGCGATTGTCGTCTGGATCTATGATACTTTTGACAATAACTTTTGAATTGACAATGATTTTACAAAATATTTAAAGGAGGGCTGTAGATAACGTTCTGATTGACATTTCTCCATCAAATATTTTCCTGACTTGGCTTGTCTAGGAAATATCATTGAGCATTGCCTAAAAGTAGTTATTGTGCCCTAAGCCGCTGGCCAATCAAATTCCTTCATTACATAGAGGCTTCTTCCACTTGCTGTATCATATTAAAGCTTGTCAAATTTGTTAATTTATACTGAATAAACTAGTGGTTATACATGTCATATGGTGTAGTTCTATCTTAGTCATAATGTATCATATTTCATGAAGTCCATGACTTGTTTCCAATTAAGGGGGCTTGGGACCTTCGTTCCTTGAGACAAAATGTATTCATGATTATTCCAATAGGCAAAAGCTGAAAAGATTTACTACTTATTCCTTCAAACTCAATTCTTACTGTCTCCTACAACTACAGCTGTTAACCTTTATGCTTCTGGTGGCTAATTTCGCCAATACAAAATGATGCAAAAAACTGGAAAAATGACTGCAACCCTGGCACATGGGTACTCATCAGACAGTACTCTGCAAGAGCATTCCAATGAATACCAACTTCACAGGGTTAAGATGTTTTTCAAAATGCTTTGCATCATTGTGCTTCAGATGAAAGAAGCCTTGGCATCAGAAGGGTTATCATAAGCACTTTTTAGAAAACTGCCTGTGAGACAGGAAGTACTCGTGAAGCTTCCAGTTGTGGTGCTGATTGAAACTTTACTGTCAATTCTTTATCTGATCTTGCCTGGGGTGTGTGCTCTATTGGCTAATAGTTGTGTATTAGCAAGAGTGTCGATCAACGGATACACAACCAGCAGATCTCACTCAACAGCCTCGGCATGACTCCTAGCCCAGGTGTTGAGGATAACCACTCAAGAGTTCTGTGCATGTGCCTGAGCAACTTCCTCTATAATGTAAACAAATACAAGAGCCCTCAATCGTCTGTCTCCCAGTAACATCACACAAAGGCGATACTAGTATTAGGTTTGTCCAGGGTGTGTGAATGGCATTTGGATGCCCAAACCTTTTTTTTTATTAATCGCACACCAGGACACCCTAATTGTTTGAGATAATTTTTTAAAAATGTTAATTTCAGGTAGAAACTAGAATATTTTTCAACTCAAATTGATTTCAATGACATTATATATACATATAACAATGTTAACCCTTATGCTGCTGGTAGCTAGTTTTGCCAATATTGAATAATGCAAAAAAGCTGAAATATGACTGAAACCCTGGCAAATGGGCACTCATCTGAGAGTACTCAGCGAGAGCTTTCTAATGAATACCAACATGGCAGGGTTTAGATGGTTTCCAAAAATCTTTGCATCCTTGTGCTTTGGATGAAAGTAGCCTCAGCATTAGGAGGGTTAATTCTTTCACTCTCTGGGGGACCGTATCATAATGAAAGAGTTACATGAACAATGTGACTAGCCATACTTCATTTCTCATACACTAGGGAAACCTCTGGCGGATTTAAATAACTCTGAATCTGGCATTCTCCCACTAGTCCATAGCTATTCGAGGTTTCATCATTTAATAAGTAGCCTCAGCATTGGAAGGGTTAAGCCTTTTCTCAATTAGTTAATATACATTTATAATTGTTATCCTAATAGTGGTCTGTCTTGAAGTAAAGGAAGGCCAAACATTTTACAATTGCCGATTTATGGCACACACTTTTTAAAATCTGGCAAAGACCCTGATTCTGATATAAATCCATACTACAAACCAAACAAGAGAATCAAATTCAATATCTTTATTTATCTTGATTTAGGCAAAAGCAGTTGCATCAACTGATATTGATATTCACATCAGTTTTCCTGGTCGTTCCTGCTTTGTATAAAAATAAATTCTACAAACCGAACAAGAGAATCAAATTCAATAGAAACAGACACTGATTTCCTTATCAATTTCATTTTATATATATATCTATACAACAAACTAAACAAAAGAATCAATTTGAAAGCTGTTTCATCAATTGATATACACATCAGATTTTCTGGTCGCTGGAGTTGTTCTGCATACAGACACAGGCACTAATTTTCCTTTGCAAGTTCATCTATCAGTTTTTCAACAGCGGCAAGCTCTTTGGTAAGCACCCTCTTATCTGTAAAGGAAGAAGTATTATGTTAAACTATCTGTACCTTTTTTAAATACAAGAAAAATATCAACAATCATTGAAATGATTAATAGAATACTTGAATTCAATATAAATCTTCATTAAATAGAAAGTGTTATTTCCCTCTCATGCTAAATGGTTCAACGAAACTTTTACATTCAGTCATGAACATTTTAAGTTAAGTATATATCCTTCCATCTAACTATGATGGAGAAGCAAGTGTGACCATAATTTGTGTGACAGTACATTCCCCCCGCCCCCAAGCTACATAGATCTTTTATTTCTTTTATTTTGAATAAAGATAAGTAAATTGGTAAATGTCCATGTAGCTCATCTGCTCAAACTCTTATGAGTTTTAAAACTGCTTGCCCATCTAAGTATTCTATCAACCATGCCCCCTTTACAGTGAACTTAAACTATATAATTAAATCTTTTTACTGTGTCTTAGTTCAAATAAAACCTCAAGAACCATTAATGTATATAGACTCACCATATCCGCTGCCAAAGCCAGAGCTGGATCCACCATATCCACTGCCAGAGCCAGAGCTGGATCCACCATATCCACTGCCAGAGCCAGAGCTGGATCCACCGTATCCACTGCCAGAGCCAGAGCTGGATCCACCGTATCCACTGCCAGAGCCAGAGCTGGATCCACCATATCCGCTGCCAGAGCCAGAGCTAGATCCACCATATCCACTGCCAGAGCCAGAGCTAGATCCACCATATCCACTGCCAGAGCCAGAGCTAGATCCACCATATCCACTGCCGGAGCCAGAGCTGGATCCACCATATCCGCTGCCAGAGCCAGAGCTGGATCCACCATATCCACTGCCAGAGCCAGAGCTGGATCCACCATATCCACTGCCAGAGCCAGAGCTGGATCCACCATATCCGCTGCCAGAGCCAGAGCTGGATCCACCATATCCACTGCCAGAGCCAGAGCTGGATCCACCATATCCACTGCCAGAGCCTGATCCTCCATATCCACTTCCTCCTTGTCTCTTCAATAACTTTGTTATCTCATTTATAAGTTCCTCCTGAAATTGTGACCCATATTATTACCATTATCATTACTATTACTATTATCATTATTACTATTATTATTATCATCATTATTATCTCATCGTTATTGTTATGGTTATCATTATCATTATCATTATCATTACCATTATATAAGGCTAGCCATCCATGTAGCATAGTTAACTGCAATAAATAAAGCATGGATAGCAAAAACGCATATACAATTAATGATTTAAACACATTCAACAAAGCAGATTTGCTTTCCAGCTGGGGGATTCATGGTTATTTCCTCTCGTCATAAACACAGCTCAATCTTAGCTAATTATTGTGCATACAGGAACTCACTGGGCTGTGTTGGGGCTATTTCTCGCAAAGAATGAAACAGTTTTCAAAGCCCATAAAATCCATTGCAGCACAAAAGTCATGTGTGAAGACTGAGCACCAGACTAAACTATAGCATACAAAATCTATTTTAAATCCAATCAGACTATGAAATTGACTGTCTTCTTTATATCTTGGACACTCACCCTCTCTTTCATTTGTAGAGATCTATACCCACTGCCATATCCACTTCCAGAGCTAGATCCACCATATCCACTTCCAGAGCTGGACCCACCGCCATAGCCAGAGCCGGATCCACCATATCCACTGCCAGAGCCGGATCCACCATATCCACTGCCAGAGCCGGATCCACCATATCCACTGCCAGAGCCGGATCCACCATATCCACTGCCAGAGCCGGATCCACCATATCCACTGCCAGAGCCGGATCCACCATATCCACTGCCAGAGCCGGATCCACCATATCCACTGCCAGAGCCAGATCCACCACCATAGCCAGATCCACCATATCCACTGCCAGAGCCAGATCCACCATATCCACTGCCAGAGCCGGATCCACCATATCCACTGCCAGAGCCGGATCCACCATAGCCAGATCCACCATATCCACTGCCAGAGCCGGATCCACCATATCCACTGCCAGAGCCAGATCCACCATATCCACCGCCATAGCCAGATCCACCATATCCACTGCCAGAGCCAGAGCCGGATCCACCATAGCCAGATCCACCATATCCACTGCCAGAGCCGGATCCACCATATCCACTGCCAGAGCCAGATCCACCATATCCACTGCCAGAGCCAGATCCACCATATCCACCGCCATAGCCAGATCCACCATATCCACTGCCAGAACCGGATCCACCATATCCACTGCCAGAGCCGGAACCACCATATCCACCGCCATAGCCAGATCCACCATATCCACTGCCAGAGCCAGATCCACCATATCCACTGCCAGAGCCGGATCCTCCATATCCACCGCCATAGCCTGAACCACCATATCCACTGCCAGAACCCGATCCACCATATCCACCGCCATAGCCAGATCCACCATATCCACTGCCAGAGCCAGATCCACCACCATAGCCAGATCCACCATATCCACTGCCAGAGCCATATCCACCGCCATAGCCAGATCCACCATATCCACTGCCAGAGCCATATCCACCGCCATAGCCAGATCCACCATATCCACTTCCAGAGCCAGATCCACCGCCATAGCCAGATCCACCATATCCACTTCCTCCTTGTCTCTTCAATAACTTGGTTATCTCATTTATGAGTGCTTCCTGCAATTGTCATTCACATTTTTTTGTCATGCTAACCAGTTTGTGTAACATAGTTAAGGGCAATAGAGTATAGCTAGCAAAAACGCATCTACAATTAATTATTCAAACACATTCAACAAAGCAGATTTGCTTGCCAGCTGGGGAATTAATGTTTTTTTGCCATCATCACAAACAATTCAATCAAAGCGTATTACTGAGCATGCAAGAAACAAAATGTGTCTGACTAAATTACCGTATATTCTTCCGAATAACCGAACAGTGGGGGCAGAGGTTGGGAAAATTTTCTGTAGAAGGGGTGCACACCCCAATTAGTGCCGATCGTAGTATTTTGGCCATTATCTTACCTTTTGCGCTAACGTTGTTCAGCTTAGACGCTTGGCGCTTCAAACCCGCATGTAACAAGATTGTTTACATTACGATCATGCAGCGAATATGAACAGCGAGAGCACGAAGGAACTGCAGAAATGGCAGAATTCAATGCTGGTTTGCAGACACGGCAAGAGGAAAGGTATGTGATTTTCCTACTTCTCTTTTGGGGGGGGGGGAGAAGTTGGACAAGTTTTGCATGACAGTTGCAATGGCCGTTCCCCCTCTAACCTAAAAAAAGGGATGTGTGCTTGATCGGTCATGTGCGCTTAATCGGATGAATATGGTAAGTATATCAGCCCTATTCAAAATCCAATCTGAACATAAATCTATTTTGCCATCTTTATATTTTAGATATTTACCCTCTCTTTCAATTGTAGAGATCTATATCCACTGCCATATCCACTTCCAGAGCTGGATCCGCCATATCCGCTGCCAGAGCCAGAGCTGGATCCTCCATATCCACTGCCAGAGCCAGAGCTGGATCCTCCATATCCACTGCCAGAGCCAGAGCTGGATCCTCCATATCCACTGCCAGAGCCAGAGCTGGATCCGCCATATCCACTGCCAGAGCCAGAGCTGGATCCTCCATATCCACTGCCAGAGCCAGAGCTGGATCCTCCATATCCACTGCCAGAGCCAGAGCTGGATCCGCCATATCCACTGCCAGAGCCAGAGCTGGATCCTCCATATCCGCTGCCAGAGCCAGAGCTAGATCCACCATATCCGCTTCCAGAACCAGAGCTGGATCCTCCATATCCACTGCCAGAGCCAGAGCTGGATCCACCATATCCGCTTCCAGAACCAGAGCTGGATCCTCCATATCCACTGCCAGAGCCTGATCTTGTTAACATCATCATAATCTCTCTAATAAGTTTATTCTATAAGGAAAAGTTTGCAATGTGTTATGATGATAATGGAGATTGCTAATAATGCTACTAGGGAATAAGTCAGAGCTATTCCTAAATAATGATGTGCTGCACTAAGAAATAAAAAAAAACAAGCATGGGTTATTCATGGGACGATTGTGTCTGCAGTGAAGGAATTCATTACTTGTCTTACGCAAAGAAATATGTGTATCTCTAGGAATAGTTGGCATGCACAACCCACCGTCCGGTAAATAATAACAGTTAGGTATTATCCATTTGATATCTTGCGTGATGTACGTTTTTCAAAGACTGATTTTTTTTATTCTCAGATATTTTTTTTTTCAAATTTAATTTCTGTTAAGATCGGGTTAAGGACCTTAAGTATGTGACAAGGCATGGGTGGTATAGTAGTTACTGATTAATGATAGCTCTAGGTCTCTTACTGTGGATAATTAGTACCTACGCAGATGACAGGATTACGATGGTGCAGGTGTGAACGGCAGAAAAAGATTCATTTTTCCGCTGTTTTGCTAGAAAACAACTGTGAAAGTAATAATTTTTGATTGCCGTGTTTGGAAAAACAGTGGAATTTTTTTATTTGTCGTTTTTCAGAAAAACAGCGGAATTTTAATATTAAAAAATTCTGCCGTTCACTCCTGCATCATCGTTAGAGAAATTACGATGATCATATAGTGTTAGATAAGGGAAGACATAGGACAGTTTCCATTCCACACATCAATAGAAATACATTGATAACCCTAATCCAAAATGCTTACCTCCGTATTCTTCTTGCGTAACGGTTTGGCATTTGCAACTAGCAATACCATTGCTAGTAAAACAATGGAACGAAACATCTTGGAAGACTTGGTAGTGCGAAATATCTGGAATGGGAAAACGTAGAGGTTTTATGATTGTGAACATAATGTTTGTAGGTGTTGGGGTTTTATTTGAAAAATACCATTGCTAGCATAACAATGGAACGAACCATCTTGGTAGTGCGAAATACCTGTAAG
>OZ012692.1:29951132-30021132 GCA_963942565.1 Maea johnstoni
AGCGCCGTACAGACGCTCCATAACTGAGTGTCATGCTACAAAGCTCCCTGGGAATCATTGGGTTCTGAAAGGCGTGCACGCACGATTGGAAGTCCCATTTCTTAACAACAGAAAGGGTCGTGTTTACATATTTTAAGACGTTTTTCAACACGATTCTTGGGTCGTTCATATTGTTGATTATCAAGGTTGTTTATGGGCTTATTTTTGACTAATTTTCCTTTAACCTTGCTTGTATTTGCACACCTAGCCTATACAAAGTGTACACTTCGTGAACGGCCTTCGGCGAGGAATAACCAACGTATTTGTGCACTACCCTACCAGAGAGGTGTGAGATATGAGATAAAACACGCAATATGATTTTAAATGAAACTTCTGTCACATTGGGTAGCAAGGGACATTGCATTTTACAATTATGGGGCGAAAAGTTCAAATTCAAACTTTTGTACCATTCAAATGTACTAACGGTTTCTTTCGGATTGTTTGATAAAATGAAAAATGATTCGTCAATTTGTAGGTTGTATGAATTATGAAAAAAATCGATATTGAAAGAAATGAGGAATCATTCCGTTTATATAACTCTAAGGTATAAATGCGCTTGACTTCGAGCGAATATAGTAAGTACTATATAGAAGTACTATAGATAGCCCTGCACAACGCCACACATTTATGGTATAAATGCGCTGTTTTTCGAGTAAACATATCAACTACAGGAGTACTATAGTCAGCGCTGCACAACACCGCACATTTACATAAAGCGACCAGGCCAATGGGAATCCAATGGAGCCTGCTATCTCGCGCTACGTAACCAGACAGGCTAACCACTAGGCCGCGGCGGTTCCCTTTTCTATTGATATACAAGTGTATGGCTTCTAGGCATTACTTTGTTATCCAGAAATTAGCTCATGTGTCTGACCATGCGCATCGAATCGGCTTAATCTTCCATAGGGGTCTGAACGCGTTTGTGAGTAGAACGACCTGACTTTCCCTGACTGTCCCACTTTCTCCACGTGTTTTTTTTAACCTCTCCCATGCCACATATGTACACATGCGTGTGTAGAAACACTGACCTAAAGAGACATGCACGCATACATACGTACATCATTTCAATTTATTTCAATAAGGGTCAAAATTACAATGTGGACGCACATTGGTTAACAAGATGGAGTTTTACGGACTTACAATGTGCACCCAAATGGGTTCCATGTAAGAGGATGGAGTGCCACACCCATGGTAACTGTATTGCATGACCGCACAGGGGAGGCAGTGACCTATTTTTAGAATAGATTACTTTGGAAATTCTGCGTACCTGAAACTGGCCTCAAGCCAGAGACTTACTTTAAAATGAGTACTTCTCCTCCGTTATGAAACTGAGATATGACCTATGTATCTTCCACAGCTATGCATGTTTACCTTTGTAGTGAAGAACGGGACCCTAACAACAGAACTACCTAGGCACATTCCATTTTCAGATGGAGTTTACACTTGGGCAAACAACTTCGAACATGACTCACCAAAAAGCGTGGTATTTGTAAAAAAAAATATGAAAGAGATTTGTTTAACAAATATAAGCTAAATAATCAAAGTTATAACTTCGTATTCAAGATCTTTTTGCGAATATGATATCCCATACATAAGAATATTTCCGCTCTGCTATGCCGTTCAATCACATTGGAATACATTTCCGAAAACTCGTTCACCCTTCCACAAATGCTAATAGGAGCTTGTTTATATATAAACATCATAAAGATAGATGTCAGCAAATTTTGCCAATTGCCAATTTAGGGCACCCAGTTTCAATATGCTGGCTAAGACCCTGTACAGTCATTTTAGTGCGCGGTGGCACAGGGGAATGAAATGGACTTTCGACTATCGTCACCTTTTCTGCCCTATTGCGGTTAAATCGTAACCAGGGCTACGTTTCTTTGGTCCCTTACCAGCCTGGGTTGGACCTGGGCCTTGTTCAGCACCATAAACGTTGATCAACGTTTCCCGTTCAGATCGTCATCACAACTAAACGGGTAAACCGTTCAGATTCCGTTCTCCCACCACGTTGATCAACGTTGATGGTCCTGAACAAGGCCCAGTCGAAACCGAGGCTGGTAAGGGGTCAACAAAACATGGCCCTGAGTAACCGGCGAAATCGGAGTACCCAACTAAAACCACCGCCAAACCCTAAATCTCTGACAACTTCCTCACATGCCCTGGCCACGATTCGAACTCTGGCAGTGGTGAGAGATGGCTAGCAGCCAGTGGAAACGCCTTGAAGGTTGGCAACGCCCCGGTAAAAGGCGAGTAAATATAGAGACGAGCGCATCCAGGCACGGGGTGGTAATTCATTGACAGGCACATTATATATAGCGCAAGTTGTCACGTTAGATGGAGTATGTTTCACGCTCTATGGGTACGACCAATCAAAGGCTTTGCTAGGTCTTGACAAAAGGGAGGAAGGAAGGAAGAAAAGGAGTTTTACGTCGCTTTCAACTGACAAAGTTATATCGCGCCGTGATAGAATCCCGTAACCGAAAAGAAACTCCCTTCTCTACACGAATAGTTCCAAGGGGTCTTTCAGTTATAGAAGGACCATAGACACTCCTCCACAACGACGAATGTTTGTATAGCGACCAGGCCAACCCACTTATGGATCCGGCGGAGACTAACCTGCGAACTCACGCTTGGGAGCTAGGTGTCGTAACCACTAGGCCATGGCAAGGACCTCGTGTAAAAACGTCTTTGCTCATGGTAGTTTTATAATGGCAGCATTTAAGAAGTTAAAAATCATTCCATGTAGGCCACTCTGCAGAAAAGTTCAAACTTTCTATAATTCTTTCAAAAAATAAAGCACTCATAATCTACTTGACCTTGTCAAAGTACTCTTTGTTTGACCTGCGTCTTCGCAACTCACCCTTGCTATTTTAGTTATCTCAGTGATCAGAGCTAATTTCAGAAAAAAAATGAAGATGACCTTTTTATCAGAACCTAACCAATACACCAAATACTTTATAAATTCATTCTTACCTACAGAGTTCTGATTGCTTTCAGTCAAATGGATTTACCTCCAGACAGCCAATTAGCAGGTAGTAGTCTGTAATGACTTGTGATCTTTCCTAATTAGGTGGGGGAGGATCACTGACCAGGGGACAGTCTCTTCCAATAGAAACCTTTAGATAGTCTATTAAAATCCCTTAATGTTCCAGTAATTAAGGTACCAAGTAAACTATTAAATATTCAAACTATTCTACCAATATAAGCAAATCATATTTTCAATCTAATCTCACCCCAAAAGTTTGATAAGGGAGCAGAAAATCATATTTATTTGGAGAAAATGAACCGCTGCATTAAACTGGGGTTTATGCAGCTTTCTGAAATCAAACTTCAAAATTGAAGAAAAGTGAAATTCTACAAGAAATATTGATCATGACGTTAACTTGCTCTAAATTCCTTTCGGAGCAAAATTTGAAAAATGAAATTACTGCGTGCGCAAGGGTGTTTACCATAAGTTAAATAAACAAACTGTGTTGCACCTTTATTGAAGCCAGGAGGTTGTTTGCAATAACGTAGGTATTAGAAATCCACATCACTGTCTTTTGGCCCAACCCCTGGAAATTGTGAAGGTGTCATACGGAAGTTTAGAATATTTGACCTCTCAAAAGTGTCAGCTTTTATAAAGCATATATTTTATTGGTGTTTATTGTACATATACTAAAGTATTGGCTTATCTTTACATGGAAGTCTAACTAAAAGAACGAAGTTTCCAAACCCCCTTAAAGTGAGTGGGCGTTTCATTTTATCGTGAGCACAGTAGTTATTTCTTCAACAATGAAAGGACCTCTGACATGTACCAACGTTGTGTCTTTTACTACGTATGTGTTCGTTAACACTTAAAACATATTCTTATATGTTTTCTATATTGTATGAAGTATGACTTTGAATAGTATCGTATAAAACCACATACCGTCGCGGTGTCCTGTCCTAGAAGTAAGCCCCTTGCTCACGAAACCCAAGCGACCTGCTTGCTGTCACTGCTTAGTGTGTGACGACCTCTCTACACTTCCTTCCCTTGTTAGGTGCACAGCCCGAATGCCAACTAGTCGACGAAAACACCCTTTGACTGTGCCGTGCTCAGTGATGTTATAACTTATATATAGGGTACATGTGATGCTCCAGTTGGCTTGCTGCACAGGTGAAGGCCACGTGATCTGCCCCTTAGGACACGCAGTACCTTTTGGTGACCCTTGGTCAAGTTTAACATAGTGTCAAGAAGTCTAAGGGCTCTGACCAGAAAAGGCTCTGGGACGGCAGCGCTCCGATTTTCAGATCACCTATCCAGTGATTATTTTCATCAAGAAGACCACACCTATAATAGCTTTAAATTTTAAAAATTGATCCCCCCTCCCCCCCCCCCCCCCACACACACATTTATTTTTATATATGGTCCGCCATATACATTTTTTTCAAGTACAATCATATTTCCGAAGGACCCCACCTACAATGACAATGCTGACTTTTTTTAATTTAGAAATTTGGCAAGAGTTCTATGCCATTATGGCTACCGGGAACATACAAGGCGACAACGATCGAAAAAAGCACGACATGAGCTTTGGGTATGGGCCCCCGTCCAAAAAACTCTTGCTGCGCTATTTACACAGAAGTGGGTCGCAGTGAATTGCTGTTGTCTTCGTGGGATGCAGGGTAACTCTCCCCCCCCCCCCCCTTTCAACTTTTTATCGTTTTCCTATATTTCCCAATGTTTATTTTTTAAGTGATCGACCCCACCCCCTTTAGCCCAGGTAGATTTTCCCGGAAAAGCCTAAGTATGAAGCTCAAACAGCGCATGATCCTAATCCCATGCTTGGTTGTTTTATTAGCAATGTGCTCGCGCTCGACGCAACGAGAACATAAGGGTAAACCAGGCTAAGCCATGGGGGTTTTAACCCTTCTAATGCTGAGGCTACTTTTATCGAAAGCCCAAGGACGCTAAAATATTTGGTACCCATCTAAACCCTGTCATGTTGGTATTCATTTGAAAGCTCTCGTTGAGTTCTCTCATTTGAGTACCCATTTGCCGGGGTTTCAGTCATTTTTCAGGTTTTTTGCATCATTTTGTATTGGCCAAATTAGCCACCAGCAGGATAAGGGTTAAGAATGACTTGTAGACGTCATTTAAATCTTAAAAATACATCCGTCCTCTTCGTTATTAAGAAACATATAGACTTGTTGGAAGGTCCCGGATATTATCTTGGCTGAAGAAAAGTGTATTTGGTCATCTAAGATATTATGATAAAAAGGATTCTAGAAGGAGGAGGAAAGTCTTGTTATTCATTCATACTAGACTGCTGTGCGTGAGTTAGCGTTGATAGGTAATCTCATATTTAAGTTTTAATGCCAGTCATTGTAAGAAAATATGACGATATGATAATTTCGAAATCCACATCAACTATTATCAGAAATACACTACTCTACTTATTATAGATGAATTACTACCAGTGTTTCGGTATCTTTAATTTTTTAATTATCTAAATTCGAATATTCGAATATACATAGGGATATTTCAAGATTTAAATATATTCTGAAAATACTTGAAGGTTGTGTTGATTACACTTGACGGACATTATTGTGTGGAGCGATATTTACACTAGGTTTTATAACGTGGTGTAGGATACATAAAATGGAAGCTCAGAGGGTCTACTTTCGATACTTATCCATTAGTTGCCTTATTGAAACTAATACGTCTTTCATTATAACTAAGAGGTCAAAAATATCCAATTGACATCCCATACTTTGCATATATACCGTAAAGGTATAAATCTCAACGGATGCACATTACGGGAATCGATCCATTTGTTTAATAATAGCGGATCGTAATATTCGCGTGTGGTCCGTTCAAGATACTCAGATTGAGCTATGAACGGTACGAGTGATTGTCAACATGGGATTATCGCACTCTTAGTACCCAGATGATTGATTAAAGGTGACTTACATCATACGTGATTTCTTTAAACCACGCGACGTATGCCGTGAAACATATGCACTGTTTATTGAACTCACGTGTCAATGAAGGTCCGTCCTGATCGGTACATTGCAATTAAAGGCATGGTATGGTATTCGACAAGGTGACGGTGGCATCTAAAACTTTAAAAATCCATTTATAATATACCCCACATTCAGAAATCCAATACACATTGCATAAGCTATCATTGTTGCGTCAAAGTGCCAAACAATGCAATATTGTCGAATATCCTACCATGCCTTTAAGGAACTGAGATTAACCGTGATTACGTGCATCATTCAAATTTGGTTTTAAACCGTGAAACATTTATATATCACTGCAAGCACGCATGTGTTTCTACATATGTACGTATGGTTATCAACTCAGCATGTATACTTTTGACTAGATTCGCAATTTGAATACGAAATATAACAAATATTAACAGATCGTAATCTTAGCGATTTGGATTTGGAATTTCCTTTTTCGCCACTTTTTCTGCCATGTAGCGGCTATTGTGGCTAAGTCGTGACTAGCCAGTTGTAACTGGTGGAGGAAATCGGAGTACCCAGCGAAAACCACCACCTAACCCCAAGTCACTGGCAACTTTCTCACATGCCCTGGTGGGATTGAAACGCGAACAGTTGTGAGAGACAGCGAGCAGTCAGTTGCAAGCAACGCCTTCCACCACACGGAAATCAGGGTAGGCCCGTAATATTAGTGAATCGTACCCACTTGCTAATATCAATTCCACGTTAATATTAATACCTTTACAGTAATCTAAACATGAGGTCACTCAGTACAAACACACAATTATCTTCTTTTTTTACTAAGCAAGTACCTTCTCAACTGGAAAGAGTAAGTTTAATGAGAATTATTGCTAAGAAGCAACAAAAGTATAGTGAGTTCGTCATTAAGTGAGTTTTTACCAAGTAGCCCTTACTATCGCTACCATGTATGACGCCATATTCTAAATAGAAATGTGCCAGGGGTCTAATTATAATCAAATGTTTGCTAGCAGTGTCTACTTCATGTAGTTATATATTGCTTGGCTGCAAAATCTCATACATGACTTATATATAAACAAAAAGTTACAAAAATACGTTTTTCCCTGTTTCTGCATATTCACCCTAAAAATGTGGGGTCACTCAGTACAACACACATATTAAACAGTTCTCTTCAATGATTTCACTAGATAAGGAACTTATTAACTGCCAAGAGGAATTTGAATGAAGAATCGTGCTAAGAAGCCACAAACTAGAATGAGATGGTCAATGGGTGAGTTTTCACCAATTTGCTGTGTATAGCCATCACTACAGCTACTATGTATTAGGCCAATTTTTTAATACAAAACTATGCAAAGTGGTCAAATAATACATCAAATGAAAGCTTATAGTATCTACTCTTTGAATATATCCATTGCCTGCCTGAATAACTCTACATATGCCTTTTATCAAAACTTTTTAAGTCCAAAAATACTTATCCGTTTCTGCATATGTACCCTAAATATAAGGCCACGCAGTGCAGATACAATTTTAAACGTTTCACTTTACGTTTTTTTACTAGACACGGACCTTATTGATTATCAGGAGTAATTTGAATTAGGAATATTGATGAGAAGGCCACCAGACAAGAAATTAATTAATGAGTATTTTTCAGTGTTTTCAATACTTAAAAAAGGTGGCCATGGAAATGGTGCGATATCTCCAGTTGTACAAATGTTAAGTTCCGGCATCACACAGTTTCTGAATCCTGAGATTCTTAGCTTTTATTTGATATATAATGCTGCTTGTTCTACCGTCGGTTGGGGTCCATCCCAAGAGCTGGTCCTTTGCTGCTACACTATTAGATAACATATGTGTATGTGTTTTTTGGGCAAATTGTCAAGACTCATTCTTTATTGGAAAACCATATCTTTAATACTTAGAATTGTGTGAATATGGTCAAAATGTTTTAGCTAGCTCGAAGGAATCTACATGGGCAAAGGCGATTTGGGACCATTGTACAAGAACGATCAAGATGCCCGGCCTGTCAGTCCAGAGGATTTAAGCGCGGATTTGACATAGATGTTCAATAGCTTTCCCCCCATACACGCCTGATGGATTGTGACAAGCTCCTAATTAATGATACAATACGTTTAACTGGTTGTGTAGCCAAAGGGATATAAATGAAACGAATAACGAAAGGTCAATAGTTATGACCGGTCAACCCCTTCGGACAAAAAGGATGCACATGTTCCCCTGACTCTGCATGGGTTAAGATGACCCACCAGAAATAGCTACTGTAGTATCATGGCGAGACCTTCGTTGTCTCTGCCGCACGTAAATAGAAAGTTGCTTGGCCAAGATTCGTAGCCAGTCATGACCACTTTGGGTATTTTGGGTTTCAAATTATTGTGCCTGTTTGCTATTCGTTCATTTCAACAGAACATAGGAAGTTACGCCCCCTCCTCAATGATGCTAGCCGTCTCTAATACGCATTTTATATATTGATGCTATAGTAAATAGCGAAAAAGTATATGACATACATGTATGTCATACTAGTATTCTGAAACATTGGATTAAAAGACTGTATCGTTATCCACTTTCAGCCAAAAAAGATGTGAATATGGTCAAAATGTTCTAGCTCGAAGGAATCTGCATGGGCAGAGCAGACAGCTGGGTCGTTTGGAACAATTTTACAAGAAAGACCCATAGCCAAAGCCCAGATAACATGAGCGCTGATTTGATACAGATGTGCAGTAGCTTTCACTCCACATACTTCTGATGGATTGTGACAAGTTTTTGTATTAAAGATACGATACGTTTAACAGGTTGTGCAAAGGGATTTAAATGACACGAATAACGAAATATAAATAGTAATGACAGTTCAACCCCTTTCGGACAAAAAGGATGTACGCATTTCCACTGACTCTGGGTTGAGATGATCCAGAAATAGCCACTGTAGTATCATAGTGAGACTTTTGTTCAATTGTTGTTTCTGCCGACAACGTAAATAGAAAGTTGCTTGGTCAAGATTCGTAGCCAGTTTTCACTACTTTTTTATTTTTAAATCATTTTTATTTTCCAGTTTTCACTACTTACGTTTATTTTAGGTTTCAAATTATTGCACCTGTCTGCAATTCAATTATGTGAACAGAACATAGAAAGTTACGCCTCCTCCATGATGCATGCCCTATGCTTCGCAAACGACCACCAGTCTTAAGGTAGAACCCTACTCGATAACCAGGTCATTTTAAAAACTTGAACATCTGGACACTGAGTTATTAAATGTAGACAACGGCATAATGATATTGTATAGTTTACATCTCACAGTTAGCGAATAATGATAAACGTATCAATACGGGGCTATTTTGATGTGATGTGATCAAAGCACATTTGTGGCTGTGTTTCGTTTTTTTTGCAAAATGTCAAAACTCGTCATTTACTCGAAAAGCAAACTCTACCATTTGATCGTTCATGTCTTTGGTAATGTCTAAGGTCCTACCTCAACATGTGATCTGCACGATGAATATCTTAAAAACAGTTTTATCAGTTCCCATAAGCCTCAACATCCCCAACAGCACGTGGTTTATGTAGTAAATGCTGATTTTCAGGTCCTGTCAAAATTCAACGTACCTGTGACATGACCTTGGACCTAGAGGGGTTCGTATCTACCATATTCTTAAACATTGGCTTCAAAGACTGTATCGTTATTCACTTTCATCGAAAAAGTATGTGAATATGGTCAAAATGTTTTAGCTCAAAGGAATCTGCATGGGTAAAGGTGACAGCTAGGTCGTTTGCGACCATTGTACAAGGAAGACACTTATGCCCAATAAGATATACAATACTTTCAGTCCATATACTTCCGATGGATTGTGACAAGCTCCTAATTAATGATACAATACGTTTAACTGATAGTGTAGGCTAAGGGTATAAATGACACGAATGACGAAAGATGAACAGTTCTGACCGGTCAACCTCTTTCGGACAAAAAAGATGTACATGTTCCCACTGCCTCTGGGCTGAGATGATCCAGAAATAGCTACTACGCTTGACAACTGACTCCCTAAAATAGTTTTAAGCAGTATGTGATTGGTTTATTAGGGTCAGTCTATACATGACAAGGTGAGCCCTGCAAGTGGTTAAAAATCGTACTTATTACCATGCTATCACAGAACATGGAGTATTGGGCATATCTTAAAAGAAGAAGAGAATGGATATGTAGCGAGAGACCAATTACTATTTGCGCTATAGTGAAGGGCTGGACATGCCAGGGGTCTCTGATCTGGCATCAGCGCGAGGTCACGAGGGAAAAAAGTCAAATCAAGGCTCTCGTATCATTTACATTACGGAGAGACCTGTTCGCCAGCATGCGCAGAGCACAAATTGTGCGCTATTTGTTCAGGCCAGCTTGTTCAGGTTGACCGGCTGGTTTCATATCCACTTGTTTTTATTTATCTATTAAAGGGCATATGAAGTTTCAGACAATTTAGACAAAAGAGGTATATGAGTAAAGAATTTTCAATTCTTGACAAAAATGCATATTTCCATGTCAAGAAATTCATATTTCATGACAAAAGCGCAGATGACTTTCCAGTAACTCTTATGTCAAATGGTATAAATGACACGAATAACAAAATATCTATATATAGTCATGACAGTTCAACCCTTTCAGATAAAAGGATGTATATGTTCCCACTGACTGTGGGTCGAGATTATCCACCAGAAATAGCTCTCAAAACGAGACTATCATGTCTCTGTCGGCAACGTAAATATAAACTTGCTAGGTCAAGATTCGTAGCCAGTCATGACTACTTTAGGTATTTTAGGTTTCAAATTGTTGTGTCTATTTGGCGTTTTGTTTGTTTCAACAGAACATAGGAAGTTACAACCCCTCCTCCTCAATGATGCATGCACTATGCTTGACAAATTGTATCGTTATTCACTTTCAGCCAAAGAAAAAATATGAAAATATGGTCAAATCTCGGAGGAATCTACATGGTCAAAGTATTCAAAAATGTTTTTGAAATACTCATCGTGCAGACCCCCTGTTGAGGTAGGACCTTGCACCTTACTAAATAGACCCGGTTTGTGTCTCTATCAGGCCATCCTTTTTGTTTATTGATGTTTCTGTTATTGGCCTTTCCGGAAAGGCCAATGACAGAAACATCAATAAAAAAAAAGGATGGCCTGATAGAGACACAAACCGGGTCTACTTACCAAAGACATGAATGCTCATATGGTAGACTCTCATTTCAAGTAAAGGATGAATCTTGACATTTTGCCAAAAAACGAAACACAACCAGATATGTTCTTTTAAGGTGCCACATTACCTCAAGATAGCCACTTACTAATAAGTTTACCCTTATTCCGCAACTATGAGATGTAACCTTTAGAATAGCATAAGTGCTGTTTTCGTAATTAAACTCAGTTTTCAGATATTCAAGTTTTAAATATGACCCGTGTATCGAGTAGGTTTCTACCTTGATTAATGACACAATGCGTTTAACTGGTTGTGTAGCTAAATGGGTATAAATGACACGAATAACGAAAGATGAAAAGCTATGACAGTTCAACTCCTTTCGCACAAAAAGAATGTACATATTCCCACTGACTCCGGGTTCAGATGAATCAGAAATAGCTATCATAAGGAGACCTTCGTTGACTCTGCCCCGGGACTCTGCCGACAACGTAAGTAGCCAGTGATCACTACCTACGTGTATTTTAGGTTTCAAACTATTGTTCCTGTTTGCCATTTGTCTATGTGAACTGAACGTAGACAGTTACGCCCCTTCTTAATGATGCATGCACTATGCTTGGCAAATGACTCCCAAGAATAGTTTTAAGCAGCATGTGATTGGTGAGGCAGGGTTAATCCATACAGGCCATGGTGGGCATGAAAGGGGTCAGGAATCGTACAGATTACCATGCTATTAGGACATGTAGTATTGGGCATATGCAGTATCAAACAATTTAGAGAAAAGATGTCTATGAGTATAGAAGTATAGAAGATTGGCATATTTCCATATAAACAAATTCATGAAGCGCAGATGACTTTCCACTCTTTAAGCCAAAGAAAGATGAAACTATGGTCAAATGTTCTAGCTCGAAGGAATCAGCATTGACAAAGCAGACAGCTGGGTCGCTAGGAACCATTGTACAAGAAAGAGCCATATGTCCGCCCCACCAGTCCAGATCATGTACTCAAATGAATTGTATTGTTAGGTGCAAATTCCAGAAAAAGGGCTTATTAAAGACTGTTGAGGCATGTATGTAAAAAGTCGGAATCCAGTGCTTCTAGCCTAATTTGACGATGGTGAATCTGTGAAATGACGGATACCAAGCTGAATTGTTAATCGGCATTTTTATGTGATTTTTGCACTTTTTTGTATGTTGAATTGCATAATGTGTCATTTTTCAGATCAGCGTCAGATCATGGCAGATGTGGTATCAAATTAAAGCTCTCGACTGTAGGAGTTAGTTCATGTGTAGTTTTGGTAGTTTCAGTTGTTGCCATGGCAACGGGAGCCAAGAATTAATCAAAAACAGATGAAAAATGGTCATTGTCTTAATTTGTCTGATACTTAAGTGTTATATAGCCACAATCGACACATCTAAGGGCATCAATATGGTTATCAAAGACTTCCTTGCTCTTTTCTTGATCAATTCATGCTAATTTTATATGATCAAAATATTTTGGGTCTGAAGTACAGTCCATTGAAAGTTATGATACCGCAAATGCGGAGACTATCCACAATATGAGTCATTTTATCAGATCAGTGTCAGATCATGACAATTTTGGTATCAAATGGAAGGCATAGCCCTGTTGGAGTTTAATCATGTGTAGTTATGGTAGTTTCAGTGGTTGCCATTGCAACGGGAACCAAGAATTGATCAGAAATAGAGGAAAATGGTCATTTTCTTAATTTGTGTGATACTTAGGTGCTATCTACCCCCAATCAACACACCTAAGGGCATCAGTATGGTTATTGGAAACCTCCTTGCTCTTTATTGCTCTTATTGATGAAGTCGTGCCTATTTCATATGATTAAAATATATTTGGTCTGAATTATAGTCCTTTGAAAATGACGATAGTGCAAATCCGGTATGTCTATCCACAGTATGGCTTAAAATGAGTCATTTTATCAGATCAGTGTCAGATCATTGCGAATGTGCTATCGAATTGAAGATATCAACCGCGAGAGTTCATTCATGTGTATTTGGGAATTCTCAGTGGTTGCTATGGCAATGGCAGTCTAGCATTAGTAAAAAACAGCGAAAAATCAGCATTTCGACAAGTCAATACACCTGTGGACTTCAGTGTGTTTATTAAAAACTTCCTTGCTCTTGATCTATGCATGCCATTCTCTTTGACTTGGATACCTTAGGTCTAGATATAGTCCTTTAAAAATGGCAACAATGCAAATGCAGTGTCTATCCACAAAATGGCTTAAAGTTACTGTTACTTTGATTTATCTACTCTCTCCTCTGAAAGGGTACCTCGCATGGTATACTGCTAAATACATAAAGTCTTCCCATAAAGATAAATATTTTTGGTTGATATCAGTATTTTAGTAGATATAAATGTAGTAAAACGTAACTTTACCATCGTAAGGGTTTTCCTGCTAAAACAGACTAAAATACGTATACTACAGGATGAATTCTCTTTATCATGGAAATATAGTAATCTATTGAAAAAGGTTGAGTTTTTACCTGCCACCAAATCAGATGAGGAAACTTTGATAGACAAATGCTGCAGTTTCTTAGCCTTGCATATGATATGGCTTACGGTGTCTTGCTTCACCATTCCCCTTTTAAAAATGGAAATGATCACTTCATTACTCTGGTACAATGACTGCGTCTTGTTAATCCATGCAAAAAATTCCTCTTTTGCCATACGAGGACGAGTATTATTAATTCTTTTTGTTGTAGATCAAGATCAGGTTTCTAAACTAGGACATGACCCTTATCAAATATATGAACATACAGTACTCACAAGTCCAATTATACAATTGTTCTACAATTAATGTTGGAATGTGCTTATAATCAGTCATATCGTTTTACGCAATTTGGTAAGTAATTACTAGGCATCGGCATAGATGAGTTAAAAAAAAGAAATGAGAGAAATGACATTGGTACAATGGCTGTGTCTTGTTAATTAATGCACAAATTTCCCATTTTGCTCTACCAGGATGAGTACTGACAGACAAGTTGTTGTAAATCAAGATCAGGTTTCAAATAAGCTTTTCTAAAACTAGGACATGACCCTATAATCAAATCTATGAATATGCAGTACTTTACCGAATAAAGAAACCCTGAAACATGTGTGGGGTTTTCGTAACTGTACCATCTTCAAATAGTAGTCAGAACACAATCCAACCTGAAATTATATTTCGAATTAGGTAGCATGTTATAGTAACTTAGTCCAATCTCAACTGGAATCTCAGCGTGTGCCTACATCCGGCCCTGATAGGAAGACACAACTTAAAGTCTATTCCTATCAAGAGAGTCGCACTTTTGTATGTATGTATCTTTATTAACTGTAATTTCTCAATTACAAAAAGTCATACATTCTATAGAATATATATACAAAAAGGAACTGGAAAAATAAGAATACCAAGGTATAGACCCTTAATACATACTAGATTGCGGGTTGTACATTATGTACTTAATACAGCAAAGAAACAATTATCAGTAAAAATATTTACACACAATAGTCCATGACAAAAGTGTACGTAGAGCTATTGGTGTAAGCCTATTGAAACTACCTCGCCACCTTCATTTGGTGAGTGATCTACTCCCTTTGTATTGGTTGTCTTAAACCAATTACTTTCTAATAGCCCCACTCAATAGTCAGGTGCAAATTTAAGTATCACACAAATTAAGAAAATGACCATTTTTCCTCTGCTGTTTTTGATTAATTCGTGGCACCCATTGCCATGACAACCACTGAAACTACCAAAACTACACATGAATGAACTACAACAGTTGAGAGCTTTAATTCGATACCACATTTGCCATGATCTGACACTGATCTAAAAAAATGACAAATTACGTAAATCAACATACAAAAAATGACAAAATCACCCAAAAATGCTGATTGAGAGGATAAAAACTAAAAATTCATCTTGTTATCCATCATTTTTAGATTCAGCACTCTCAAATTTGGATAAAAATTCGAGAGACTGACTTTTAACAAAAAATGCCTCTCATGAGTGACACAAGAGTGACACACAATCAGCACAACCCCCGTAAGTCAGTCACGCTCGTCAATAGGTCGCGGAGAGAATTGCAAAGTGTATCGCAATTCTTTCCACGACCCACGCCCTATGATTGTTGCACAAAACCTCAAAATGCTTGAAGGCCAAGTGGGACACTCGCACGTTGGTCTCGCGATTGACACCGATTTTAGGTATTTTTCAGGCTTCCATATACAGGGACCGACGTTAACTTTTGAAGGCACTTGCCCATTCGGGCAGAGCAACCCCAAGTTTTGCTTGCCCGAAAAAAATTCAACTTGCCCCCCAAAATGTTATTTTGCACTTTGTTCATTATTAACACAGTGACATCCTATTTTGGATGCCTCTTTAGCATTTTTATGAGAATAAACTTGATAGAGGCATACAATTTAGAATGACAATCTCACTGTGAAGGGCATTGTTTTGCAGAAATAACGACAATAATCTCGGTCTAACTTTTGTATTGGGTATTAAAGTGAGAATACTGACTTGCCTGTTCGGGCTTTTAGATTAGGCCATGAACTTGTCCGAAACCGTGTTTTTTACCATCGAACTTGCCCCGGGCAATAAGGCAAGCCTTAGCGTCGTACCCTGATATACAAGAAAAATCATAAAGCTCAGATGGCTTTCCAGTTAGTCTTATGTCAAACATTTTAAACATCTGGTATACAAAATTGATGCAACGATGTCAACTTCAGGCAATAAAGTTAAGTTTTTCTTTGATCGACCAACCGCCGAAAGCTGAATACGCTACTTTGGGTATGGTGATAGAATACTGGCAACCAACGCAATAGTATGCCAACGAAGGTTTTCAGTTTCAAATACATACATACATACATATATATATATATATATATATATATATATATATATATATATATATATATATATATATATATATATATATATATATATATATATATATACATATATATATATCGATAACTTCTTTAACAAGGCTTCCATATTGAGAAATCCATTTTAGGACTAAAAGGTAGATGACTTTCCAATAGCTCTTAGGTCAAATATGCTAATGTGGTAAATGTGTGGCATACAAACTTAATCAAAATGAGTGAATAAACGTTCAGGTGGTGACGTGGTATATTATGATTTTGTTTTCTTTTCACACACAAATTAGTAACTAAAAGTGGGGGAATGAAATGAGTAAAAATTTATATCATACTAGATTTATATGATATAGTTATTTTGATCTTCAAATTAATGTTATCGTGAGCAGTCCAATTCCAAACATAAACAATAAAGAGCAAGCAGTGTCAACACTATAACTACAATTTAATGTAGGACAATTGGAGGGCTGTATTATCACAATGCTTCATATCGATCATGTGGGTTCATATCTGTCATATTCTTAAACACTGGCTTTAAAGACTGTATCGCTAGTCACTTTCAGCCAAAAAAAATATGTGAATATGGTCAAAATGTTCTATCTCGAAGGAATCTGCATGTGCAGGCTTTACAGCTGGGTTGTTTGGGACAATTTTACAAGGAAGACCCATAGCCACAGCCCAGATGATATGAGCACCGATTTGATACAGATGTGCAGTAGCTTTCAGTCCATATACTTCTGATGGATTATTACAAGTTCCTATTAATCAATGATACAATATTGGTTGTGTAGCCAAAGGGGTGTAAATGACACGAATAACGAAAGATGAATAGTAATCACAGTTCAACCCCTTTCGGACAAAATGATGTACAGAATTCCACTGACTCTGAGTTGAGATGATCTAGAAATAGCTGGTACTGTAGTATCATGGCGAGACCTTTGTTGTCAATGACGCACGTAAATAGAAAGTTGCTTGATCAAGATTCGTAGCCAGTCATGACTATTTTGGGTTTCAATTTAATGTGCCTATTTGCTGTTCGTTTATTTCAACAGAATATAGGAAGTTACGCCCTCTTCTCAATGATGCATGCACTATGCTTGACAAAGGACATCCCGGAATAGAATTAATGTGGAAATCTAGGAGGTGGCGCTGTCGGCTGTCGTCGGTTGACCCTTCAGTATGGATATCTATGAGGCGCCGTTGTGGACAAAAGTAAAAAGCACAGCATAAATGCATGTAAAAACTTTGAAATTAACTATATTTTCAATGAAAAATAAAGAAAAACTTCGAAATGAAATAATTTGCACTGTAAAAATAAACAAAACATTGGAAACTTTTCAAAAATTTTGAAAAATAAAAATTATTCACTCTAAAACACTAAGATACGCTGAACTTTTCCAAAACATTGATATTTTTTGTAAAAAAATTTGAAATAAAAAATTAATGCGTTGAGAAAAGTCAAAGAATCAATGTAAATTTTCAAAGATTTTGAAATTTACATTTAATTCTCTATAAAAGTTCAGCAAAATAGTGATTTTCGTTTCACATTTTCTTTGATAGTATAACATTTTTCAATTTTTCAATGCCTTTCTTTAAAAATCTCAACGCCTTTAACTTTTATTTCAGATAATCTTTTTTTTTTTTGGAAGTTTTTCTATTTTATTTTTGAAGTTTTCTTACTAAATCTCACTGTAATTCTATCAATTCTCACTGCGTTTTTACGCCTCATCCATAGCTAGTCATTAGGCTTCTATAAATAGCGTGCAATCTCAGTCTTACGCATGTGATCGTGAACTTGGGTACAACTCAGTAACCTTTGATAAACGGGTGGGGAGTGGTATGTGTCTGTGCGTGCGTGTATGTATGTGGGTGTGTTCGTCTGTTCTAATAATGAAACGTAACGAGCAGAGGAAATCATGTAGCCAAAATACTTTTTTTCATCTGTAGTTCAGGCAAGAATGCCACTCCCCACCCGGCTATCAAAGGTCACTGATATGTGTCCAAGTTCACGATCACGTGCGTAAGATTGAGATTGCACGCTATTGTCGTCATGAAGGTATTCCCTGAGTTATTTATAGAAGCCTCATGAGGCGTAAAAACGCAGTGAGATTTAGAAAAAAAAATTTGTAAAAAAATTAAAAACTTCAAATTATTTTTTATAATCTGGAAAAAAAGAAAAACGCTTTGGGATTTTTCGAAGAAAATCATTGAGAAATATCAAAACAAATGTGAAAAAATTATTTCATTCCAAAGTTTTTCGTTATTTTCCATTGCTTCTATAACAATTTTTCATTGAAAATATAGTCAATTTCAGAGTTTTTACATACATTTATGATGTGTTTTTTACTTTTGTCCACAACGGCACCTCATAGATATCAAAACAAAAGATTACACATGCGTGGTGATCACTCAGACCACGAATCTCGACTTTCTATTGACGCCGGCGTCCTCTGAAAAAAAAGACATGAGGCGGTGCGTTTTCTTGACGATACCTATTTCTGGATGAAATAAACGACCATGCAGACCTTATCAAAGATATGAATGATCAAATGAAAGGGTCTGATTTTCTAGTAAAGGCTGAGTATTGACATTTTGCCAAAAACCCTAAAATACACATGGGTAGTGCCAGCACACATTTTCAAATTAAATAAATAAATCATTACATTTCTAAAACTAATGCATGTGACTTTTTCAGGTATTTATAGTATTTTGATTGCGATATTACTGAATTAACACAATATATTACTGCTTAGAAATTTACAGTAACCCAATGCTTTGTGGTAAAACCTGGAAATGGAAAAAACATATCAATAATATTTACATTTTCATAATTCTTAAATTAAGTAAATTATTTAATTTGAATGAGCAGTAGGCATATAATAAAACAAATATGGCACTTTGGTTTCGTGCAATATCAGTTTTCATTGCACTCTGAAAAATGATATTGCACTCGGCGCAAGTGCCTCGTGCAATATCAATTTTCAGAGTGCAATAAAAATTGATATTGCACTCACCCAAGTGCCATATTGGTATATTATTGTTATATCATGTCATCTGCCTGTCTTGTTGGAGTGTCACATACATATAGACATATTCATATATATAGAACGATTACAAACGTTATGCGTCGCCTACGAAATTACGACGCTATACAAATACGTTTAACTGGTGGTGTAGCCATAGGGATATAGGTGAGACCTTTGCCGCACGTAAATAGAAAGTTGCTTGGTCAGGATTCGCAGCCAGTGTTCACTGCTCATATGTATTTTAGGTTTTAAATCTCTGTGCATGTTTGCTGTTTGTCTATTTCAACAGAACTTAGGAAGTTACGCCCCCTTCTCAGTGACGCCTGCTTTTTGCTTGGCAAATGACTCCCAAGAAGAGTTTTAACCCTTATGCTGGTGGTGGCTAATTTGGCCAAAACAAAATGATGCAAAAACCTAAAAAACAACAACACTGAAACCCTAGCATATGGGTATTCATCTGAGAGTAGGACAATTGGAGGCCATTATCATTACTATGCTTTCAGTTTCCTTGTTTGGCTATCTGGGTCACAGGTTGTTGCGTACTTGTAATTGTATTGTAATTTTTGATTCACAATATTTTCGTAGCACAGTATACTCCGTTTCGTATGAGCAGGTAGAATAGGCACAATATATATCCATATATGGTATAACCCAAAGCAATGTGTCCATTGGTTGTAGTTAGTCAAAGCTGTTACGGTAACTGCTCCGCTTATATAATTATGCTACAATGGAATTCTAAAATAAATGCCTTCAACTATAGAAATATGTGAGACAATTTCATGTTTGAGCATTAATCTGGGATTTTAAGTAAATAATATGTCATGCTTTCACTTCAATGATAATTTCAGAATCTAATATATCATCTTTAAAATTGTTAAGGGTTATTTTGATATAATGACATTTCTAGAGGTGTTGTTAACATATATGACCAATGTAAAAAAAGGACAGTCGTAATCTATGCAAGGAAAACCGATTTTGTAAGGACAAATTTTTTCTATTTCATATATAATTTTATTATCAGAGACAGATTGTTTTACAGGACTATTGATATAGATCTCGTTGTTTGTTCCCAATTTTCTGAGTTCATATACAATATCCCATGGCCTGGACGAAATAGGAAATGGTGGCTATCAGAAACATCAAAACGCTCGAACGCAATTTGAAAAAGATGTCGTGGAATGAGATGATATTAAACCTCGGGCCCTATATTATAAAGGTGGTTTAGCAGTGGTTTAAGCTAATCCACAGAATAACTTCCATTTAACCCACTGTTGAGGTGCATATAGGAGGTTCAAGCAAAACAGCGGGTTATCGTTACCCTAGGTGTAGAGGACAGATTGCAAGAAGGTGGGTTAGCCTAAACGGTGGGGTAAATACGGCCAAATCAGCCGCTTTCACTAAACCTCCTAAGGGGTAGGTTTAGTGACTAGTTTAGTGACTCACTCACCATGGAACAGCAATTGCAACCATTATGTTCGAAGGATAACACACAATTATTGACATTTAAATCCTAGAAATGATTTATTTATCTATGAATGCATTTTTAGTGCACACCAAACAAAGCCTCAGTATAATATATGGTAACAAGAGGCATATATGCCATCAATAAATGTTAACTCTTTAAATATATAAGTAAAATGAAGAATACATGTATAATGAAATAAGGGTACCCTCTTATTGCAAGCCTCTGCTTGAATACCCTAATTAATTAATGAATAAACGATGTTCTTATCAAAGCAATCCCAAGCCTGAGAATCACAACGATATAGAGATCTGAACTTACATAGGTGGTAACTTCAAATTATACATCATGTTAGTTAAAAAAACATTTCTAGGATTACACACGTTTCAGACATGAAAATTAGAATAAATCAATGGATTAGTTAACATAACTTGTTAATGAGAAATTGAGCTTAATTTGTACCACCTAAAATACTTAGGATGATACTAGACTAGAAAATTCTTCCCAAACAAAGGAAAATCTGTTTTATCACCTGCTCTACTAATGCTGATTGGTCAATGTATGTATGAAGTTTATTGACTGTATCAGCATGATACAAAACCACAAATACAACACAAAATAATAAGAGATCTAAAGAAATGATAATACAAATAGGTGCCAGACATGCGGCAATTCATACTATATAAATTCTTACATGAAGAAAATAATGGATATGTAGCGAGAGACCAACTACTATATGCGCTGAAGGGAAGAGCTGGACACGAAAGGGGTTTCTGATCTGGCAATCAGCGTGAGGTCACGAGGACCAATCAGGCTCTCGCATCATTTACATTACAGAGAAGCATCTGCGCCAGCATCACCTGAGCATGCGCAGAGCACAACTTTTGGGCTAGTTGTTGAGGATAGCCTGTTCAGGTTGATCGGCTGGTTTCATATCCACTAGTTTTTTTTAATTTATCTAAGATAAATACAAGACCACACCTCTGAAATTTGATACCCTAATGAAAGAATACAAGTGTAACGTGTTGTTCAATGGTTCCAACAATAGCACATGTCCCTTTTCCACTTTGTGCAGGATCAGGCGCGAAATTAAATTAAAACGGAAGTGTGGTTTCTGACCTATTGAATGTGGCTATGCATTTTGGGGTGCTAGATGAAGTGGTTACTATGGTGCGCCTAGGGCATGTGTGGGCGAAAGATGTGTGGAAGAAGAAAGTGTGGAAGCGGGCATGGGAGCTTGATAAGTGTTATTGGAGAGTGCAAGTGATGTACCATCGGAGTCTGGATTTCTTGTCGGCTATCTGTGGGGGGCGCAAATATACTGTATGGTGGCAGATCGCTGATAACAACCAGAGCTTAATAAAATGGTGTGAAACCATGATAAAACTTATCTCTCATGCTAGCCTGCTCAAAGGGGATGATGTTAGATTTAAAGGTAGATCTCTATCTACACGGTTCTGTGACCTACGTGAACTCGGTTCCTTAGATGATGTAAGGCATCTTGTCTTGCAGTGTGCAGGTTTGCAGATGCTGAGGAACGAGATGTTTATGGAGTTAGAAGTGATGGACGAGGCAGAGATATCATTGACGCCTCAGATGATCTATTGTATACCATACTAGGTAAACCAATGGAGGTTTTCACATATGAGCAAATGGTCAATTTTTGGAGAATATGTGCAAGGTATGTGACCAGAATGTATAACACCAAGACGAATGAATGGGGTGGGATAAATTATGAATAGTGGTTTACAGGCCACTCATCCTCGGTTTTCTGACATAAGCTTCGATAAAAGGACCAAGATTTGGATTTATATATGTAAATTGCAATGTCTGTATCTTAGCCAGATCATGTTTGTACCGTTCTTGTTATATTCTATAGTAATATGATTCATCTTGATATATTGTATCTTTTATGCATTAGCATAGTCAATAAATATACACACATACTTTGATGTATCACTATTATGATCCTCTTCGTGATTGGTAAAAAAATCATCGCAAAATATCTCGTTGGAACTCCTTTACCATGATTTTGGGGGACATCGCACTGTAGTCAAATTTCACCATATAAGTGTATCTTCGCACCAAGTACAATAGGGAATCCCATTAGCTTACAGCTAGAACCCTATTTTAACTACATGTATATACCAGCAGGCCACCGTGCACTGCATGGGTTTGGATTCTCAGTCATACTACATACATATATATTTTATTCATTGACATAACACTTGAATAAATAAAGGAGAAAAGAAAATGAGAGAGAATGGCGCAATGCAATGACAAAATGGCAGGTGTGCATCAACAGAATAATATAGCTCTCAAAAAAAAATTCTGACAACCATACATGGTAAACCATATTATTCATCTTATAAAAACAAACAGGCAATAAAAAGACAATCGATAAATGTGCGCAGAACTAATCAAACTTCAAAGCACCTTTCTTCATTTCTGTCCTCGGTTGGCCCTTGTTTATGATTATCAAAACAAAAGATTACCTATGAGTAGTGATCACTGGCCACGAATCTTGACCAAGCGACGTTCTTTTTGTGTACGGTCTAGAGAACAAAGGCGCGGCCGTCTCTTGATAATACATATCCTGCATCAACTCAACCGTGGCTGTCTGCGTTGACCATGCGGATTCCTTCGAGGTAGATCATTTTGACTAATATTTTCATCGTATTCTTTGGATGAAAGTAAATAACGATACAGTCTTCGAAGCCAATGATTTAGAATTCTACAAATATGAACCCCCTTTACGTCCAATGTCATGTCACACGTACCTTATGACAGGACCTGAAAATCTGCATTTATTTAGTCAACCACGTACTGCTAGTAGTTTTGAGCCGCATGGGAACATACAAAAATGTTTTAAAATACTATGCGCTATAACCTATACAGTATCACGTGTGTCGTTGTCTTCATTTAACTCAGTTTTCAGATACTGTAAAGTTCGAAATATTAGCGAATCTATATTTAGCGAATCAATCCATTTTTCCATAATAGCGGATCGTAATATTCGCGTGTGAACCATCTCCAAAAGCGCCATCTGAGTAGTGGTGTTCTTATTTATGTACTAATCTACCACTCATGCCCAGTATTTATAGAAATATCCAAAAGCAACGAAACCCTTTTTTCCAAGCATACACATTTCTTTCATAACAACTCATCTTTCGCTGTAGATATGGAAAAAAACCTGTTGCTTTCTGGTTATTCCATAGATAAATAAAAATACATGTTCATCTAAGATTATGCGAAGTCCCTGACAAGACATCTAAATCCATTCTCTTTAGAACAAGCGTGAGGACCGAATTTCCATGTGTACTTTACACTTAGATGGACGAGTACCATCGAAACCCGCACATGGTTGACACCGTTTTGTTGACGTTGACCAGGGGTCAACCATGTGCGGGTTTCGATGGTTTTTACGGCTGGACGCTTAGTGCCTTTAAATACGACTGCAAGCCGTTCCCTTATTAGCATACTCTGAAACTGGCACCCTCAGTCTGTAAAAATCTTCAGCAGTAAAAAATCAAAAAAATACTTTTTATTGGGCATAGTCAATGATATCCCTAAAGTAACTCTGAACCTGCAGTAACCATCACCTGCGTAATTAATGAGAATATGTCATTTGAAAAAAAAGTTGTAAATCTTGAAATAAAACAGAATATGGATTGAATAATGACAGGTGGCGATGATATTCTCTACCTGATAACACAGGAACCTGGAGATACACCTAGTTATAGGATTATGCTGCTTTGAGGTGTGTTTTGGGACAGGGCTTTTAACTGGCTTGCAATGGTACCCATCACCTTAAGATGGTGTTTCTTGAATTCCTGGTTTGAACCCCATGTGCTACTTTAATGAAAAAAAATCAGAATTGCTGTAAGACATACAAAGTGATTTCAAACAGTTTACTTCCACAATTGTGGAGTGTGCAACCAGTGATGCCCTGTATTTGGGCCTTGGATCCGTGCGCCGGCCATCAGTTTCGGCGCACGGATCCCCACAACCACACTACAACAAGCCCTATTTTTGCAACCGCGGGCGCCCCATGCAAAACAGCGCGATTTCCCTCCTGAACAGTTAATATAAACACCTATCTCACAACCTCTTGTATTGGGTTATTTCACTGGATGGTTATGTATTAATAGAAACTAGGTAGGCGACCCTTGATACCTAAAGAAATGTCTTAAAAGGTCAATAAACAGGTCTAGCAACAGGGTTTTTTCATATATACAGCGAAAGTTGTTATGAAAGAAATGTGTATACTTGGAAAGAAAGGGTTTCGTTGCTTTGGGATATTTCTATGGATAGTTAGCATTTTGTTTGGTCTGGTAGGTGTTTTTAATCGTATTGATAACTAGGTAGGCGCCCCTTGATACATAAAGAAATGTCTTGAAAGCGTCTTTTCGATAATGGTCGCGTACCAGTGTTTATCTATTTCTTCCAAAATATGATAACGGACATCGTCGAAGGGCTGGATGAATCTTTTCTTTTGCGAACTCGCCATCCTCTTTATGACTAAAACACCTAACGGACCAAGCAAAATGCTAACTATAGTCTGTCTTAATTTAGTTGAGTTGGGCTAACGCTTTTTCCCCTTTTTCACACAAAAAAATCGTTTTTGCCATCCAAACCTGGCAAACCTCTGAGTTGGGAAAAAGAGGAAAAAGTCAGACAGACTATATCCATAGAAATATCCCAAAGCAAATTGGTTATACCGTAGATAAATTTAAAAAAATGTCCATCTAAGATTATGCGAATTTCCTGACAGGACATCTAAATGACATCCCTAAGATGACCAAGTAGGTCAACAAAACAGGGTCAACCATGTGCGGTACAGCCACGCTATAAAAGGGTGCGTTGGCACGACAGGTTATTTATAACGCATTCTCTCCGTTTATTGTGGTCTGAAGGAGACCTAAAGAAATCTTTGTTTGAGCCATGGCCACTTGTACAATGAGAAGCTATTCACATTTACAAATAGTAGAAAATGATTTATGCACCAGTCAATTGAATCCCTGGGAGGGGGGGGGGGGCGGGACTTGGCCGGGGAAACACGGTGCTTCTGCTAAATACTGCTTAAAATAGCTGCCCGGTGTACCGGGACTACTGTGATTTATTGTTGCTGTCCGTCGAGGCGATGCATGAAAGGCGGGGATTTGAATAGTGACTCGAGTCAGCCAGACTATAGCTTGCTCAATGAAAGAAACTCTGAAGCTCTTCCCAATCGAATGGTATTGGAATGGATTTTGACCCCCATACTTCGTACCTGGGTACAAAAAAGTACCCTTCTTTTACGAAATTGCGGACATGCGGAGGTCTTAAAAAAAAGACCCCTTCTTCCGCGAAATACGTAACGCAGGTGCGGCCCCCTCTGTACCTGAGTGCCGAAATTTGGATTAGCGCAAACGCAACAAATAAATTATTAACCTAAATAGTATGTATTGTTCTATTACGAAATATCCAGAATATTTGCTGGAAGAAGGCATATAATATGATAGTTAATGACACCAAGAAGCCTAGCATTGGTTCCGTTTATGGGTTTTATGCTAATCCATCGCTGCTAACATAAAATTAGAGGATGTCATTGAACGTTACATGTGCAACACAGAACACCCACAATAAGATACCGTTGCATATAGTAAGGTTCACTATTATTGAACTAGATATATATTTGACACTTATATGATATTTGTCAATATATGACACATACTACATAGTACTTAACAGACAGGTATTATTTTGAAAATATGATGATTAGAATATTAACATCGACTAAAACAAATGTCATTTAGGAAAAAAACTTGGATTATGTGATTTACAGTATCTTTTTGCCATTGACTATTACCATACTTTTAGAAATCGATAAGCATAAAATCTCACTCAATCAGATTATATTCATGAACATCGTGACCCTGTCTCCAATAAACAAATAAAACTATGACTATAACCATACTTTTAGAAATAGATAAGAAGAAAATTCTCAGACTTTTAATCAGATTATATTTATGAACAACTGATCTTGTCTCCAATAAACAAATAAAACTATGAGCATTCTCTGTTTAAAATGTCTTCATATCTATTTGTTGACTAAATGAAAAAGCAATAGCCAAGAAAAACTTATTCCCTGTATCGAGAATGCAACATTATTTCTCTGATCTACTGTGATTTGCACTTAAAATGTAAAATTAAAATCAAGTTATGAACTAAAGTGATATACTATTAAATCTGTCTGGAAAAGCTTTCCATGGCATGTGACTAAAACTAAGCAATTTTCTTGATTTCTACATGACATGGTTTTTAAAATTATACGTATTGTTTTTGTTTCATAAGTTTAATGTTAAAATGCTTCTGGAGACTTTATCATACGCAAGCACTCCCGAACCAAATATCTTTTAATTTTATTACACGTACATATACATTTTTGACTATGAGGGTTAGACGAAACAAATAAAGAAGACAAGGATATATTTACGTAGACGTGAATTTTTTAAAAAAATAGTTACGTCTATTTTTGTTTACAAATTGCGCTCAAAAGAATATGATGAGTAGAGTTATCTATTGCAATTTTATTTCTACTTTGATACATTGTTTATCTTAGCTTCACGTTTACTTAGATAATAAACCTATTCGGGGTGAAAGGTATGGAAAAAATGATAGTACATGCATGCTTAGGGTGTGGACCTAAAGAACTAGTCTCATTCAGCATTCATCCTCAATCAATATTCACGGTAAAACTAGATTACTCGCTTTTCCGTGGGTCAATTTTAATGCAATTTAGATCGCTAGAACCGCCAGAATTTATTCTACTGGCCTATCAATTTCTCTTTTAAATTGGTTGCGAAATGTAGATTTTGCGACAGTTTGAAATCATAATAATTTGTATGCCATTAATTTTCGGTGAATCTATCTTTTGGTCAGAACTAAAAAAACAAATGAAATCATCCAAAGCTTCGTGCTCGCTTCCTGGTCATGCCAGCATCATATTATTTCTCAAGCGGGTTAAAACCAATGTTTTATTGGGATTCCAATGCGCTCTACGAATAGGAGCTGTAAAGGCATGATGCGTCTTCCTCAACAAACGGATTTACAATGACAGAGATGCGCGACGTCATTCAATAATATGTGGGTAGTGATCGCCCCCCCCCCCCCCCCCCCCCCCCCCCCTGGTGCGAAGAAGACGATTTTGCTGTGTCACACGTGGGAGCAGGACGGCGTGGTAAATATGATAATAATAATAATAATTGAAAAAAGATATAGCGCCCTATCTACCTGTAATGTGTTCATAAGCGCTTTAAAGAATAGTCAGTGGACACATGTTTATAGTGACAGTCCTTGTAGTCGATGAAATAGCAATGTTTTTTGGAAGTTTTGCACACTATCAGCAGCCTTGATGTCAGGTAGCTCATGAGATGGATCATATATAATTATTTACATAAGATGATCCTATTCCCAATGACATGGTGAATGGGATTAATAAAAAAAATGAAAAATAAGATAAAATAGAATTGAAATATTTCCCCCCCAAAAAAGAAAAAAAACTTTAAAAAAAGAAAATTGATCATTTAATTCAGGTTGATTGTTTTGGTATGGGTTACACATATATAGTAACAGTGTGAAGGGACCCTGGGCTGTGTGACAATTCTAGTGCACTGGGAGCTTATTATTTGAGTTACACAAAGAGAAAAATTACTTATTAAAGAAATATTTACAAAAAAAAGAAAAAAACTATTCTAAAATAAAAATTGATTATTTGATTGTATGAATAGAACCTGGGCTGTTTGAGTGCATTGGGGGCTTATTGTGTGAGTTACCTGAACTGGTGAAATGTTTTAGAAGAAAATAAAGAGAAAAATGACTTAGTATAGAAATATTTACCACAAAAAAAAAGAAAAAAAACATTTCTTAAATAAAAAATGATTATTTGATTGTATGAATAGAACCTGGGCTGTTTGACAGTTTGAGTGCACTGGGGGCTTATTGTTTGAGTTACCTGAACTGGTGAAATGTTTCAGAAGAAAATAAAGAGAAAAATGACTTAGTACAGAAAGATTTACCACAAAAAAAAGAAAAAAAACTTTTCTTAAATAAAAATTGATTATTTGGGCCTAGTTAGTATTGGCTCCCTGAAATTCATTTGGGCTCCCTCGAAAAAATCCAGAGAGCCCAAAGGGCTCCCTGAAAATTCCCAGGGCTTCGTAGAAAAAATCCAGGGAGCTCCCTGGGCTCGCTGGAAAAAATTGTAATTTCAAGCCCTGGACTACTCAATCATTCACTTAAGGTGGCCGTAAACGTTTCGTCCTCAGGGAAGGCCTGTTTTGAGATATATCTATTATGTTAATGAACCGGGTCTTACCCTCCATATGAAAAAAAACTCCATACCTCTACCCCACTCCAAACTCCATGAATTGTGAAATATGTTTGTGTGACAGCTGAGAATAAGAAAGCAGGCTCAAGCCATGCTGCAATGTTTTGGTCATGTGACCAATTATCTGATAAGCCCCTCCCACCTGCCAAGTGAAGATGAGGCAGGAAATGGAATGGCACCACAGATAATGATGTTTTGATCAATTCAAAAATAGTGTATTGGGGGTCCGGCTGTCTGAGAAAAACAGGAAACATACCAGTTTTTGGGCAGCAGGTAATACAATGTGTGTATTTGATGGGAAAACTTGGGCTTTGCATGTTGAGTCATTCCTTCTCATACCTCCAGCTTGAACAGACACTCCATGCTCTTTGGGTAATTAACAATACTAAAATGGGACAATCACACCCATATAAGTACAATTACAACCATATAATTCAGCTATCAACTAATTGAAGCCTGGATTGTATTTTTCACAAAAATGTTGTCAGTCAGTTAGAGAAACAAAAAAGATTGGAATTACAGGTGAACAATTGGGTTAGGTGATTGATTAGCACTGTGGCTTCAGTTCTGTGGAAATAGATACAGGTATCTGTGTTGTGTCAATTGGACATAATCCCCTCAGGTCTCCGCTCAGTGTGTAGTGTCACACATAATCCCCTCAAGGATTTTGGGAGTTGAGAGGAAGTGCCAAAGAATTGGGCTTACTGCTGTGTCTGGGTAGAAAAGGTCATTTGCCCTGAGCACTTCAAGCAGTAAAGACACAGGAATATATTGTGTGGGACCTTAAGGAAAGTGCCCATTCTGCTGTAAACTATCTTGGATCATAAGTTGCTCATCTAAGAAACTATGCGGCTATCTGATTCAGGATTATTTAACTTGGATCACTGGATTGTCTCTAGAGTAGAAGCAGATACAGCAAAATAGGTTTGTGAAATTATTTTACTTCATGACTCCATAGCATTAAGTTATTCTCAATAGCAGCACCCACATAAACAGATAGATTGATGTACTCAGGTACCAAGTGGAATATTGAAAGAGGTACATATCCCCTTCAACGAATAAGCCCCAAAAATATGAACAAAAACAAGCCACTTTGTTAGAAAACTATGCTTGTGATAGCTTCAAAGTATTAAGCTTTTGGCCCTGCAAAATGCTTATTTTAGATAAATGATAAAGTATTACAAGCTTTTATTTGCAAAATCAGTAAACTTGCAGTCAAATAGGCTGCTAGCATAACAAACTAGATAGCCGAAAATTGGTTTTGATGGCACAGTTCTTTGAATGATTAAGAAATCTAGAACTATGATGGATTACATTAGCATGCAAACAAGATTCCAGGGTGAGGTCACATGATGCCCATATATGGAAGGGACTCAAAATTAGCATACCAACTATGTTGACAGGCTACAGGCAGTTGCAGAAATGTGCTTATTTATACTTATTTTTGAGGTAATTCAGAAGAAAAAAATGTTGACAGTTGTGAAATACAATGGAAGGTTACTTTATCTTTCCACTTGGACTAAAATAAACACATTAAAGTAGTAGCAAGTTATTGCACAGTTACAATTATTGTGTAAAACGCAAAACTGCCATTTTCTCAGCTTAGATTTCTATAGTTTTACTCTCCTGGCTGACGTGAATTTAGACACAAATCTTTATCAATTAGCTTCAAACTTTGCATATAGATTCTAAAACATGTTCTCTAGAGATCTAGACGGGGATATTGCAATATCTTATCTGGTTATTTTTTTATAGTGAGTCAAAAATCAAGAAACCAAAAAAGCATTTTTTTCTTAAATTGTTGTTAGATAAATGGCCATAAAAAAGTTAGGGGCCATATTTTACAAAACCCCCGTCTAGTTTTCAAGAGACAAAGGTTTTTTTCAATGTTTTAAAAAATCAGGTTATTATCTTAGATCCTGCTCTTAGATTTGCGTCAGCCGCGACATATGTACTGAAAATTGATTAGTCAAAGTTTTGACCCCAATTTCTTTAAAATATTTGGAGCACATACAACCTATCCATATCCTATGCATTCCTTAGAATCTCAGCTTTCTAAAAATATATAGGTTGCTAGGGGTTTAGTGTACAAATAATGAGAAATTAGCCATTATTTGGAGAAAGTCTGCTCTCCACGGGAAACGTTTACAGCCACCTTAAGGAGTTCAAAAAAAGCAGCCATCTCATTCTATGACTCTATGCCCAACACTTGTTTATACTTTTTCTTCAATCACTTCATTGTAGATAAACATTTCCAGTGTACTGCAGTGCAACACACAGAGTGTTGATATACTTTTAAAACTGAATTGTAATTAAGAGACTTTCCATTGACAATGGTATCACAATGGACGTCAGTTGTTTAAAAAAAGTAATGTGAAGGGTGTCTTCTCCAAGTCTAAAATTTTATTTTTATAACTGCTGAAGGTTTTGTTATTTGTGATGTAATTGCTAAGATTTTTGTGGTTTATTTTCACAAAATAAAAAGTTGAAATCTTAGGAACTTGTGTATTCTTGTTGAGCATGCCCCAGGGGTGGGGCATACTGCCACAGAATTGGTCCCTGCCAGTGGGGATGAGTGCTATTTATTGATTTTTTCCTGAGCAGTATCCCCGCATGTCCCCCCCCCCCCTCCCGGGGATTCAATTGACTGGTGCATTATAAATACTAGAAAATCATTTATCAATACTAAAAAATGATTTATTAGTATTAGAAAAACATGCACATTCCTAAATACAAATAAACCATTTCCTAGTATTTATAAATCATTTTCTAGTATTTATAAATCATTTTCTAGTATTCATAAATCATTTTCTAATATTTGTAAATACTGCATTTACAAATACAAGAAAATGACTTATAGATACTAGAAAATGATTTATAAATACAAGGAAATCATTTATAAATACTGAGAATTGTGATAGAATTGTAAATTAAGGGTTCAAGATACTAGTAATCAGATCGGGCTTATGAACGGTACGAGTGAAATGGGTCTATTGCAATCGTAATTTCTCGCGACCACACGGATTACTGGATCTAGTACTAAGTATATGCGTTAAACTAGTATTGCCACGCGGCTGTTTATCAAACTCACATGCCAATGAAGGTTCGTCCTGATTGGTGAAAATTGCAATAAAGAAACTCAGATCCACCGTGATTTACGAACATCATTCAAATTTGGTTGAACACCATGCAACATGTATATATCACAGCACGCGAGTACGTGTGTCTACATGTATGTGCGTATGGTTATCAACTGAACATGTGCAATTGTGACTAGATACGCAATTTGAATACTAAAAAGAACAACTATTAACGGATCGTAATATTAGCGAATCGGACCCACTCGTTAAAGTCGCCAATATTACTTCCACGTTAATATTTCGAACTTTACAGTATCATATTGAAGTTTTAAAAACCACCGAGGTACATGACAGAGAACTTGCCTCTGTCCGAGGCTTGGGAAAGAGTAAGGGCCCGTCGCCTGCTCAGAATGACGAAATATCTAGTTCCAGATGGCAGGAGTCAAATCTGAATGCAACCAATCAGATTGCGTAAAAATGGGTAAAAAATATTGAAGGTTTGGTTTCCTTCTTCCGGAGTATAGTGCTTCACTCATGGTCGAGTATTGTCGCACCAAATGAAAGCCTCTCAGGATGGAGTCTGGTGGTTCAGCTCGGGTCGAACACCCAGCTTACAATCACCAATAAAACAGTGGGACCACAGCTTGGTCGACCACACCCTGGTCAGCAAGCAAAAAAACATAGCCCTGATGTTATTCAATGCATTGATTAGCCTACAATTACGTCAGAACTTGTATTAACTCTTCCAACTCAAACGAAGCATGGATTAGCGTTTGTTGCCATTTAAGCTGCTGACTTGTAGTGAATGCGCTCATCTTAAGTTTTGGTGCATGAAACATTTCAAATGTGTGAAAATCGGTTGGAAGGATATGTTGCATGGTCTTAGCCAGCAGGGCGTCTGGGTATCTTTTTGGACACCCCAACCCTTAAAGAGCACCTCTCAGGACACCCAGTTTTTGTGTGATGAATTTCTTCAAATGTGAATCTCAAGCAGATAATTGAATCACCTTATGATCACCAATAAAACAGTGGGACCACAGCTTGGTCGGACCATTCAATGCAAATGACAACATAAACAATCATCATGGCGTCTTTCTCTCTGCCTATGTCCTCTTCAGACGTAAAATCGTGACGTCAGACTGAAATAAGGTGATTATGCAAACCATTTCTTGCCATACGGGGACATATGGCTCGGGTCAAACCCTACTCAAACAGCACAGGCTCCTCTAAAAAGGGGGATATCCGTCCCCCATACTCGGTATGAATATATTAGACTAGCTGGCCCCCGTGCACAGCACAGGTTTGGACTCTAAAATTGGGGGAAAAAATAACTTCGCCCATATATCACAAACATTTGAGAGAGTAGGAAAAGAAAACTTCACGTTCCCATAACCTTTGTGACAAACAAAGAAAGAAAAAATATTTTGCACAGAAAGAGAAAGAGAGATCAGTGAAACAATATAAGAAAGATACTCCACAAAGCAGGTACGCTCAAGTGGAGAGAGATGACAAAAAGTAAGTTCAGAAGAAAAATTGCATAATATAATGACAAGATGAATCAGAGAGAGGGAGAATACAAAAAAGAAAAAAATGCAAACATAAAGGGGAGAGAAAGCAAAGAAATAAGATAAAGAAAGGGAACATATACAATCGATATATTAATACCGAGTTGCAAATTTTGCGACCCTATCCCCTCCGAAACGGCTGCAAGCCTGGTGCTGTGGCTTTGCATGCTGATTAGTTGCGATAGCTGGGTTTGAAGCAAAAATAACTTACAAACATGTTTTTGTGAAGTTTTTTTTTTTTAAACAAAACTTAGCATGAGCAGATTGTTGCAATATTTTGGATGGTGCTACAATCAGAACGTCATACATGTAGAACAATATGATTTAATATTGTTGAAAGCATGTGCATGTGTGACGCTCACAATGTTGATGGAGGAGTTTATTATGTTAAATATTATTTAAATCTTCATTCAAAGCAAAAAACTTGTCAAAAAAGCCTTGTAAGCCTTGTGATATAATAGGAATCGATCACGGGAGGTAGGTGATTGTTGCATTACCAGTGCCCTCCCAGTCAGTAGCCAAAACCTTGCCCTATAGGCTCGGTTTTGGCTACTGACTGGACCGGGCACTCAGGTATTGCCACAATCACCTACCTCCCGTGATCAATTCCTTCAATATACCATGGCTACCACCTCAGCCACAAAACATCATATAAACTGCTTTTATGTATTACTGGGCTTAAGACAGCAACATTTACATATCTAGAAAGTCCGGAATATGTTCTTTTTAAATGTATTAAAATCGTAATTTTAGGCCCAGTAATCACGGAGAAATTATCGAACGAATACACCTTGAACAGACGTTTTGATTTCTCGAGATTCTCGGCAAAATATGTCCGTTTTCATTTGATGATTTCTGACGTATTACTGGGCCTTACACAACACATTTCATATATTTACAAAGGCGGTCATATATTCTTTTAAAATACAATAAAATTGTAGTTGCGGGTCCCGATATCACGACATTATTAGAAAAAGAGCTCTTCCCTTGACTGACTATGTTAGCTGTTCTTATCTCATGAAACTAAAATGCTGTGTATAAGCCCGTGCTGTGCACGGGTTGCGGCTAGTATATGTACAATAAGCAGTAAATAGTATATCTGCATATTGTATGAAATACATTTTTGTAACATTTGTATCATATTATATGAAATACAATAGTATCATTCCAAGTGCAGAAAGTTGCCATTGGCAACAAGGGTGGTTGGTATGATATTCTCTACCTAACAGCACTCAAGAATCTGGAGATACACCCTATTATATGATTATGCTGCTGCGGGGTATGTTTTGGGATGCAGCTTTTAACTAGGTCTCAATATCACTAATCACCTTCGCTGTTGCTTCATAATATATACGCCATATTCTGTTTCAGGAAACCTGAACTTTGGAATGAAGGGTGGACAATTTCTAAAATAATCGTCCGAAATTCTCCCACCCTTTTACATTGGCTTAAATTAGCCTGACCTTGTTTATGATAGGAAGGTCACGAACAGCCGCTCAAGTGGTTACAAAAATAGGATTCTTAAGGTAGCTTATGAGGTTATTTTTTATTGACTCAGTTTTTCCTTTACCCTGCTTTTGTTTGACACTTTATTCCGTAGAAAGTATATGTTGCCTGAAATGTGTTCTGACGAGGAACACATTAAGCATGATAAATTAACCTTCCGAGCAGGTTGTAAATTTTTGGGAGTCAAAAGAAAAAACAAACATACATTGTTCTTTCCACAATTATGAACCAGGTACCATAAATTTGTAGTAAAGATCAAAGCGGAGGGAGGCGACTTCTAGATTGCATAGATTAAGACAAAAGTCATATTCGAAAAACTGTGATACGCTTCCCTCCGAAATACTCTTAAATATTAATAAATCGAATTTCAAGGAAATCCGTCAACATTTGATACCCAAAATGCAGGTTTAAAGAGACCGTGTTTTTCGGTGAAATTTAATATGGCGAAAAGAGCCAAAAACTTTTCCTGCTTGTTGAAAGTCTATGGGAGCTTCTGTAATGGCGGAAGCCATAGTCAATAAATATATATACATACATATAATAATAGGTGGTCTCTTACACTGCATGCTCAGTGATGGCCTAGACAATAACAGCTTGTCTGATAATGAGGATAGGGGTGTAAGCTTTAGAATATGTGAAAATCTCAAAATGACCCCATATTCACAAATTAACCCTATAAGCCACCTTAAGTTGACTTGCAACTATAAATAAATACATGCGTACAAAGGGATGGGTGCATTTTCCCCATGATAAAATCAAAACAAAATCTTTTCATGGTAGTGGTGCATGGATAGGTTCTTAAGATGAATGAGCTTTTAATAAAAAAAGGAAAGAATGGGCTTTCAAATACATGTATCAACTGTGGAGCACTACTCAATGGCAAGATTACCTACCTGAATGCTGGCAGGCATGAGGTCCAGAGTTTAATCCCAGGCCAGGGCGAGTAGGGGTTCGATTCTTCTATATATTGGGGCAACCACGGAAAACTTTCATACCTTACTCTTTATTGTCAGTCACCCAATTACAGTGAGAGATTACTCTGAAGAGTTTCACATTCTTTTCATACCATCGTTTATGCTATCTGTATCGTCTGCATATACAAAAAAGCTTTCCTTCTTATGTCTGAGCCAACCTTTGAAGAACGGGGTGGCGAACCCCCTCCCTAAAAAACACTTAAAAACTATGGAGCAATTGTTTAATCACTACCATTTTTCAATTTTACAATTAAAGTTACTTCAATGAGTAACAGTGATCATTTTGATGCATTAGATAATTCCTCTTGACATTAAAATCAAACTACTTGGAACCAGTAAACTAAGAGAATATATATGAAAATGTATTCAAATAAAACAATTCTTTTACTTAAATTAAGTACTTTGTATTTTCTCAGTACTCTAGGAAAAATGTTATGTTTTCAAGATCAAATTAATAAAATTCTTTTTATAGCGTTATTCCTTATTGTAGTCAAACATTCCACTTTCATTTCAGGCAGCCAATTCAAGTGACTTAAAATTTGGTTCATGGCTTTTTGAGGCGTCCTGCACACTAATCCTGCAGATGTCGCCACTATCGAAACGGTCCTCAGCTACGGCTTCCGGGTCAAGGGCCAACGCTTGAGTGCATCCAGATGTGTGTGTCCGTGTCATACCTAGGGGCCAAATTTGCAGGATGCTCATTTCCATCTAAGTTGTTGTTACCCATTTTCGTATTTTATTTAACATGAATACTTGCAGTGGCTAGAAGAAATCCTATAATTTTCGTAAAAAGTGTAATAAGAAAATATTTAATGGAGAAATAACGAATCTCCTTAAAACATTATGTAAAGCCGACTACTTTATTCTCAAGTTTTTGTCAAAAGCAAGCGAGATCAAGATGGCAATTTTAAGAGAAACTTTTACGCATGAATGTGTTAAATCAAACCATCATAGCAATAAGTTACATTATCGCATACAATCAGTATGACCTAAGTTGCAGAATGGGACGAAATAGCGAGAACTTCGGCAAGGCCAATACCAAAACACATCCCACGCATCAAAGAAGCATGGCCGTCTGTGTCCTTTTACTTCTGTATGAGTACATTAGAACCCGTCAACGTGAATACCTGAATAGGCCGACCACCTGCGTCAGTTTTAACTCTTATGGGCCGTGACGTAGCTATACTTTCTGCTGATTAAGTACATAAGAGACGCTCCACAAGTATTATAACACAAATGGATGTTGAGAACACGTATATCCACCTGCTACATCATGCAAACCCCCTCCCCCTCTCTCTCTCACTCTCTAAATAATAAAACCTCAAGTGCATGTGCAACCAGTCAATGAAACTCCATGAAAAAAACAGGGCGTCAAAGATTGTAGGCGGGGCTAACATAAAACATCTAACGGTTTCAGCACAATGTAGTTCATGAGTAAATGAGAAATAGATTAGCAATACATAACGTAAGGATATACTTAAAGCAGAAAATATAGCAGATGCCAGAATTTTGGGCTTCCGAGTCTGCTGGCGCCACTTGCTGCTAAACACGCAGAGGATTATAAAATCGTAAGTTGAAATACGTGTTCCCGTTCATCCAATGTCAGTGTTTTGATAAAAGAAGGGGTATTTATTTAGTGGAAAAAGTCAGCGTTTTTATTAAAATAAGGGTGCTTTTTTGGCCAGAAATCAGTGCTTTAGGGGTATTATTTAATTTTGATAACGAAGGTATGCGCCCCCCTAAATACCCAAGTGCCCCCCGCCCCTCCCCACGGCGAATTTTGGTCAGAACTAGATAGGACATATTCCAAAGTTCAATTCTGTTTTGGTTAAGTAATTTGTCATCGATCCTAGTTATTTATTACGTTTATTCGGTGTCTTATTTCGGAGTTTGCCATCATCAGTTAATGTCTCTTGGTCCATTAAACAAAGCAAAGTGCAACCAACTAGTTAAAGATCACCCCTGGGCAATTACAAATATACATATAAAACACATTGCCAAAGTATTGAAAATGTACTTAATAGAGCGAAACCATATACTGTAAATCACTTAAATGTTGCGTGAACATTATATAGCGCAATTACGGTATAGCCCTGGATAGCGTAATCTAAGTTTAGCGGTGAACGGGAACAGCAGTAGCAAGTTTAATTATTAATTTAATAAAAAGGGGATTTTACAATAGCGCATATGGACAGAGCGCTATTATCGCTATCTTATTGTTCCCGCTATACTTAAGTGATTTACAGTACTAACCCCCGCCCCCCCCCCCCCCCCCAATAATCTAATTTCCTGCAGCATAAGGTTATCCCTTTCACCATTGTGATATGAGAAACGTTATAGTCTGTCTGACTTCATTTGGCTAACAGCTTTTTCCTCTTTTTTCCCACAAAAAGTTCGTTTTTGCCTTGCAAACTTGGCAAACCTCTTAGGAGCACTACCGGGCAAATTTTACATTGAGACCTAATGAGCAAAATCAACATTTTGCAGAGTTGAGACAGAAAGTATGTTTATACATACACGCGGTTGTGCTACTAAGAGGTTTGCCACGTTTTGAAGGCAAAAACGAACTTCTTGTGGGAAAAAGAGGAAAAAGCGGTTAGCCCAACCAAGTCAGACAGACTATAACAACAATTTCTGCGATTCCTCCAGTACAACAGGGATGTAAAGTGGGCGTGGCAGAACACCTGTAAGGTATTCACGTTATCACATATTAAAGTTAACTCATAGTTAAGTCTTGCTTTCTGTGGTGGCCTGTCAAATAAAAACACGTGATGTAAACCATATCACCATTTCTTTCCATTCAATAAAAATCATTTATCAACCATGACCTGGCAAATTGTGTTGTGATGACTGTATCAGATTATGTCACATATGAATTAGTGCGACCAAAGGCTGATGTCTCATAAGAATTTGGTGCGACCGATACGATAGTGGGTAGTTCACTACAGTAGTACTGAGTAGTGAGTACACATATAACAGCGCGAAATACACAAGTCGTAGCAAGCTTTTGATATAAGTCAGTGTTCTTGTCAGCATTGGAATCGAAATATTCGGAAAACGGAGAGTTTGAGCGGGCAGACTGGGACCACTATGGATATAAGTTTCTAGCTTTTAGTGTATATATTCTGTCGGGTTAGAATTATATTGCATAGCAGTTAATGACTCTCCATCTAGTCACCGTTATATATGATTTTTTGTGTGCCAAATGCTATGTAATATACATCTTACTAGACCGAATAAAAAAATCAAATCAAATCATATATATATATATATATATATATATATATATATATATATATATATATATATATATATATATATATATATATATATATATATAATATATATATATATATATATATATATATATATATATATATGTAACATAGTCCTTTAGGGCACAGGCATTTTTATCCGTATAATGATCCGGTTTTTGGTAAAACTTGTTGCTACATGTATGAAAATCAAATGATCATGGGAACATAGGCAACCCTCTTTTGAAGCCTGATACGAACTTTTAGGTTTATCCGAGTACTACAAAGCAAGAAAATAAGTCTTGAAATTATAGTGCCATGACTTGACTAAGCTGCAGCGATGCGTGTTCACATCCGGGTATCTAGGTCAAAGAGGACCTCATCGACAGTGGCTCCGCCTGGAGACATAACAAACTGCAGGACAGCTCAGTTACAGTGGTACAGGTGTGAACGGAGAAAAAAATTCCGCTGTTTTCTGGAAAACAACGGAATTTTTAAAAAATCACCGTTCACGCCTGCACCATCGTAGTCAATTACCCGATATATGTCATACAGTGTAACCTGTCAAATTTAACACCTGTATACATTGAACACCTGCATACATTGAACAATTTTTCATGTCCCTGCACACTCCCATTGTAAATCAATGGCAGGCTACCTGGATACATTGAACACCTGTCTACCTTGAACATCGAACACCAAATTTGTTCCCGCAAGCCAAATTTAACCTGTCTACTTTGAACATTATGCACTGATTTGAAACTTTTCACTGAAAATGAGGACAAATGAGATGCATAAAATTAGCTGTGTTGTTAAGTGATATTTTTCAATTGCTGAACATGTGAAATTTTTAACTAAATGAAGAAAGTGAGGTAAAGACATAGTAGATTTTGCAATGAAATGATCATGTTTCTCTAATTACCCTTGATTTTGTTTCTATTTCACATGACCTCCAATTACTCAGAACCTGGATACATTGAACACCTGCGTACATTGAACACTTTTTATTTCCCGTGAGTGTTCAATGTAGACAGGTTCCTCTGTATTTATTCGTATACGCCACTAATGCCGATATTAAACGTATTAGTTTAAAGTGTTCTTGCTTCCAGAATACTCAAAACTAGTAAGGAGCATTGAAGAATCCATGATTTCTAACAATTTATTGACTTTGCTGAAAAATTCATGAAAATTTCTCATAGGTAATTATCATTTAGAGGCATTGGTGTGTAATTATGGTGGGTGTCTGAATTCCCCCAATCTGATCAAATGCACCCCTCTTTAGAAGTGAGGGCACAACATCCCATCAGAATAACCTTTACATATATGGTGTTGGAACTGTACGATGGTGCAGGTGTGAACGCCAGAAAAAATATTTTCCATCGTTTTCCGGAAAAACAGCCGAATATTCATGGTATCTTAAAAGCTTATTACACATCTGTCAGTTGCGATGGTGCAGGTGTGAACGACAGAAAAAAGATCCGCTGTTTTTTCTGGAAAATAACATTTTTTTAATGTTTCCACCGTTCAAACCTGCACCATCGTAGAACTGTTTGAAACCAAAGCACAAGAGCCTAAAAGGAGGCTTCGTGTATTCGGTGGCAGAATCTGGCACACTTTGAGCCGGTCAGAGCAACAGTTGCACATTCCCACACTATTTGAAAGGACTCATCCAAACGAGAGAAAATTAGACTGAGCACCCTCAAAAATCGTGGCTACATGGCCAAACGCCATGAAAATACCGAAATACTGGAATGAATGAGTGTTTAAAGGCACATCGACACACAAAGGTCATTTAGTGCCATACAATATTAATATTATCAAAAAAGGTCCTTTGTCATTCTTATAATAATAATAATAATAATAATAATAAAAATAATAATAATATTGTCATTTGATATATGTGCCCTTTCCATATAAACATGCCCAAAGGTATATAACATTCAATTGTCACTGGATATATGTTGGTATCCATATAGTTATTTGATATGTACATCTTTGAACAGATGTGTTTTCGTTGTTGAACTATCTAGTAGTGTTGTGACTGTGATGTTTGGTTTCTTCACATTCTTCCTAAATTAATAGGTTGAGATCAAAAGAAGGCTCACACACTGCGAGCCTGTCCAAGCTGCCGTATTGTCGAACTTTTTCGTGCCATAAGTGATACATGTTGCAACACTCAAGCTTAATGCGCCAGTGTGCGACAAGCTAATTTCCAAGGATCTTACAGGATTGCGTCCATGAGTTTATTGATAAACGTATACACTCATGGGAGCACCTGCTGACTGTTGACGACGAGTAGGTGAGACCTTAGATAAATAAAAAAAACACGCTGATGCCAGATCAGAAACTCCTGTCGCGTCCAGCCCTTTACTTTAGCGCATATAGTAATTGGTCTCTCGCCACATATCCATTCTTTTCTTTATCTAAGGTGAGACTCTGGTCATTGACTATCAATTGCTTCCAGCTGGAATGCAATTGATAATATGTATCCAGCGGCCAAAGATGATTAGAATTACTTTCGTCGAAGTGGAAGGGTGAAACAAGTCAACTGCAGTGGTCAGTGGTTTTAATACGCGTCATTGAAGCAGAGAGCTAAAATACTTCCGTGATTGAAATATGAACAAATCGACTTTTAGTCAAACTAGCAGTTAAATGCAACATCAGAATGATTTAGGTTCAAAATGAGCTTATACGTGTCACCTTTCAAATAAGACCTCCCCCAAACCCTATGGCAAGCGGAAGTGCCCTAAAGTAAGCATTTATGGAATTCCATAAATCATTTATGGAATTCCATTAATGCTCACATTTATGGAATTCCATAAATGATTTATGGAATTCCATAATTAAGCACATTTATGGAATTCCATAAATCAATTATGGAATTCCATAAATCATTTATGGAATTCCATAATTAAATGACATTTATGGAATTTCATAATTGATTTATGGAATTCCATAAATCATTTATGGAATTCCATAAATCATTTATGGAATTCCATAAATCATTTATGGAATTCCGTAAATGTCATTTAATTATGGAATTCCATAAATCATTTATGGAATTCCATAATTGATTTATGGAATTCCATAAATGTGCTTAATTATGGAATTCCATAAATCATTTATGGAATTCCATAAATCATTAATGGAATTCCATAATTAAACTGTATTTATGGAATACCATAAATCATTTATGGAATTCCATAAATCATTTATGGAATTCCATAATTAAACAGCATTTATGGAATTCCATAATTCTTTGTTTTGCTCAACTCCAAAAAAACAATGAAGCCTCCCCTTCCCTCTAAAAAGCTTTCCAACAGATGTACTTGTAACATGTAGAGACCACATTGAGCAATGATTGGGAGTCTTTTTGTTTTTAAAACTTTTTTTATTTTCCTTGGCACCAGGTTAAGCTGGCCCACATGATTGGGAGTCTTGCATAGTTATGTAATCTTAGGACATCTCACTGAGCGATAAGCATGCAAAACCCACTTTTTGGGCTATAAACAAAAACCCAGTCCCTCCACATTCAGAAAGCACCATATTTAATTATTGAATAAAGTTGTTTATTTTATATCTCCATTTATAGGCCCCCCAGTATTCATTTGGGACCATGCAGATACACCCCAGGGACACACCATTTCGTTCACTGAGGCCATATGAGAAATCACCAAAACATCTTTTAGACTTAATAACACAATAAAGGAGTTTGACATAGCTCTACAAGATCTAACACAATAATATTTAGATCAGTTGCTGCAGTAGCTGCCATTTTGAAACAAGTGACCTTCGGGGATGTCCTCTATTGCTAGGGAGAAAGCATTATTTAGCATATTTCATTTTGAAAAAAACCTATAGGTGTCACTTATTTATGGAATTTCATAAATACATACATTTATTGAATTCCATAAATGATTTATGGAATTCCATAAATGATTTATGGAATTCCATTAATGAGTGCAATTATGGAATTCCATGAATGATTTATGGAATTCCATAAATCATTTATGGAATTCCATAAATGTCATTTAATTTTGGAATTCCATAAATGATTTATGGAATTCCTTAAATGATTTATGGAATTCCATAAATGTGCATAATTATGGAATTCCATAAATGATTTAGGGAATTCCATAAATGTGCATAATTATGGAATTCCATAAATGATTTTGGGAATTCCATAAATGATTTATGGAATTCCATAAATGTCATGCAATTATGGAATTCCATAAATGATTTATGGAATTCCATAAATGATTTATGGAATTCCATAAATGATTTATGGAATTCCATAAATGTAAGCATTTATGGAATTCCATAAATGATTTATGGAATTCCATAAATACCATTTATTTATGGAATTCCATAAATCATTTATGGAATTCCATAAATGATTTATGGAATTCCATAAATCATTTATGGAATTCCATAAATACATTTATTAATTATGGAATTCCATAAATCATTTATGGAATTCCATAAATCATTTATGGAATTCCATAAATCATTTATGGAATTCCATAAATTATTTATGGAATTCCATAAATGCTTACTTTAGGGCACTTCGGCTTGCCATAAAACCCGTCCTCTTTGAACAGCACTCTTCAGTTATGGCTTTAACAGAAGTGAGCAAGTAACAGGCTGAGGCAGCCATACGGGGGGCATCCATCTTGACCAGGCTCATGCAGGTTTGTGGCATCGGCTGAGCACCTGCTGTGCGCCAGTAACCAAGAGTACTTCTTACCTACTATATCTACAGCCCTACACAACGCCGCACATTTAAATAGCCACCATGCCAACGTGCCAACCCACCTTTTTGGAGATCAAGCGGAGACTCGAACCTGCGAAACTAGAACAGCAACTTAACCCACCAATACTTAACCCTTCCAATGCTGAGGCTGCAAATATCATTGAAACCCATCTAAACCCTGTCATATTTGTATTCATTGGATAGCTCTCACGGATGAGTACCAGCGTGCCAGGGTTTCAGTCATTTTTCAGTGCTTTTGCATCACTCACCACCATTGTGTAATGGCCAAATTAGCCACCAGCAGCATAAGGGTTAATAGTTTTTCTTGAAAGTGTCGTCTGAATCTAAAATACTTCTGACATTATCTTGGGAATTAAGAATCGTTTTACGAAAGATTTGAAGGAAAGTTGTTGGAAATGTTCTGATTAACATTTCTCCTTCAAAATTCTTCCTGGCTTAGCTTTTGACTTAGATTTTCCCCTATTTGTCAGGCTGTTTTGGCCGCTGTGAGCATTGAGGGGTTAATAAAAATGTGACCACGCATTTTCTTGATTTAATTTATTGACCATCCATCCATCTACCCACCCACCAACGCATTCGGTGGCCCGTGCATTCACCTGTTTATTCATGCCTCAGGTAAATAGAACATCGCCAGTGTCATTTACCTTGCTTTGTGCTTTGGACACGTTTTTGGGCTAGGTACAACCCCAGCCAGAGTGACGTCCTTACTAGGAGGGGCTGATTGTGTTGGTTATTTATTTTGCTTCAATAGGTTCATATATCTGATGGATTAAGTGCCCGAGAGGGGGCGTTATGTATTGTTTTGTTTTCTATGTTCTGTATTCGTACATTTTTCGTATCCTATTGGATGGGTCAATAAAGTACAATTACAATAATTGATCGACATTCGTGTTCATGCATTCATTTTCTGCTGAGAGAACTACCCCAAAGCATCGTCATTTTTGCCATATTATCATCATCACCACCACCGTCATCTTCACCATGACGGGCATCAATAATAACGTTGCTATTGACTTCAGCTGACGTCACTAGCAACAATCACAACCGCATACTAAGAATATACTTGAACTAAGTTCCTTAATAGGTCATCTTGTACTTGTCTTAAACACCTCAATTTCGGTACATGCCAGTATTGTTCAGGTAATTTTGCAGTCCTGGTACGTACCAGAATTGTTCCCGTCAACCAATTCCTGGACGTTCTAGAGTTGCTACATATGATAAACAATTCTGATTCGCACCGCAATTACAGTTCTGGTACGTACCAGAATTGAGGCTGTAAAGTGGTAGTTCTAAAATGACCTCAAGATATGATCAGCTTAACCCTTTCAATGCTAAGGCTACTTTCATCCAAAGCTCAAGGACGCAAATATTCAAAATACAAAACATCTAAACCCTGTTATTTTGGTATTCATCGGATAGCTCTCACTGAGAACTCTCAGATGATTACTCATTTGCCATGGTTTCAGTTATTTTTCTTTCTTTTTTGCATCATTTTGTATTGGTCAAATTAGCTACCAGCAGGATAAGGGTTAACCTTGCCAACCTCTATCCACCCTTATATCGAACAGAAACATAGTGCGCTTACTGCTATTTTAGTCAGTGCATACCGATGACCATTTATAGACAGTTCCTTTCTTTTGACTATATTCTGAGAAGTGTGATGATCACGGATATCGATCACACGTCTCTATTCATCTAATGTGAAGACTATGCCATCATTTCTGAATGACAGGATTTACCTCTAAATATATTGCACTGGCCACATGATCTTGCTCCAGCTCAGTGAATATTATACAATGTATGTATAGTTCATGTGCATTGACCATAACGTATTGCTCAATTAGTGTCTCTATTATTAAATAACTGTTTGTTGGACATTCAGGTGTATGCCAAAATGTTTAATCAAAAGGTTGCTTATTCGCCGACTGTTTTTAACTCTAGTACTACATTTGTTCACTAAAACCCACATATGTTGTAAACCGTATATGTATGCATGAACGCATACATGCAAACATACGTACATTCATGTACATGATGATGAGGTGTGTGATATGTGTGATCCGTTACCGCATTTGTCTTGCGGGGTCAACTCCTTAAATATATCGTAAGGACCTATGGAATTAACCCTTATGCTGCTGGTGGCTAAATTGGCCAATACAAAATGCTGAAAAATGACTGAAACCCTGACATATGGGTTCTCATCTGAGAGAAGAGTACTCAGTGAGAGCTATCCAATGAATACCAACATGACAGGGTTTGAATGTCTTTCAAAAATCTTTGCATCCTTGTGCTTTGAAGGAAAGTAGCCTCAGCATTGCAAGGGTTAAATTTCATACCCTCCCTAAATCATTCTTCCCTAACTCTACTCGCCTCCATTAACTACCTCTAATATGAAATGTGATATGAAAAGTAGACACATACATATGATAAACAATTCTGATACGTACCATAATTACACAATTGTGGTACGTACCAGAATTGAGGCTGTAAAGAAGTAGTTCTAAAATGACCTCAAAATATGATCAGCGAAACCCTTTCAATGCTGAGGCTACTTTCATCCAGAGAGTTGTAGTACAATCAAAATCTCTCTTTCATCTAAAGCTCAAGGACGCAAATATTTAAAAAAAAACATCTAAACCCTGTCATTTTGATATTCATCGGATAGCTCTCACTAAGAACTCTCAGATGAGTACCCATTTGCCATGGTTTCAGTCATTTTTCATTTTTTTAAAAATCATTTTGTATTGGGCAAATTAGCTACCAGCAGGATAAGGGTTAACCTTGCCAACCTCTATCCACCCTTATATCAAACAGAAACATAGTGCACTTACTGCTATTTTAGTCAGTGCATATCGATGACCATTTATAGACAGTTCCTTTCTTTTGACCATATTCTGAGAAGCGTGATGATCACGGATATCGATCACACGTCTCTATTCATCTAACGTGAAGACTATGCCATCATTTCTGAATGACAGGATTTTACCTCTAAACATATCGCACTGGCCACAGGAACTTGCTCCAGCTCAGTGAATAGTATACAATGTATGTATAGTTCCTGTGCATTGACCATAACGTATTGCTCAATTAGTGTTTCTGTTATTACATAACTGTTTGTTGGACATTCAGGTGTATGCCAAAATGTTTAATCAAAAGCTTGCTTATTCGCCGACTGTTTTAACTCTAGTACTACATTTGTTCACTAAAACCCACATATTTTGTAAACCGTATATGTATGCATGCACGCATACATGCAAACATACGTACATTCATATACATGATTGATGAGGTGTATGATCCGTTACCGCATTTGTCTTGCGGGGTCAACTCCTTAAATATATCGTAAGGACCTATGGAATTAACCCTTATGCTGCTGGTGGCTAAATTGGCCAATACAAAATGCTGCAAGAAATCTGAAAAATGACTGAAACCCTGACATATAGGTTCTCATCTGAGAGAAGAGTTCTCACTCAGTAAGAATTATCCAATGAATACCAACATGACAGGGTTTGGATGTTTTTTCAAAAAGCTTTGCATCGTTGTGCTTTGAAGGAAAGTAGCCTCAGCATTGCAAGGGTTAAATTTCATCCCCTCCCCCTTAATCATTCTTCCCTAACTCTACTCGCCTCCATTAACTACCTCTAATATGAAATGTGATGTGAAAAGTAGACTCGGCATTGTGAGGGTTAAAGCTCCAGTCCCTCCCACTCCCAGGCCACTCGAGGCCCCGGGCCTTTTCTTACTGTGTGCTTTCCCTATCAGTCATGCTTCCTGCACCTCCTCCCCTGTACAAAAATAACTTTTCTGAAACAAGTCTACCCCCTACCCAGTCCTTCTGCACTGAGTGATCCCATATTTAGAATACATATGCAATAGCGGGTAAAAGATTTGTATTTTGAAACTTTTTGTAAATTAATTAAAGACACATATGAGGTTGTTCAGACAATCACTAGACATTGTTATAAAATAGACACTATTAGTTTTCATTTGCTTGTATTGTTAGACCCCCTTGCACATTTTTATATTGAAAATATGACTTCATGCATAGTAGCGGTAGTGAGGGCAATATACAGCAATTTGGTGAAAACTCAACTATTAAATGACCATCTCATCTCATCCCCTTAGCTAGCTTCTAGTTTCTCATCTGCTGGTTTCTCTCTCTCTCCAGCCACTGTAACACCCCACTGCCTATCCCGTTCATCAGGGCATCCCACCCCTTCCTTAAAGGGGAACTAAAGGCTCACATACATATTAGCTTATATGAAAGTAATACACTTCAAGAATATGATGCTGTCCTCCTTTTTCTCTCAGTGATCCCATGAGGGGAGAATTCTGCGTATTGCCACCAGCCTGCCCAGGCTCTGGCATCTGAGTGGCAGCCCACTTGCCGTCCCCTACTTTCTGAGCAGTGTATCATAGACTGCAGTGCTTTACATACAAACTCTCTTCGAAAGTTGCATAAAAACTTGTATGAGTATCAAACAGGTAAATGGTAAAATCATGAGCAGCAATTGGCTGTACAAAAAGACAGGGTGGTAGAGTTATTTTTTAAAAAAGGAGGGCAGCATCCTATTCTATTTACGTGCGTTTGTACATATAAAGCTTCAAAGAGATATCCTTGGTAAAATGATGTCATTTATCACATTTTTGTTGTATTTATTATTATAAATAATGCAAGAATATATAGTGACAGCTAGATTTCATAGTAAGTACCAACTATACTAGTATTTGGTATTATTGTCTTCTCTAAGGTCAGTTAGAAAGGTGTTCCATATTTGATCAAAAATGTCTCCATTTTTGGTCATTGTTTCGTGTAGTCTTTGTATACTAGTATTTAGTTATTTTTTGTAAACACCTCTTTAAGTCTCCTAGGGTCATTTTCCTGCCGGTTTTCCTTTTACAATATATTACGTCTCTAACGCTTTAAGACCCTTTAATCGGTACTTAAAATACAGTAAAACTAACACAGCTGCATTAAAACTCATTGATATTAATGAGGTTTGATCTCTTAAAGCCCTGGTCACATCAGACTAAGGCCTCCGTACGGCTGATTGATCGCATGCGTCCAAAGTGCCGTGAACAGGTCGCATGCGTCCAGTCAGATATCTTTCATTTGTGGTCACATCAGAATTAGCCGTGCGGCCGGTCGTGAGAAATTTTACAATCACGGAAATGTTTAAGGGCAGTTCCATTTAAAAGTGTGGTGGGGGGGGAGAGGAACGGAAGATCTTTGTAGGGGGGGAGGGGGTCGAATTTTGAATTATTTTACCCACCTCCCCAACCCCCCCCCCCCCCCCCCCCCCGATTTTATTTTGCGTAATATATATATATCTATATATCTATCTATATATATATCTATCTATATCTATCTATCTATCTATCTATCTATCTATCTATCTATCTATATATATATATATATATATATATATATATATATATATATATATATATATATATATATATATATATATATATATTTATATATATATATACATATATATATATATATATATATATATATATATATATATATATATATATATATATATATATATATATATATATATATATATATATATATATATATATATATATATATATATATATATATATATATATATATATATATATATATATATATATATATATATATATATATATATATATATATATATATATATATATATATATATATATATATATATATATACATACTAGTAGTATATATATATATATATATATATATATATATATATATATATATATATATATATATATATATATATATATATATATACATATAAGATATATATATATATATATATATATATATATATATACATATATATATATATATATTATATATATATATATATATATATATATATATATATATATATATATATATATATATATATATATATATATATATATATATATATATATATAATATAAGTGTGTGTATGTGTGTGTTGTATATGTATATATATATATATATATATATATATATATATATATATATATATATATATATATATATATATATATATATATATATATATATATATATATATATATATATACATATAAATATAAATATATATATATATATATATATATATTATATATATATATATATATATATATATATATATATATATATATCATTTATCTAAATATATAAATATAAATATATATATATATGTGTGTGTGTGTGTGTGTGATATTATATATATATATATATATATATATATATATATATATATATATAGAGAGAGAGAGAGAGAGAGAGAAGAGAGGAGAGAGGCTCTCTGTCGACGAGAGCGACGGAAGAGAGAGAGAGAGAGAGAGAGAGAGAGAGAGAGAGAGAGGAGAGAGAAAGAGAGAGAGAGAGCGAGCAGAGAGAGAGAGAATAAATATATATAGATATATATATGGAACGGCCCTCACGCACCTTTGCCCTGGCGGAATGTACGGCCCCTTGAAGAGGCCTTGAGGAGGCCTTCCTGTGGTCTCACGGTCCTTATGGAGTAAAATTAACATCTATTTTCTTTACAGCTGATTCAAGCTAACAATGAGCGATAGTACAAGTTCAGGAGTATAGTCCATTCACTCAGTACAAACCATTGATAGACCCTACAGGTGGACGTGTGACCTCTACATGTCCACTTGTAAAGTACACTGATGGGTTCTGCGAGTAGCCCAGTAAGTTTTCTGGGTCACAGAGTAGGGGGGCTCCCCAGGGGTTTCATATCTCAAGTACCACAATCTCTACATCTTATTTTAGACTACTATTGTCCCATGTACCAATTGCCCCGTCAGTTCCCCCTATGTTCGAGTTCTCCTCACTCCGTGGCTGCTAACCACAAACTGACCCTGATTTCTATAAGTGCACAGGTGAGCTTGAATTGAACATCAATAGCGGACAGACCTGTTCTTACAGGCACACACTTGAAACTTACAAACCCATTCACTTTGCTCATTGTTAGCTTGAATCAGCTATAAAGGGTGCCGTGAGGCACTCTCAAGGATCAGTGGGAGCGCCGCACGGCCTTAAAGATTGCCGTGCGTCAGACGCTAAGTCAACAAATGTCCGTAGGTAGGTCGCGGACCGTAGACTGATTTGCGAACATGTTCGCAAACCTCTCTGCGGCCCACAACCACTGATTTTCGACCGCACGACCTCTACGGTTGAGGCTAACTCCTTGAGGCACCCGCAAGGTGATCCTGCGATCGCCACGGTTTTCGGCCGTAAACTGCCCGCAAACAGCCCGCACGGTGGACGTATGCCTGATGTGACCAGGGCTTTATGGCATTTAAACATATTAGAAATTGCTGTGATGTGTCTATTTTGTGTGATTGCTTTTATTGCGTTAAATGTTTTTTTCACCTAAAAATTGCACCATCGCCGCTTTCCTTTAGCTATTTTTCAACAAACCTAGTCTCCATCATTCGATAGAGTATGACAATATCCTTGACAGTAGCATAATGTTTGCTGCAGACAAAATGAGCTAATGCTCAAGAGTTCCTATGGAAATTGATGGATGGGTCTATGATTCTTTTGACAATAACTTTGAGATAGAGAATTATTTCCAAAAATATTTGAAGGAGAGTTGTTATGTTCTGATTAACATTTCGTTATCGAATATCTAACTATGATTTTGTCTGCAAAATTTCTTCAAAATTGTCAGGCTGTTTTTGGCTGCTGTGAGTATCAGTTCAGGTGTAATTGGCATATATATATATATATATATATATATATATATATATATATATATATATATATATATATATATATATATATATATATATATATATATATATATATATATATATATATATATATATATATATATATATATATATATATATAAAGTGTACTATAATATTTAGTTAGAGCTTAAGGAACCCTCTTCTTGTGGAAAGTCTACAGGCATAAGTACTTCTCATTCATTAGTTTTTATTCAGTATGCGCAGTCAACATATCTGCCATTGATTTAACCACCATCGGAGTCTTACAAAACTGATTCGTTGATGTTTTGATCACATTCCTACAGTATTTCAGGCAAAAAATTATTTGCTATGTATTTGTTGATTTCAATAAATTCCTTTCCTAGTTCACAATCCTTAGTACTTTATCAATCAGACCTCAACACTTCCCAGCTGCTCCTGTAAACTAACATGAATACTGCAAAGTGGTGTGTGAACATAAAGTACCCGGTCAGTCTACGGTAAACACAGTTACTGGCCAAAGAAAACCCTCAGATGAGTATAACAAGGACCCGTTGCCAGCAGATTGTGAACTTGGGTACAGGTCAGAACAGAGAATAGTAGCCAAAGTGTGCGCCATCAGTGTTTTTCGAGCGACCAGTATTTAATGTCCGGAGTGCAGCACTGATTACACTGCATGCATGTTAATCGTGTGCAGTAACTACGTGACACAGATGCGACAAATGCGCACTGGACCTATTAATTTGATCCTATGACAATTGGCCGCTGACTGCAAAATATCCCCCTGGTATAGATAAAACAACAGATAAACAAGTTTTATTGATTTAAATATCAATGTTCTAAAGAACACTTTTACTTGTTCAAGAAGCCAATGGTCTATTCATAGCAATCGTCAGATTTGCATGCGGAAAAACGACATTGTATTTTACCTGTTACTAAAGACCATTTGGAGAGTATTTTTGTCTTATCCTACGAGAGGTTTTAGTCAGCAGTTTTTGACTTTTGTTGCAATTCTGGACATTCGTAAACATATGCTAAAGCTAAAGGTTGAGTGGCAAAAGCGAGACATTAACCCATTCGCACTCAGAGATCCTCTAGAAATTATCGTCTGCTAGTTTCATACTTTTCGAAATAACTTTGGAATAAAGCAAAAGTTCACAAAAAAGTTGAAGGACAGTTGTTGTTGGACTTCTCTCTAACATTTTACCTTCAATTATTTTCCAAAAAATGCTTTTGTTAGAAAAATATTTCCAAAATTGTTAGGCCTGTTTTGGCCGCTCTGAGCATTAATGGGTTAAGACTTAAAGGGCAAATGCACCATCATAATGATTTAGGTTCAAAATGTGCCTATACGTGTCACCTTTCTAATAAGACCACCCGCAAGTCTGTCCTCCTCAGCACTCCTCAGATATGGCTTATGAAAGTTAGTAAAAAACTAGCCTGAGTCTGGGCATGGAGGCTGACATTGCAGGCCAATTAAGCCCAATTAAGCACAATCAGTGGTATGGAGTGACTGCCAGTGCTGCTTCTGATTGGTTGAGAGATATCAGTGGCTGCCACTGATATCTCTCAACCAATCAGAAGCAGGGCTGGCAGTCACTTCATAAGCACCACTTCTGATAATGGCAGCCTCTATACCCAGACTCAGGCTAGTTTTTTTACTAACTTTCATAAGCCATATCTGAGGAGTGCTGAGGAGGACAGACTTGCGGGTGGTCTTATTTGAAAGGTGACACATATAGGCACATTTTGAACCTAAATCATCATGATGGTGCATTTGCCCTTTAAGACAGGGATCCTTGATGTGAAATGGTCAGTGTGTAAGGTTTACAAGCTATTGAGGCACTTTAGGCGCTGTGTGCAAACAAATATCTTACTGTTCCTTACTAGAATTAGCCTTAGATGACCAAACACGAATTAGCTGAATTGCTGTGTCACTATCTCCTCCTTTCTGGTCAGTTCTGATTATTAATATATAGTTGTATTAGGAGACAATGCTTTGCCTTGAAAAAAACAAAAAAAAAAACAATTCAACAATAAACACAATTTCAATTTCATTCATATTTTATTTTCACGATGCAGCCTGCGCTTATAGTATATTTCATCATCGGTACTGCATTACCAAGTTACTAGTGACTCATTCATGCTTGAGAGATACTTTTGCATTTGTAGTTTGGTTCTCTAGTACTTTTGAAAATAGTTTACAACTAGAATAAGAATTCAATAAATATTTGAAGGGAGTTTTGAGTTTCACACTGGTGGAAAATAGTTAACTCATTGCCATAGCGGTCCAAAGAGGCTTAAATATCTTTGCAATTGATTTTTTGGCCGTTAACCAATCCACTATTGGGGCAGTCCCACTTTAAGCTTTATCACCATGTTTTCATTGAAGTACCCAGGCATTAAAATGAGACTTTTCAAAGGTACCTCAAAGTATGAATTAATTACACCTTACAGTGCAACATGCGCATTCTTACTTGGGTGTGCCATGTGTTGACTTTTAAAAATGACAAGAAATAATCATAGATTCACAAAATATTTGAAGAAAGGGACTTGTGATATAGGGTCAGATCAACATTTCTCTTTCAAATAGTCCAAAAAATGCAAAGGTTAAGAAGATCCCACCACAACAGACATATATGTCTGACAGACAAGCCCATCCACTACCAAAAAGATCAAGAAAAATATCAGTTGTGATAAAAGGACTTAAATTTGCTTTGAAGATATAGACACAAATCAAGAAAAGAAAGCATCCTAAGCGATCTCCGAGCTACGGAAAAGCAGCCTGGCACAGTGCTAGTGGGAGAAAGCAAGGGCCAGGATTTTAAATTACCCCCCAACCAAAGGTTTCAAAAACTTAGTATTAAATCTATTAATACTATCAGTAAGATACATATAATGTTTTATGTACTTATATAATTTACAATTTTGCAACAACTATAATAGTTAGATGAATGCTTTATTACAATAAAAACTTAGCAGGCAACAGGATTTCCTAGGCTGTGGAAGCTCTAATGGTCTGTAAATTGCAGCAAAATCGCTTTTCAATGAATTTTCTATGCTAAATGGTTTTTGATGTACATGTATTGTGAAAAAACTACAGAAGTTCAAACAAAGTGCAATTACTGTAACAAATTGCTAGTATATTGTTGGGAAATCGCAACAGAATTTCCTCTCCTGTGATAATGTAACAGTAGCATGGTCTTAGCCAGCAGGGCGTCTGGGTGCCTTTTTGGACACCCAAACCCTCAAAAAGAACCCCTCAGGACACCCAAATCTTTTAGTGTGGAATTTCTAAAAATCCCAATCTCAAGCTTATAATTGAATTTTTTCATCTCCTTATAATTCCAATGATGTTGTTTAATGATATCATGCCTTATTTTGATGAATTTAAACATGTTTATGGTTGAAATATGAGCATATTGTGATCCCCCTTAAAAATTTGGATGCCCAAAAATTTTGCAACTGCCAATTTTAGGCACCCAGTTTCTAAATCCTGGCTAAGACACTGAACAGTAGCTATTGTTGAGAAATTGTAACAGAATTTCCTATCGTGTGATAATGTAACAGTAGCTATTGTTGAGAAATTGTAACAGAATTTCCTATTTTGTGATAATGTAACAGTAGCTATTGTTGAGAAATTGTAACAGAATTTCCTATTTTGTGATAATGTAACAGCAGCTATTGTTTTGAAATTGTAACAGAATTTCCTATCGTGTGATAATGTAACAGTAGCTATTGTTGAGAAATTGTAACAGAATTTCCTATTTTGTGATAATGTAACAGTAGCTATTGTTTTGAAATTGTAACAGAATTTCCTATTGTGTGATAATGTAACAGTAGCTATTGTTGAAAAATTGTAACAGAATTTCCTATTGTGTGATAATGTAACAGTAGCTATTGTTGAGAAATTGTAACAGAATTTCCTATCCTGTGATAATGTAACAGTAGCTATTGTTTTGAAATTGTAACAGAATTTCCTATTGTGTGATAATGTAACAGTAGCTATTGTTTTGAAATTGTAACAGAATTTCCTATCCTGTGATAATGTAACAGTAGCTATTGTTGAGAAATTGTAACAGAATTTCTATCCTGTGATAATGTAACAGTAGCTATTGTTTTGAAATTGTAACAGAATTTCCTATCCTGTGATAATGTAACAGTAGCTATTGTTGAGAAAATTGTAACAGAATTTCCTATCCTGTGATAATGTAACAGTAGCTATTGTTGAGAAATTGTAACAGAATTTCCTATCCTGTTATAATGTAACAGTAGCTATTGTTGAGAAATTGTAACAGAATTTCCTATCCTGTTATAATGTAACAGTAGCTATTGTTGAGAATTGTAACAGAATTTCCTATTCTGTGATAATGTAACAGAAGCTATAGTTAAGAAATTGTAACAGAATTTCCTATCCTGTTATAATGTAACAGTAGCTATTGTTGAGAAATCGCAACAGAATTTCCTATCCTGTGATAATGTAACAATAGCTATTGACAAATTGTTGAGAAATTGTAACAGAATTTCCTATCCTGTCTTAATTGTAAATGTGGCTATACTGTTGAGAAATTACACCAAATTTCCTATCCTGTTGTAACTGTAACGGTGGCTATATCAGCATGTTCTAAGACGCGATGTGACTGCATGGCCTCTATGGACTGCGAGGCGTAGCTACATTCCGTGCATTCATACACGACGTTCGCACCCTCCTGCGCTCCCTGAGGGTCCAGCTGTATGCACAGGATCTCTGTGTCTTTACCTACTAGGCGTAAAACACTGGGATCGCTCACCGAAACGTCCAATTCTTGCGCCACCCCTGACTCATTTATAACACGCTCAATCAGCTGTGTGTTATCTTGGGACGTAAGCGGGGTGCCTTGGATGTAAAAATGTTTTTCAACTTTCACGGGTGGATCTTCTTCCGTGTCTGTGTTTCCCTGCTGCTGTAGAAGACGGTCTTCTTCTGGTTGGTTGGGCTTCCTTCGGAAATCTCCCCGCATTCATAGCGATTCTATGTCGGATTTGAGGACAACATGCTCGATTTCCGTGGGCTCCGTAAACTTATGCTTCTGCTCTACATGTCGCCGTACCTTTGCCTTGGCGATCGCGCTAAAACCGCACAGAGCACAGTGAAACGGCTTCACGCCCTCATGGGACATCATGTGCATCCTCAAGCAACCTGAGTAGGATGTGGAGTAGGAACAGCGGTCGCAGAAATACACCTTTTCCTTGGTATGTGATCGCATGTGTCTAGTGAGCTCGGATTTGGTCAATGCCTTGTACTGACAGAGCGTACATGTGTAGTTGCGCACTCCCAGGTGATTCCTCGTGTGGCTGTTGAAGCTCCCCCTGTCCGTGGTCTGGTAGCCACATTCCTCACACATAAAACGTTTATCAGGATTGTGCTTCTGACGATGCAGGTCGATTGCCGCCCTATAGCAAGACTTAAAATCACACAGATCGCATTGTAAGAGTTCTCCTGAAAGCACAAAAAATACAAGAATAAGTTGAGATCAATAAACTAGAAAGTATAGGCTTTTTGGACATGTACTGAGGCAGTTTCAAATAGTGGACAACTGGACACAGATGGCAGGGTGGAGAGAGAGAGAGAGAGAGAGAGAGAGAGAGAGAGAGAGAGAGAGAGAGAGAGAGAGAGAGAGAGGAGAGGGAGAGGGGAGAGAGAGAGAGAGAGAGAGAGAGAGAGAGAGAGAGAGATAGAGAGAGAGAGAGAGAGAGAGAGAGAGAGAGAGAGAGAGAGAGAGAGAGAGAGAGAGAGAGAGAGAGAGAGAGAGAGACAGACAGACAGAGAGAGAGAGAGAGAGTGGGGGATTATCAATATATACCTGTGTGTTTTCTCGTATGTTCAATCAGGGACTTTCTCTGAACACAGCAGTAGTCACATTCCTTGCATTTGAAGGGTTTCTCACCTGAAAAAGGAAAGTAAGTTATTGAAAAGGAATGCTGATCAGAACTAATACAACACTACCGACTACCAACAGCATTCCCTCGCTTGCATGGTCTTAGCCAGCATTTTGCCTGGTGTTCAAAACAACAATCGCAAAATTTCTGCTTGTCCAAAACTGAGACTCAGGTACTTCAAATCGTTATACCAACAGCCCAAATACGTTTTCTAGCTTATTGTTTCAAAAAGGGCTATTTACACTTCAGAAATGTCTTAGGAGATCTGTGTGCCCAAATGACACTGTGACTTACTCCTGGTCTAATACAGTTATAGTAGGCCTGTGTCCAATACTTATAACATCTAAAGTCACAATGCAATATTTTCTCTTATGATAGAGACAACATGAATAATGATGCAAAGGTGTTGATAGAAGCAGGGGACAACATGAAAGGTTGCCTGGTTGAACTAGTTGAAAGTGAACTTGCCGAAAACAGCATTCAAACATGACCCTCACTTGCCCAATATATTATATAGTAAACAATTCTGGAGCTAAGCACTTGTCACATCATGAACTGATAAAATAGATTATTCACTCTAGTTCACAGAATATTCAAAAGTAAGTGAAATAATTGATTAGAATAGTCAAATTTGAACACCCTTCTTTCTGTTCTCTTGAAAACAGGATTACTTTATTGCACATCAAAGTTTCAACCAACCTGCATGATTTATGTTCTACGCCAAGTATATACATATGGTTATTGTAATATTGATATATCTTCAAATTCCTAAGTGGGATATTGATTGCAGTGCTATTTTCTAGCTTGGCTTTTTTCACACCAACCTGTATGTGACATCTTATGCCGTGTCATAGCATGCTTAGTGGCAAACCTGCGGGAGCAGACCTCACATAAAAACGGCTTCTTATGATTGTTCCTGTGGCGATAGAAAGTGTGATTGCTAGGAGTCCTGAAGTCACAGAGTTCACACTTGTAGTCCATGACTCCTGTATCTGTGCAGCCATGAGCATCGTTAAGGTGTTTTTTCATCCTCTTTCTTAGTGTCGTTGAGAAGTCACATTCACTACATTTTAGATTATTTTTCACTGAGCCAGTTTTTTTCTGCACACTACTTGTCCTGATTTTGTACTCGTCCTCTTCCTTATCAACATCCGCGTTATCAGCTATATAACTCTTGTATATATCATCTTCTCCTGTGTTTTCACATTGGTCCACACAGTTCCCTGATTGCTGATTCTCATCATTTATCATTTCCTCCTTATCAATCAGGTCATTATCATCACTCTTGTGTTCAGACTCACTCACTTTTCTCTTGCGAGGTGAATGCCAATTAGAAGCAGAACCTGTACTTAGCGGTACTTCTTTTTTGGACTTTCTGTTCTTTTCCTCCAGGAGAGCGCTATTAACCACCTCCATGCACGATTGATTACTCTTTGATTTCTTTCTTTTATTCTCATTAGATGTATCATTTTCATCAACATCACTTACATTTCTCTTAACAGAATCAGAACGCTCTTGCTTAATAGTCCTGCAAATATCACTGTTAGGTGTTGGGAATGGATCTGGGGGTTCATTAGAAGAATAGTCCTTAGAGAATATTATCTTGTGCAATTTTTCTTGACACCTCACAGCGGCTTTTCTCCGGAGTCCATACCCAATGCTGGTAGTTGTATTAGTGTTCTCGACATCAGAGCCAGTCTTGTCAATGTTCACTACACTGAGTAGTTGATCTATTATCTCCACTGTGTTTGCTTCCAGCTCATTTTCTGTGTTAATTGGTTGCTTTGATCGCTTCCTCCCAGATTTCACTGGTCGTGTCTGCCACTTCTTCGGATGGTTGGAGATTTCACAGGCAAAATACCTGCAGTTTGATTTTGAAGTGTCGCCATTGCACGTCTGGCGATGGAGGTGACATGATGACTGTGACAGGAAAAGGCCTTGACACTCGGGACAGCAGTAGTATATAAAACAGTCTGAAAATAATAAAGAAATAAAATGTTGAAAGCATATCTTCTCAATAGGCTACAAACTAGTCAAAGCTAAAATACATGAACAAAGACCACTGATTCAAGTTAGAACTATCCAAAAATCATTTTCCAAGACTGGTCTTTCTTTTATGTGAAATTTAATTCATACTTGTTTATACTTATGATAGTTGTTATACGGATAAGAGGAATTAACTCCACTGAATATATCCAATCTGTAGTGGACCAGTAAAGTTATGGGGGACCAGATGTCTTCAGTTTTCTGGCCTCAACACTAACTCAAAATGTTACTGGCCCCCTAGGAACAGTAACACCTAGGATCTACTGGTCCTGCAAAATTCTTACTGGTCCTACAAATTTTTCTTGAACATAACTAGAAAGAACATTGCATACAATTCACTGACAACATTTATTTTTATCTATAGATCTGAAGTCATTTATTTCAAAAACATTTAGGGATCGCCATTCATGAGAGGAAAGTTGTTAACAAGAATGTCCCCAAATGTTTAATGTCCCTGAAGGACCAGTTGAGGCATTACCGGCCCGTAGTTGTTTTTGGAAAATTTTATTGGCCTTGGGCCAGCCGTTCACTGTTAAGTGTCCAGTCCTGTTTTTCCACGATTGTTGGCACATTACGCAGGTTGCAGGCGAAAGAGTTTCATTGAATTCTGGGAATTAGTAGCGCCATCTACCTGCAACTTGGTGAACTAGACACATGTGTGCTTACTCTGGCACTGCGCTCACTTCCTAGCAGTGCCAGCATCACATTGTCTTGGCATATGGATAGATTTATGTGGACTCTGTCCGCAGCTGCGCTCGCTTCCTGACCACATTAGCGTCATGTTAGCCATTTAAAAAAAATTAATTTAATTTTTCATTTTACAAAACCTAAATTAATTTCCAAATTATTTATATCAAAACAAGAATTTATTAGCTAAGATGTTCACTTTGTGGGTTGTTTTTTTCCTATTAATTAAAACACAACATATACATCAGGTTGATCAATTAAACAGTCCATATGAGGTAAAATTCTGGCATGGCAATGCAGACAATAAACATTTCAGAATCCACTCATAGAGAGAATGAGAGGATAAACATTAAAATGATTATTTCACCACCAAACTTGCCATTTTCTGGCTGTGCAGAAGCACAGATCACCCCTATTTCTGCAGCCATGGCACGAATACCGATTCGCCGAAATAGTTTGCCGGGACTATAGCCAAGAGTGCTTTCGGTATATACTCGGCACTGTTTCTGCATGATCATCGTTCACCTATACAGCATTCGGAGTTGATTTGTCTTTTTTAACCAACGCTAGTACTTTTACATTAACAATTAACCACAATATTCATTATCTTACAAGTAGATTTATATTATCTTCATATCTACTTAAGTTGTTCAATATATTTTATGGCCAAACTACTATGAAATCTGGATAGAATATGCATATAAACGAGCTCACATATACGGATATGCCAGCTCTACAAAGATGGCGGCGCCCTATGAAATTGACAAATAATTTTCTCAGAAAATTCGGTCATTCAAAAAAGCAAAGCCTGAGCGACAATCATACAATGTAGATGTTTTACATGGAGGACTGCCTTGTATGAACAAAGAATAACTTGCATTATATGCACAGAGCGTCTATGAGTTTCATTTAGAGTTCAAGTAAAGCACAAAACTGATCACAAAAAATCTCATTTTACCACTGACTTGCACTGCCACTCACACAACTGTCACAAGTGACAGTGGCAGTGGTGAGAGAAAGCCTTTACATGAGAACAATAACAACCCAACATTACATTACAAGCCTACAACATGTAGTAAAAGTGCTCTCTCTAGGACAGTCACCAGCTAGATTAAGCTGTCATTATCTGGCGAGAGACATTAATCTGTTAACAGATGGGGCAACAGGAGGACCATCACATCTTGTCCTGTAGTGTCATCATGGTGATTGTATAAGTGCAGATGACAATACACTGAGTGCTTCAAGAAAGAATCGCTGGACTGAGGTTGCTTTCACTTCCTGTTCATCTGTATCTGTCTAGCTACTGGCAGGGCTAACTACTGAGCATATTTGCAAATATTTGTTTGCTGTGTTTGCAAAGAATAGTTTGCAATTATTCATTCTGATGACATTTTAAATGCAAACACGATAAGACAGCACCCTAACACAATGTTTTCATGTGTCCCTGGCCACATAATAAAAATACAGTAATGGAATCACCAAATGATTCATCAGATATGGAGAACAATGAGAAGAAAATTGATCCTTGGTTAAAGGCAGTGGGAAAAACCTTTTCTAGTCTAACAGATGTGGAGCGGAACCAAACTTTAGATTACCTGATTGGTAAGAGTGGTGCCTCTCAACTGCTCCATCTATCAGACAAACTAGAAAGTTTCCTCAAGAGAGATTTTCTAAAACTTTTGCCGATCGAGGTCACGTTTTATTTACTGCAGTATTTTGATGCAAAGTCCTTGCAAACTGCCTGCTGTGTTTGCAAAGAATGGTGTGCCATTATCACTAGCTGTACAGCGGCATGGATGAGGGTTGGTGCCAACATCGGTGTCAAAGTTCAACCTAGCAACAACTTCACTTCCAAGGAAGGATCAGTGTACAAAAAACTTTTTCAAAAGATTGCAGACAGACAAAGACGTCTCAATGACCCAAGAGGTGATGAAGCTTCCTCCCTCGAAGCAGTTACTCTATTTGGTCATCAAGATCGAGTGATGGCATTGTATTACAAGGATGGATGGCTGGCGTCAGGTACAATGTATTCTTAAAAAGTAAAAATTTCATTTTAAATGTAAATGTGTACATACAATAACATATAGAAAGATAGAGTTCCTGGCACCAGAGTTTAAAATACTTATTTAAAGGGCTTGCTCTTAGCACCTTAAGTACCAGGTGCCCTACTTTTGCTGATTACAAGTAGTGATTAAAATATAGCATGTTGTCATAGTAATATCCAGACATTATTTTCCCACACAGGGCTAAACAAAGTGTTATTGGTTTTCTACCCTCATTTGTTACCCTCTTGCATTGCCCTTGCATGCTGTCAGGCAATGATATGTAAACAACTTTTTTTTAAAGCCTTGTTTTATAATTTAAATGCACTTTTCCCATAAATTTGATAGAACAAAATATAGCATGTAATAATATGCCAGTCATGTGTAGACACTGTTGTTCTCTCTTGCTACATATGTCCAACTAGGGCAGGAACAGAGTTTTTTCTAGCTTGCCCTAGCGCATTGTCATGGCAGCCATATGTAAACAACTGTTTAAAGAGGCCAAGTGTTTTCACAAATGAAAGGCAATTTTCCCCAAAATTGGATGGAAAATATATTTTATCATGCTATAATGTTGATTATGAGCCCCCCTCCCACACAAAAGAATATATTTTGAGCCCAAAGTTTTATTGTAAGCATGGCAATTTGTAATGCATGTACATACAATTGCATATCGCCTGAATTTGCCTCTAACCTTTGGTCAGCATAGTCCATTTAGAAGCATCCCCTTCATCTTTTGAATTACTTTTAGATATATAGTATCTTTGTAACTTCAAAATGTGAATTGCCATTTTTTCAAGAATAAACAATAAATCGCCATAAACTTTCAAACTATATGTACTTGTTCAGATATCCTATCATTTCCCTTGTAGGTTCTGATGATCGGACAGTGAGGATTTGGGACTGCGAGACAGGTAGCTGTCTAAAGATAATTAGCACACACACAGTGGCAGATGTGAAATTTGACAAAAACTTTGTTGTGACGGCTTCCTTTGACGCTTGTGCTGCATGCTGGGAGATGAAGAGCGGTATGAACCTGAGCTGGTATCTCGGGCACACGGCAGCCGTCTTTACCGTGGACTACAACGTAAAGGTGAACCTCCTCGTCACCGGCTCAGCCGACGGGACAGTGAAAGTTTGGACGTTCCGCTCAGGGGAGCTACTGCGCACACTCCCCCATCAGCACAGTGGCTGGGTCACTCAGGTAGTGCTCTGTGCGCAGCCCTCCGATGAGGGCGACTACTTTATTCTATCACAGGACAACAAAACCGTGTACGAGTGGAAATTAACTTTCGACCACGTAGCAAAATTAAACCAATGTCATGCAGGCCATGAGCCCAGGCTTCCGGGACTGTTTCAGGATGGAGAGAGCTTCTCTTTCTGCGGAGTCTCTGTCGTTCAAGAGAAGAAAATTGTGCTCTTTATGTCTCAGCTTGGAAAGCAAGATGCGAAACCAACTGCAACAGATATCACTGATCGGTTCTATTACAGTATTACACATTTCCTGGGGACAGGCAGATGTTTCTCGGCTTTCCTATGTGAGGAGATGGAAATTCCTGTACTGGAGATCAAAACAGCTGATGGGAAAAAAGTCGTCACAACAATACCACTGCCTCCGTTTAGGTAATTGTACTTCACATTCCACTGAAGACAAGGGGTGTCTTTATCGGCCATCCTGGTTAACCCTGATGCTGCTGGTGGCTAATTTGGTTAATAGGAAATTATGCAAAAAACCTAAAAAATGACTGAAACTCTGGCACACAAATACCAATATGACATGGTTTAGATGGTTTTCAAAAATCTCTGCATCCTTGTGCTTTGGACAAAAGTAGCCTCAGCATTGAAAGGGTTAAGTCAGACTGCTGTTTTATTTAATATTTAACTCAACTGGATGCACCGCTGCCACTCAGTATATTTACATTCATATTATTTGTTATAAACATAATGCAGATTCTATCCAATCCAGACTGAAAACTCTATACTAAACCAGTCCAGCATTTTCAAGGTTGCATTATAATGTATATGTATTTTTGTCATAAACATAATTTATTTTATTTATTAAATCTCCCACACAGTACTACATCTTCTCTGTATTTACAATCAATAGTGTAAAAAATGTTGACTTTTGTTGTGTTCATCTTTTTTCAGATTATCAAAGCGTGGTTCCAACATAACTCTTGGAAACAGGGACTGGCTTGACGGCTTTGATGGTCAGAATGACAGAGGACTTTTCTTTGCTGCGACTCTCAGAGATCACAGTATCTACCTGCTAAATTGGAAAAATGAAGGTTATGTGGGTTAGGCAGTGTTGCCCAACCAGCCCAGGCTAGTAAGAAAAATAGAATCGGCCCTATTCTTGCTTTTGACAGTTTTGCAAAGTTGCCAAAAATAATCTAGTTATTGGCACATAATGCATTCATTCCTCATATTTGAGTGCCGCCAGTGTATTAAGTAGAAGACTACAGAATGGAAATCTGTAAAAAAAAAAATTAATTGGTGTACATATTTTCCTTTTAAGATGGCAAGATATTCAGGTAAAAATGCAGGGTCTTTAACTTACGTCATAGTATTTCCATTAAAGTTTGTAATTGACATATTTAGAAATATTTTAATCATCTGACAAAATCATTTGAGTGTTGTGGTGTGTATTTCTGAATATAACATCTCAATGGAAGATTGTCTGCAGGATATGTACCCGGATACCCCTTTAAGAAAAAGAGAACAACAGTTATAAATTGAAATCTATTCAGTTTGTCTTCATTTTTTCTGAGCCTTCCTAGGTTAACCTTTTAATGCTTACAGCGGCCAAAAGCAGCCTCACACTTTTAATGATATTTTGCAGGCAAAAGCAAAGTCAGGAAATTATTTGATGGAGAAATGTCTATTAGAACTTTACCTACATCTCTCCTTCAACTATTTTGTAAAACCATTCTCAATTTCAAAGTTATTGTCAAAAGTATTATACATCCAGACAACACTTTCTAGAGGAACTCAAGTTTAATGGATTAAAGCATGACTATCCAGGGGAGGAAATATAAGTACTCAGGTATCTAGGGAAAGCCACTGCCTAGTTAACCCATTAATACTCGCAGCGGCCAAAACCAGCCTGACAATTTTGATGAAATCTTTCAGGCTAAAGCACAATTGACAAAATATTTGAAGGACAAATGTTGATCAAAACATTACCAACAACTTTTCTTCAAATATTTTGTAAAATCATTCTCAATTCGAAAGTTATTGTCAAAAGTACCATTGATCCAGACGACAATTTCTGGATGAACTTTTAAGTATTAATGGGTTAAGTAGTACCGCTACTTGGTACAATAACAAATACCTAATTATCAGATGGGGAATAGTACCTGCTGGTAGCTAATTTGGCCAATACAAAATGATGCAAAAACCTGAAAAAATGACGGAAACCTTGGCACATGGGTACCCATCTGAGAGTACTCAGCGAGAGCTTTCCAATGAATACCAAAATGACAGGTTTAAATGTTTTTTTCAAAAATCTTTATGTCCTTGTGCTTTGGACGATAGTAGCCTCAGCATTGGAAGGGTTAAGGATGCCCGCACCAGTTTTTTTTTTGTCCTTAGAATTTTGTAATTTTTGGATATGTTGTACCTTGTGGGACCAAACTAAAGGAAATGTAAAAAGAAATTGGCTGTCTGGCAGATTTTTTTTGCTAGAGACGAATTTGTGATTTTGGAAAAGTGGCCATTTGGGAGAAAAAGGGCTGCCAAGTAGCGCATTTTTTTATTTTCTGATCATTCGTGGTTTTTTATATGCAGAAAAATAAATCAGCAATCTTTAAAAACGTAAATTTGCATGTAGTTATTGGAGTAGATCCTCTTTCTGCTTGTGCAAACTGTATTTCAAACCCTACTTTATCTTTTGCACAAGCTAAAGTTGAACTGGAGGGGTTGAATCAAAAATGAACACTTTTTCCTTAAAAGTGTACGCAAATATAGGGCAATTTATAGCAGATAATGAATTGTAAAAAAAAAACCAGTCCAGAGAATTTTTTTACTTTTTGATATGTTCTTGCCCTGTGAATTTGCATTATATATGCGAAAAAAAAATGGGGTGTCATGAGTTTTTTTTTTTTGCTACAGAGCTAAAAGTGAAAGGGTACGTTTTTTGCTTTTTTATTAAAATGAAAGGACAATGACGCGACCTTTGTTTCCCTATTGTTGTGGCAACAAACGGGGGAAAATTCCTTTGTTGGAGTCGTGTTGCGCTTGCTAAGACGCGAATATAGACCATTATGTCACACATATTGAATTGTAAAAAAAATATTAGTCCAGAGAATTTTTTTATTTTTTGATATGTTCTTGCCCTGTGAATTTGCATTATATATGCCAAAAAAAATTGGGGTGTCATGAGTTGATTTTTTTTGCTACAGAGCTGCGAGTGATCGGGTACGTTTTATGCCTTTTGTGCAAATGAATATGTCTATGTCCGTGGCAACAATAGGGAAATTCCCTTTGTTGGAGTAGTCAGTGTAATAAGGACGGGTCTGTACCCTTGTCAGCTAATTGTGTGCGATCAGTTCGGGGGGGGGGGGGGGGGCGGCACTCGGGTACATAGGGGGGCCGCACCTGCATTATGTATTTTGCGGAAGAAGGGGTCTTTTTTTAAGACCTCCGCATGTCCGCGATTTTGTAAAAGAAGGCTACTTTTTTGTACCCAGGTACGAAGTATGGGGGTCAAAATCCCCTTAAAATCCACGAAATATACGCGGCTTTGACGCCAAGTGACTCCTGAAGTGACTGGGCTTCCGAGTCTGCTGCCGACACTTGGTGCCGCTTAACATGCAGAGGATTATAAAATCTAAAGTTAAAATATGTATTCCCGTTCATCCAATGTCAGTGTTTTCATTAAAGAAGGGGTGTTTATTTAGTGGGAAAGGTCAGCGTTTTTTTTTATTAAAGTAAGGGTGCTTTTTTGGCCAGAAATCAGTGCTATAGGGGTATTTTTATATTTTGATAACGAACGTATGCGCCCCCCCTAAATACCCAAGTGCCCCGCCCCCCCCCCCCCCCCCCCCCCCCCCCCGGAATCAGTTCAGACGTCAACTGAAAGTATTTATATTCCCAGGGGTGTCCAACTGTCTCATTGTCGCACCAGCCTACGACAAGGGCTACGAAACATGCGACAAGTCAAAGGCACTGTTTAATCATTTGGAATATAATGTAATATAATCAGTAATGTACAATAGACTATACTCTTAGAATACAGTAATAATACTTTTCCTTTACTTGGCACAATGTGCAATTAGGGATGCACAACCATTGGTTCTCACCATAGACATAGATTAAGAATGAGTCGAAGTCCCCGGGGGGGGGGGGGGCACTCAGGTTCAAAGGGGGGGGGGGGGGCGCAACCGCATTATGTATTTTGCAGAAGAAGGGGTCTTTTTTAAGACCTCCGTATGTCCGCGACTTTGTAAAAGAAGGGTACTTTTTTGTACCCAGGTACGAAGTATGGGGGGTGAAATTCATTTTTTTGGCCCGAAATCAGTGCTTATGGGGTATTTTTAAATTTTGATAACGAGCGTATGCGGCCCCCTCTAAACCTAGGTGCCCCCACCCCCCGCCCCACGGGTTGAAGTCTCTGGTTTTCACCAGTTTGATGGACTGGAAGTTCAGAAATAAACTCTACCTATTTTCCTATTTCTGATATCATATGGACGGTAGAGTTAAGTCCCGTCTCGTAAAAACTATATTAAGCAAAAGCATTTTGCTATAATCTTGGCACATACAAACAGCTGCGAAACATATTTTTCCTATTTTCAATCACCGGCGGCTAGTTCTGTGTAATGCCGTCACAAATAAAGGTCAGCGCCGTTTAATTGGACTATATCAGACTCTTTTCTGCTCTAGCCAGCAATCAAGTCGGACAGGTTGTAAATGTCCGCCATATTGGTTTTGTAAAAGCCCGTATCATTTACAGAACGGATTTAATTTGAAATTTGGATTAGCGTAAATGCAACAAATATATTTTAACCTAAATAGTATGTATTGTTTCTAATACGAAATATCCAGAATATTTGCTGGAAGAAGGCATATAATAAGGTAGTTAATGACACTTTTAGGACCAAGAAGCCTAGCAGTGGTTCCGTTTATGCTAAACCCCGTCTGCTAACATAAAATTAATTCATCTGTAAGCAATATTTTCTTGTATAAACACCCGAAAACTATATACGTACCAGTTTTTAGAAACAGACAAATCAAAATTAAACCCACAAACAGACAAATTCTCCTTTTTATTTCAATATATATACCCAGACGGTCCGTATAATAAAAACCATATACAACACCATCTGTTCAAGGCGTAGTTGAAAAATGATATAATTCAAGAATTGCTGCTAATTACAGTAATCAGCAGGAGATAGGGAGCAAGGTTGTAAGTTAATAGTTAGAAAAAAATAAACAACACATCCTTTACGCACCTGCGCCAATGGTTTCTTACTTTCTTGTTTTCATTTAATTTTTTTGGAAAATGAAAAAAGATGACAAATGCAATTCATACAACTTCTCCATCAAAATGACTAAACACTATTGTATAGTACCGTATACTAAAGTCGGATTGAAAATATTTTTGCGTTTGCGATTTGAAAATAGCAAGAATGTTTCAGTTTGTGACGATAGTATGATTAATAAAGCAGCAATCAACTGTATCAATGTGCCATTGAGATGATATTGAAGAACATTGACGATTAAGTTCTTTACTAGAACTATTTTCGTGTAGTTAATGAAAACTTACATCGTCCGTATGCTGTTTTTTTTTTGCAAAATAAAGTAATTTATCCACCACTTTAATGCGTACATATGGTAGAAGGTCCATGTTTTATTGTGGAAAGTTTTCTTGCCCTTGTGCGCAGGGCGGAAAAATAACTGCTAAATCCCTCAACAGTACGCTACGGCGGGATGAATGTCGCATGCATCCTTGACGTTCATGTCACTCATGCCTGACTCCCGTAATATACGCAACAATGGGACGTCTCCCAACAATCGAAAAAAAAAACTGGTGCGGGCATCCTTAAGATACTGTTAAGGATGCCCGCACCAGTTTATTTTTCGATTGTTGGAGACGTCCCATTGTTGCGCATATTAGGGGGGTTAGGCATGAGTGACATGAACGTCAGGGATGGGTGGGACATTACTATCGCCGTTGCGTACTGTTGCGTTTCTGCCTGCATACAATGGCAACACAATTTTCCATAATAGAACATGGAGGTAAAACCATATGTGCGTGAATGCGGGGGATGAATTATGCTTTTATGCAGTGTTGTTCACCATTCAAATTAACGAACAAAGCACAGTAATCTTCATAAACAACTTTTATTCATGCACTCATCGACTTCGTGTTTTTTCAAAAAAAATTGAAAATATATTGTAACTTATGTCATGAACGTCCTATTCTCCCTAACTGGTATCGTTCTTTGCTACTTTCATCCTTTCAGAGATAGTGTAACTGCCGAATTGCGAGTTAGATTTTCACCAATA
>OZ012692.1:30023632-30043657 GCA_963942565.1 Maea johnstoni
GCAGAAGGTGTGGGTGGAGGATTAGTAGCAGAGAGATGTATCCTCTTTGTTCAACTTACTCAAACAGTAACACAGTGTATCGAATGCATGTGCCCGAGTCGTGAGTGCTTCAACCAGTCTATAGGCGGACGTACACGCCATCTATAACCGATGCAAGGCACTTGGACAGATTTCTGAATGAAACACTTGGCGAGTGGTCTCACCATGTGTAACACAAAAGTAATTTTGTCTCGACAGAAGTAATTCTGTCTAACAAAAGTTATTTTGGTTGACAAAAGCAATTTTTGTCAAGAAAAAAGTATTTTTGTCAGACAAAAGTAATTTTGTCATAGACAAAATTACTTTTGTCAGACAAAATTGACACTTGTTGGACAAAAGTTGCTTCTGTCAACAAAAGTATGGATGTTACAAACGGCTCCCCATACAAAGTCGGCCTCACCAGTACTGCAAGTACTCTTCAATATCTAAAGAGGAATATTTATTAAGTAAATTTTGAAATTGAATGATTTCCTGCTGTGATTTAATTTATACACGCCGAGTGTGTATAACTAAGGGGAATCTTGAGCACATGGCGGACTAGTTCAATAATATTGAACCTTATTATAGAAGCAATGATATCTTATTGTGAATGGTCTGTGTTGCACAAGAAAGGTTCATTACGATCCTCTAATGTTATATTAGCAGCGGTGGTTTAGCATAAAACCCATAAACGGAACCAATGCTAGGCTTCTTGATCCTGAAAGTGTCATTGATTACCATATCATATGTCTTCTTCCAACATATGTTCTGGATATTTCGCAATAGAAACAAAACAAACTATTCAGGTTAATAATATACTTGACACATGTTGCATTTTCGCTAATCCAAATTTCCATTCTGTAAATAATTCCGACTTTTACAAAACCAATATGGTGGACATATACAACTTTTCCAAGTCCATCGCCGGCTGGAGATGAAAAGAGTCTGATATAGTCCTATTTACACGGCGCTGACTTAAATTATGACGGCAATACATAGAGCAAGCAGTTGGTGATTGAAAAGAGGAAAAATACGTTTCCCAGCTGTTTGTATGTGCCCAAATTATAGCAAAATGCTTCCGCTCAGAATTTCGGCGGAAGAGTGCTAACATGATCTTTAAGACTTAACACTAAACCCTGCCGTCAATAGGATAAAAAAACAGAAACGGGAAAATAGGTAGGGTTTATGTCTGAACTACTAGCGGACAAAAGGGGAACTGCACTTGTTGGACATTTGACTACTAGACCCCTCACTGGTGAGGCCGACTTAGGAGTCACACACCAGGAGTGTATAAACGGCACTGTAAGTGCTCTTCAACGTCTAAAGTGCAAGATTTATGAAGTAAGTATTGAAATTGAGTGATTTCTTGTTGTGATCTAATCAATACACGCCGATTGTGTATGATTAAGGAGATTTTTGAGCACCTGGCGGACATCAGTCGAACTGCACTTGTTGGACATTTGACTACAAGCCCCCTCTGCCTGTCCACGGCTGGCGAGGCCGACGTAGGAGTCACACACCAGCGCCAGTTGCGACACTATCTCTATGGCGCAGGGGAGTGTATAAACGGCACTGTAAGTGCTCTTCAACGTCTAAAGTGCAAGATTTATGAAGTAAGTATTCAAATTGAGTGATTTCTTGTTGTGATCTAATCGATACACGCCGATTGTGTATGATTAAGGAGATTTTTGAGCACCTGGCGGACATCAGTCGAACTGCACTTGTTGGACATTTGACTACAAGCCCCCTCTGCCTGTCCACGGCTGGCGAGGCCGACGTAGGAGTCACACACCAGCGCCAGTTGCGACACTATCTCTATGGCGCAGGGGAGTGTATAAACGGCACTGTAAGTGCTCTTCAACGTCTAAAGTGCAAGATTTATGAAGTAAGTATTCAAATTGAGTGATTTCTTGTTGTGATCTAATCGATACACGCCGATTGTGTATGATTAAGGAGATTTTTGAGCACCTGGCGGACATCAGTCGAACTGCACTTGTTGGACATTTGACTACAAGCCCCCTCTGCCTGTCCACGGCTGGCGAGGCCGACGTAGGAGTCACACACCAGCGCCAGTTGCGACACTATCTCTATGGCGCAGGGGAGTGTATAAACGGCACTGTAAGTGCTCTTCAACGTCTAAAGTGCAAGATTTATGAAGTAAGTATTCAAATTGAGTGATTTCTTGTTGTGATCTAATCGATACACGCCGATTGTGTATGATTAAGGAGATTTTTGAGCACCTGGCGGACATCAGTCGAACTGCACTTGTTGGACACTTGACTACAAGCCCCCTCACTGTCCATCACCGGCGCAGAAAGGCGATGTCACAGTGACATTTAGCGCAGTGTCACAGTCACAGTGAAGTGCTAAACTGTCCACTTGGACGCCAAACCAGTTGGACATTTAAGGTATACTGGCATAGAATTGCGATGTCACAGTGACACCCAGGGCAGTGTCCACATATTGGAGCTTTGTGTCCACTTGGACGTCACATGTGACGTCCAACGACTACAAGATACTTCTCCAAATTTGTGAAATAGAATTGATTTTTTGGGGCAGATTTTCATAAAAATGGTACTGACGAGTTACCCAATTGGTAACGTATTAGCTCATTCTTATATAAGATATTGTTTAGCAAAGGGATGGTTATACATAGATGGTTGATCATACATATTCTCTGAAAATGTTTCAAATCAACAATTACAAAGAAAATGAAGATTACTCTATCCAAAACATTCAGTGTTAAAACATGTTTTAAAGGATATAATCTAGAATAGGCAGGTATAGTCATAATGTTATATATTTGATAAAAGTCTGTTTTTGTACCAACTTTTCAAAAATTGGCAAAAGTGTCAAGTCAAATGTATTGAATTATTCTAGTTGACATAATGTCCAATACTCAATGTGTGTCACCGTTATAGAGTATCGTAGGACCTTGACTACTAAAATGGTTAACAGTTTAAAGGGTCAGAAAAAAACGAGGGAGTATGAGCATTTTTGAGAGGGGGCTGTAATAGACATCCATTATTCAACAATAGATAATAGTCTGATTTTTTCTTTGGAACAGCCCGAAGCAGAATCAGGGGTATCTAAACATTTTACTTCTGAAGTGCATAAACCGACTATGTATTTTCCTTAGTTCCTGCTTAGATGAAGAAAAGAATGGATATGTAGCGAGAGACCAATTAGTATATGCGGTATCGTGAAGGGCTGGACAAGACATTTGGGCTTTTGGTTGAGGCTAGCCTGTTCAAGTTGACCGGCTGGCCACTTGTTTTTATTTATCTAAGGTTCCTGATAATGCGGATAACTCGATATTCGTTTATGTTAGCCGCTTTTAGTTCAACCCCTTTTTCTGTTTGCGTACGTTACTGTTCAGTTGGATAAGTACTTTGTACACATATGTTCGTGCCTTTTCTTTTGCTCACTTTGAATATGTAGTAAAATGCTATTTTGTATTCTAAGAGTATAGTCTATTATACATTACTGATTACATTACATTATATTCCAAATGTTTAAACAGTGCCTTTGACTTGTCCCATGTTTCGTAGCCCCTGTCGTAGGCTGGTGCGACAATGAGACAGTTGGACACCCATGGGAATATAAATACTTTCAGTTGACGTCTGAACTGATTCCGGGGGGGGGGGGGGGGGGGGGGGGGGGGAGGGGGGGCACTTGGGTATTTAGGGGGGCGCATACGTTCGTTATCAAAATTTAAAAATACCCCTATAGCACTGATTTCTGGCCAAAAAAGCACCCTTACTTTATTAAAAACGCTGACCTTTTCCACTAAATAAACACCCCTTCTTTTATGAAAACACTGACATTGGATGAACGGGAATACATATTTTAACTTTAGATTTTATAATCCTCTGCATGTTTAGCGGCAGCAAGTGTCGGCAGCAGACTCGGAAGTCCAGTCACTTCGGGAGTCAATCGGCGCCAGAGCCGCGTATATTTCGTGGATTGTATGGGGATTTTGACCCCCATACTTCGTACCTGAGTATAAAAAAGTACCCTTCCTTTACCAAATCGCGGACATGCGGAGGTCTTAAAAAAAGACCCCTTCTTCCGCAAAATAACGCAGGTGCGGCCCCCCTATGTACCTGAGTGCCCCCCCCCCCCCCCCCCCCCCGGGAACTGATAGCACACAATTAGCTGACAAGGGTACATACCCGTCCTTATTACACTGACTACTCCAACAAAGGGAATTTCCCTATTGTTGCCACGGACATAGACACTTTTATTTGCACAAAAGGCATAAAACGTACCCGATCACTCGCAGCTCTGTAGCTAAAAAAATCAACTCATGACACCCCAATTTTTTTTCGCATATATAATGCAAATTCACAGGGCAAGAACATATCAAAAAATAAAAAAATTCTCTGGACTAATATTTTTTTTACAATTCAATATGTGTGACATAATGGTCCATATTCGCATCTTAGCCAGCGCAACACGACTCCAACAAAGGAATTTTCCCCCTATTGTTGCCATAACAATAGGGAAACAAAGGTCGCGTCATTGTCCTTTCATTTTAATAAAAAAGCAAAAAACGTACCCTTTCACTTTTAGCTCTGTAGCAAAAAAAAACAACTCATGACACCCCATTTTTTTTTCGCATATAGAATGCAAATTCACAGGGCAAGAACATATCAAAAAGTAAAAAAATTCTCTGGACTGGTTTTTTTTTTACAATTCTTTATTTGCTATAATTTGCCCTATATTTGCGTACACTTTTAAGGAAAAAGTGTTCATTTTTGATTCAACCCCCCAGTTCAACTTTACCTTGTGCAAAAGATAAAGTAGGGTTTGAAATACAGTTTGCACAAGCAGAAAGAGGATCCACTCCAATAACCACATGCAAATTTACGTTTTTAAAGATTGCCGATTTATTTTTCTGCATATAAAAAACCACGAATGATCAGAAAATAAAAAAATGCGCGACTTGGCAGCCATTTTTCTCTCAAATGGCCACTTTTCAAAAATCACAAAATTGTCTCTTGCAAAATAAATCGGCCAAACAACCAATTTCTTTTTACATTTCCTCTAGTTTTGTCCAACAAGGTATAACATATCCAAAAATTACAAAATTCTAAGGACAAAAAAAAAACTGGTGCGGGCATCCTTAAGCGGTGTATCACTGCCTGGATGTCTCCATACAAAGGTTAGTTTATATTAGGAAATTTTGGGAAGCTGATAGTGCTAAATTTAGCCGAATTGGGGTGTCTAGGAAACGGACAGTATCACCAATAACATTGTTGAAATATTGAATCATTAAGGAAATATTTATTTTTATTATATCGAAGAAACTTGAGATGTTAATCCTTACCCAGGATATGTGCAGTTTTATTGCAAATTTTTCCTGTATACCTAGAGCAAGGTTAAAATCCTATCTAATGTGGTCCAGCAAGTACCTGATGTCCATTGCATTAGACCACAGGGCCATGGAGGGAGCCCACAGAATCGCTACAGGGGTAAATAACATACACACAATGTACAAATAAGTACAGATTTATTCAGTAACAAATTGATACAGATTATTTATATTAACTTGGTATCATCATTGTACAAACATTGTTTCAGTTACATAAAAAAACCTCCAAATTGTGAACAGAAATCATCCTTGATGACTAGATAGAGGATCATTTACCATCGCAAGGAGTTCTAAGATAATGCCCATTTGTAGCTTATTGTATTTATAGCAATGCCACCTTTTGGCAAAATAATGTACTATAACATAAAACTACCAAGTGATTGCAATTTTTCAAAATCAAGAGTGGAAAAACACAAGAACCCAAAAGGGATGTATTTGCATTTTGTTAGGAAATAAAAGTGAATGACCGCTATTCCACAATAAGCTATTCTGATGACATCATTGTCACATTTCAGTTAAAATGATATGAAATAAAAGTGAAAATTTCCCCAAAAGTGACTTCTGCAGTTTTTCTTTTTATTGTGAGTGATAAGAAATGTACCCTCTTTATTCTGAAGCCTTTTATAACTTTCAGGAGTGTCTAGGCCAGGGTCTTAGCCAGGATTTTCATAACAGGGTGTCCAAAATGGGGTTTCAAGAAGACAGGGTGTCCAAACCCCCTCGCTGAAAAAAAATAAGTCATCATACTGACCATATACATTAACAAATCAAGTAATTATATGCTTTATTTCTTCCACAAATGTTCTAGTTATCATTTAAGAATAAAACTTTTAAAAATATCTACTTATAATTAATATTTTCAAAAAATTCTGACCCATATATAGGGTGTCTTTTCCCCCCAAAATTGGTGTTTTTCGAGGATCAGGGTGCCAAAAAGACACCTGGACACCCTGCTGGCTAAGACCCTGGTCTAGGCGTATAGATCCAAGAGGCAATAGCACAGCATTTTTAGTGACTGACTCAAAAATTCTAAAACCTGTCATCGAGTGACAACCAAATATTTTTATGATGAATATCTAAAAATGTCAATATTTCCACCAACTAATTTTCTAGTTGAGTAAATACATGTTTAAGGATGTTATTGAATATATTGGGGTCTCCCTTGAAAAAAAGGACATTTTACAACATTTGGCTAATTTTGGGGTACCCATTTTCTAAATCCTGGCTAAGACACTGTGTCATATACCAATGATAAAGTCCTAGACACATAACATATAGAATACAAATTGGTGGAGTTCACTTATTTAATGAAATCTGTATAAAATGATTCCTGTATACAGGAAATATCTGATAGTCTACTGGCCATGCTGTCCAAGAAATTTGACTGTGCCCATCAGAATTTTCCTGCCGCATATTTTCAACCCTTAATATGCTGCTGGTGGCTAATTTGGCCAATACAAAATGATGCAAAAAATCAATCTGATAAATGACTGAAACCCTGGCACATGGGTACTCATCTTAGGGTACTCAACGAGAGCTATCCAATGAATACCAACATGACAAGGTTTAGATGGTTTTCAAAAATCTTAGCGTTGTTGTGCTTTGGACGAAAGTAGCCTCAACATTGAAAGGGTTAAGCCTTTGTCACATGCTGGAGCGAGGAAGCAAAAGTTGGGCACTCCCGAGTGAGAACCAGACTTTCCAATCCCCAGCAGTAATACATCCATAACAATAGCACATAAAGATAAACTTTGGAGTTAGATTCCTGGTTTAGTAGTCATGCTAACAAATTCCTGTGATCCCTGTACATGTGATATATGTATGTGTGTATGGATATATACATATATACATATATATATATATATATATATATATATATATATATATATATATATATATATATATATATATATATATATATATATATATATATATATATATATATATATTATATACATATTTTATATACATATATATATTTATATACATACACACACACACACACATATATATATATATATATATATATATATATATATATATATATATATATATATATATATATATATATATATATATATATATATATATGTGAGTGTGTGTGTATACAAACATACATATACACTCACCTAGTTGAAACTGACTTTTCACTGCATTGACAAATACAAACATATCTTTTTTGAAAACTGGGACATCAATCCTTGCTCTGCATCCTGTCTTAGATGCTAAAATTTATCTTTATAAGAGTCCTGAACTGAGGACCCGCTCTCTGTGTCTTATATACTACATACGGTATGTACAATGCACCTATAAAACAACTACCTAAGATGAATCACTTCATATGTTTTATATGAATTTAATACATAAATATATACCGATCTCACTAGGCATAATCTACTGCATTCTCGAAGATTTGTTAAATTACCATTATGATATTATATGTTGAATATACATAGCATGACCTCCCTACTCTCTACACATAGCAGTTTTTGTTTTTAAAAAAACAGCATAACATCAAACTCCACATAAAAAGGTGGAATAAATGTCCCTCGATTTGTTTCTGTGGTATTTATTCAATTTGTTTATATAAAAATCAATTATGTATAAAATACATGACAAGATATAAACATATACAAAGTGCACACCAGTTCGCCGCATGGTAACAAGGGTTAATAAATAATACGCTCGTCTCTGTTTGAGTCACGATGGGCGACCTCTGGTGGCACGAATATTTACAGTAATAATAAACAGTAGAAAACAATTGAGGATGAAACAGCTTCAAAACATTAACCCATTTACACTCAGAGCAGCCAAAGCAGGCCTGACGCTTTTGGAAATATTTTGCTTACAAACACATTTTTTTGGAAAACATTTGTAGGAGAAATGTTTAACATAAGCCACACAACAACTCTTATTCAAATATTTGCGAAATTTTGCTTAATTCGCAAGTTTTTACCGAAAGTATGAGAGTAGCAGACGATTCTTTCTAAAGGAACTCTGAGTGTGAATGGGTTAAACCTTTCATGCTCAATGTGGCCTGGTGATCTGAAATGATTTGACAACTCTTTTAAGACCGAGAGTTCCCAGTGATAAAAATAATTTCAATCATCTTGACTTTTTTGTAGTCAATGGTGGAGGAAATTGGGGAACTGAGAGTAAAGCCACCATCTAACCATAAGTCACTGGCCACTTTTTTGATTGCCCCTGGTAAGATACGGTGAAAGAGAAGAAATATTCATCAGAAGTCTACCAACAACTCTTCTACAATTTTTGTGAATTTATATACCATCATTCCCTATTAATTTCAAACAAATCACTTATCCAGGTGACTTTTCAGTGAGAACGGGTGAGAAAATCTTTCCTTAAACATTTATATATATATATATATATATATATATATATATATATATATATATATATATATATATATATATATATATATATATATATATATGTGTATGTATGTATGTATGTATGGCAATAAAAATCCATTTACCCGTTACACACATAAGTTTTTAGTTCTTTAAGGTCCATAATTTGGTACAGCGCCCCCTGAATATTTATATCTGCTCATCTTGCATGGTGTCTTACAAATAGTGAGGAAATAAAGAAATATTCAAATGAAAACATGGTTTCCTTTCAGTGTCCTTTCATTAGTAATGATATATCATCTCCATTTACCAAATATTCCAAAGTCGTTCATTCACCCGCCCATTAGGGAAAGAAATGTATTGAATGCCTTGTTTCTGGTAAAGGCATCCACCTTTAACGAGATTGTTTCATGAATATCTGAGGTATCCAATTCCCCGGTTCTTTGTCTCATTCCTCAAACCAAGGATATGATAATACTGTCTCCACCCATGATTCCAAGCAGTCAAGTAAAGTGAAGGCAGGGCACCACATCTTCTCCTCCGGTGCCACCCTCAACATGGCAGTGTTATGACAAAGTTCTGTACAGTGGTTATTTATTTGATGTGGCTTTATTTGAGGTGGGTCTGTCTGGAGAGTGTTTTGGCATTTCGCATGTTTTACAGCACTTGAGTTCCACGAAGCGAGTCTTGCATTGTCCCATCCGCTTAAGGGCCTTACACACTGGGTAGCTCATCTTATTTGAGACACATTTAAATTGCGACTTTTGGAGAGCTGCAAAGATAAGATGAATGATAAATCAAAATATGAAGATGCAAATGTTTTATAACTAACAATGATTATTTTTTTTAATTCTTACCATTCTTTTTATACCAAATTCTCATAAGGTAATTGCTAACTTTCTTTTTTGTTTCATTACTTTCAACATTGATAAAAAATACAATTCTTAGATTCTTATAAAACTAATGATGATGGAGAAGTCCTGCTTCTGGGATTTGTCAGTCCATAAATTCAACGATGATGATGAGGAGGAAATAGAATTCCTGCTTTCTGATTGGTTGGTTTAACCCTTATTCTGCTGGTGGCTACTTTGGTCTATATAAAAAGATGCAAAAAAAAACTGAAAATGACTGAAACCCTGGCAAAGTGGTACTCATCTGAGAGTACTCAGTAAGAGCTTTCCAATGAATACCAACATGACAGGGTTTAGATGGTTTTCAAAAATCCTTGTGCTTCGGACGAAAGTATCCTCAGCATTGGTTGGTTAAATAGAAATGTGACCTACCAGCTTCGACTGTGGGACAAGGGTGGTTATTGCAGGATAGCGTTGTGTTTGGCTTGAGATCTTCGTCACAGCCGGAGGATGGCTGATCGGACGTTGAGTTGATGCACTGGACGTGCCGGACTTGCTCGCCACCACCGCAAGATAACGAACACTGAAAAAATAACGACAACACACATTGTGATAGGACATTATTTATGTATTTGCTAATCCTTTCTATAGGTGACGTAACAACAAAGCAATGACTGAAAAACAAATCTTGGGAAAATTTAACATCTCTATAAAAATTGATTTATATGCCTGTAGCATCCAAAAATGCCCTGGCTATTTTTGTGATATTTTGATGACCCGATAATTTTTCGGAAAATATGAAAAATGTATATAAAAACTCATAATTCCTCTAAACATAGTCACTTAAGGAGATCTTCAGGCTTTGAAGGGTGAAAGAGATTATAAAAACACCAAAACAAATTAAGGGATGAGAGTGCAAAATTTAGAATACAAAGACAGCAATTTAGTTCCCAAGTTCTCACACACTCTAAATGTTGCTATGGCCAAACCAATTTATTTTTGTTGTCTTACAGATTTGTGTTTCAACTAGAAAAGCTTATCTTTAAAAAAAATGAGATTTTCTCAAAACAAGGACACCTCAAATCTCACACACTACTTGTTGACACTGTCAACACATTTTGTTTAATTTTAATCAAAGGCAAGTTTTGCATTTGGTTTATTTCACTCACTCATTCCACTGAAGAGTGATGGAATTATCTAATTCCCTTCAAAATAATTATTGCCGAAAAAAAGAGAAAACCTACCTACCATCAAACATTTTTTTTTTATTTGACAAAATATTCCTCGGAAAAATTCTTAAGCCTAAAGATGCTATTAGATCAGATTCACCCTTAGTTTTTATCATAGGGAAATATATCTACTGCTCACCGCCAATCAAAGTCTAAATATTTCTGTTTGAAATTTCCCATTGACCTATTTTTACACTAAGCTATAATTACCTGGCTCCAAGATCCTGCGACCCACACGATACAGGGCCCATTCTCGCAGTGCCGGAAGAGGGACGGCTTTCCTTCCTCCATACAGTGGTGAGCTTTCGGGCAGGTCACAAAGCGATGCTGGATGCCACGACCACAAGTCGCCGAGCACTGGAAGAAAAACACAGGTGTGTATATACAGGTAAACATAAACCATGATAATTATGATGATAATGATGATGATGATGATAATAATAAAAATAATGATAATAATAATAACAATATTAATGATAATAATGATAATGATAATAATAATAATGATAATAATAATAATAATAATAATAATAATAATAATAATAATAATAATAATAAAAATAACAATAATATTAATAATAATAATAATAGGGTAATTTCTGTGGGATATTGAATAGTAGTATCAGGATGAATAATTGGAACCATGATTGCTTGGAAAAATGAATGCTTAGCGTAAGTAAGAGTTCGATATTGGTAAATGGGTCATTGTATAGTCAAAATAATTTGCCTTTTGACTACTTTGCTATCAGGCGGGCCCTGACAGTGGTAAGTGACAGTGAGCAGTTTGTAGCAAATGCCTTAGACCACTCAGCATTGAGAGCAGGCCACACTGGTGAGAGAGAGTGCACAGTTATCTTAGTCCATTAGACCATCAAGGCAAGATAGTGAGTGAGAGGCAGTGAGCAGTCAGTAGCAATGCTGTGGACCACTCAGCCATCGGGACAGGCCCCAGTGTGGCATGAATAACTAGAAAACTACTCACCTCACTCCAGCCGGTAGCCTCCCACTCCAAGCAGGCCTGTGTGTTACATTCCTCTACGAGTGCGGGCCTGTCTCGGGCCGAACAGAGTGACCGATCCAGCGCCTCCACGCCCGACTCCTCAACGCACAGCACCGGCCTCTGCCGCAAACCCTTCCCACAATGCTTGGTGCACTGAAAAAGGACATATCATACTACATTAATATTTCATTATTGTTATGACTGAATAACCATTTTCATGTAAAACCTCAATGATTGAAAGAGTTTAATGCTCAAAGATGCCAAAAGCTGCCTGACAATTATGATAAAATCATGCAGGCAAATGTTATTTCAGAAAAATATTTGCAGGCAAATGTTATTTCAGAAAAATATTTGAATGAGAAAACTCTGCTACAAAATATTTTGTATAATCATTCTTAATTCAAAACTTATCATCAAAAGTATCATAGATCCTGATGGAAAATTTCTAGAAAAACATGAACAAAGAGATGTTTCACAACCTGTCGTACCTTTTGCCAATCCAAAGCTTTCCAGACATATTTGACTGTTTTCGGTGCTTTTGTCGTCTGATTTGATTCTTTGCCATCGACATCCCCGCTTCCAGTGACAACACCATCAGGCTCCGAGGATTTCTTATTCTTGTTTTTATTCATCTTCACCGCACTTTTGCTCTTTTCGACATCTGTACCATTCACTTTTTTATCCCCATCTACTTTATTGGTTTCTATGCCGTGTTTTTTGTTGTTGCTAGGTGATTTCTCAGTGTCGCCATGGAGATTGACGTTGATCTTATTGCTGACACATGATTGGATGTTGCAGTCTTGTTCGTGGGGTGGGCGGTCTTTACTCCTACAGTATTGTCCTCCTTCACAGATAACTTGGCGGAACTGAACCCCACCCTCACATGACCGCGAGCACTGCAAGAACAACAGCAATCACAGGGTGAGACAATAATATCTACATTAATAATAATAGCACCAACAATACTAATAATGATAGTAATAAAAATAATGATAATAATGATATTGATATTAATAATTATAATGATAAATAATAAATGAATAATAATGATGATAATTAAAGTAATTACAACACTGATAATGATAATAATATGGGAAAAGACTTTAACTTATCAACACAAATTTTGTTTAGGGCAATGTAAAAATAAATTCAGATAAAAACTGAAAACAAGCTCTTTTTGGTCTCTGGAGTTAACAAATGTCAAAAATAAAATAAAATGAAAAAGTACCTTTGACCATTCTTGTATGGACCATTGGCCACAACTGACGTTACTGCAGTATCTGCTCTCCTCGGGTTTCTCCTCCTCCGGACACGCTCCGTCCTTCGCGTGACACTTGACCGATCTTGTCTGGACGTCACACTTGTCACCCTCACACGTCTGGAAGAGAAAAAACAGCGGCTGAAGACTCTGTCACTCGATAATTCCATAAAAATCACTTTACTCCAATCGTTTCTGATCTATAGAATTTGGAATCTTGTTTTTTCTCACACTTTTTCTGCCAAATTGCGACTAGCCAGTTGTAAGTAGTGGAGGAAACCGGAGTGCCTGGCGAAAACCACTGACTAACCCCAAGTCACTGGCAACATCCTCACATGCCCAAGCTGGTCTATATATTTTCCTTATTAATTTTAAGCAAGACTAAAAGTGAAAATTCTTGGCTTGAAAAACAACATTTTAACCTGTAAAGAGGTGTTTGTTGAACACCAAAGATTTCTTTGAAGGGAGTTTAGTGTTTGTTCTCCATGAGGGGGGAGTTTATTTTCATAAAGAAACATTTACCTCATCAGTTTTAAGCAAAGCTAAAAAGGGAACAATCATAGTAAGAAAATCAAGATTTTGAATTGTAAAGTGGAGTTCATCAAACTCGAACATCCTCTGTAACCAAATCAAGAGCTTTCATTTAGATTAAGGCAAATCTAAAAAAGTGACAATTCTTGTAAGAATATTGACATTATGAACTGTAAAGCTGGGTTTAGAGAACTCCTAGACCTCTACTGTACCAAAACTGGTTGTATGTACTTCTTTAACCCTTTCTATATGCACAACTTAAGTGGAACCCCTCCACGCGACCACTCCTCTTAGATGAACACCCCTATAAAGTGACCACATTTTGCAAAAAACAACTTTTTCCATATAGTTTTATAGTGAAGGAAATCCCTCTAAGTTGACCAGTTGTGGCCGATCCCACGGATAGTCACTTTTGATGGGTTCCAATGTTTATACTTACATCTGACCACTTTCCTGCCGACCAGCTGAGATTTTCGACGCAAGCCTCCTTGTGATGACAGGCCTCCTCCTCTAGTGGTTTCTCCGCCCCCTCGCACTCATGATCCTCCAGCGCCACCTGCTCATCGTAACCCAAACTACGCACGCAGATCACGGTTCGGCGATGGATCCCGTTCTTCCCACACGTGACCGAACAGTGCTGCCATGGACCGATCCACCATCTTGCCGGGCAGAGGTGATCGTTACACGGCTTGCTCTTATCGTCCGGTTTCGTCGATATGTTACAATGCTTGTCCTCGACGAGGCCAGCCTCTTTCTCAAGACACACAACGATCGAGCGCTGGACGCCGCCTCCGCACGATGACGTGCAATGCGACCAGTCCTGGTACACCCATCGGAACTCGAGTTTACGTTCAAGACTCGCGTTAGCATTCGGCACGGTATACTCAAACTTGAGGCCAGGGTTCTCAGATTGGAACAGCAACTGAAAAGGTATGCCAACATTAGCATAATTGCAATGGGGAAAACTCGTCCATTTAGACAACTTATATTTGTAAATCCAGGGAAACCGAAGATATGAACATATTGCGATTGGAGCAAAAATGCTCACATCAGAGGGAATTCACATCTCATGAAGTCTTTCAAACAATATATCTTCTCTGCAGTGGTGTAAAAGGGCCTGACTATATTTTGGGCCTATCTTTTATACAAATGCATCTTTCACAGAAAAGGATCCATCAAACCTTAACCTATAATATATCCTCCGAAACAATTTGCTAATATTATGATGTATTCCAATCTAATTTTCAAATGTATTGTACTTTGAAGACATATTTCAAAGGGAACTCAGAGAAAAAGAGCGTTAAATGAGGTATTTATATGGTCTTACTTACCATAATATGTAGGGGTTCCTTGAGAGGGATGGTGGTGTGGTGTGGTGGTGAACGTTTTAAGGAGAGTAATATTTTGGTCATAGCAATGTTATGACCTTACCATGCTATGTTGGGGTGAATTAAGGGGTCCTGTGGTTGTGAGAGTGTTAATGATAGTGATGTTTTGGTCATAGTAACATTATGGTCTTACCATGATATGTAGTGGTTCCTTGAGTGGCCCGGTGGCCGTAAACGTTTCTTTGTTGCTCTGTCTCTCGTAGTTGATGACTGTGCCGCCGGCCTTGTACTCCCCACTCCACTGGATGAACCAATGGCCGTTCAGGTAATACTCGCCCTTATCGTTCATCACCGCCAGGTAATTATTCGCCTCAGCCACCTCCTCCACTCGGATATTACGTGCACCTTCGGGAATCACCGTCGCCTCAACGTAACCTACAAGGAAAACAGACAGAAATGTATAACAACAGTGGTATTTATTAATTGCATTAAATAAATTTAATTTAATTTAATTTGATTTAATCTAATCAATTAAATCAATTAATTTCGTCTTGAAGTATTCTTTAAAGAATGATTCCCTGAGATAGATGGGTTGCTGGAAGATGATCCTTTGCAAGCTTTAAATTAGGAAGCTTAGTTATTTGGATCTATATCAAAACACAACTGTACCATAGAAATCCTCCAGCTGCTGCCACACTTGTAGCATAAGAAACTGAAGAATTTTTTCGTAGGGGAGAGAATTTGTTTGTTCAAAACCTATAAATTTGCCCCATTCAAAATAGATAAGCTGGATAATCACCTAATCCCTGCTTATCCTTGAACTCCTGTTTGACGGTGGTGCAGGTCGTTCCGTCCCCATGACACACGCCGCAACGATCCTCTTTCGCTGCCGAGTCAATGTGCCAATCACAGCCAATGTGCTGGAATAAATAGACAGAGTTGTAGCTATGCATAATCTCTTGGGTTATCGAGATCTATTAGGAGAACTAACCATTTTACAAGATTTTTTCCCATTTCTAGGAACCAGTTTTTAAATTATCATATATGTAATGTTTGGCTGTGAAGATTTATATTGAAAAACTTATGAGATAACCACACACTTGAAATGTCAAATATTCTGAAAGAAGGATTGAATTAATTAAGTAAAATATATCATATTTGTATGTCTTCAGTGTGTACTTTGGTAAGAAAAGTAAACGTAGTATCTTACATATGGGGACAGTGAATCCTAACTTAAATATGGCATGTATTAACCATTTAACTGTGCATGTACTTGTTCACCTTTGATCAGTACCAACATGGCACCCCATCTAGTGGGTATGGGGGGAACTAAACTTAATGACAATTCTGCTCTTATACATTTTAGGTATGGCACCCCATCTGGTGGAAAAAATGGTAACTAAACATCAACGACAATTTCCACTGATGCACATATCGGTTATTGATTTAATTTGTTAACCCTGATGAAAATACGAACATCCTTGGATTTCTGCGTACGGCACCCCCACCTTGTGGGCATAAAAGAAACTAAACTTACCCGACAGTTTCCACTGATGCTAATGTCAGTTAATTATCTAATTTGTTAACCCTGCTGAAAATAGGAACATCCTGGGATTTCTGCGTATGGCACCCCACCTGGTGGGCATGAAGGAAACTAAACTTACCCGACAGTTTCCGCTGATGCACATGTCTCGGCTTCCTGTCCTACAGGGAGTTCCGTCAGCGACGACGTCTCTCAGCATGACGGAGAAATACTTGTTGAGGGGCTTGCAGTGGAGCTGACATGGGGTCGCTGTAATACAGAGATCACATGATACAACATAAACCTAGACCACACAATTCAACGCAGAGATCACATTATTCAACATCACCCTAGATCACACAATTCAAAACAGAGATCACATGGTTCAAAATCACTCTAGATCAGACTAAATATAATAATAATTTTGATATTTGATATAGTGCCCTTTCCACCTATAATGTTCAAAATATGTAGTTGAGAGAACAATAGAGAACAAAACCTGTTCTTTCTTTGGGCTTGGTTCCCACTGATGAAGACCGTTCTTATAAGGAATGTAGTTAAATATGTAGTTAAGAGAACAAAAGAGAGAGAATAATAGAGAGAACAATACCTATTGTTGGGCTTAGTTCCCACTGATGAAGACCATTCTTTTATGGAATGTAGTTAAATATGTAGTTGAGAAAACAAAAGAGAGAATAATAGAGTGAACAACACCTTTTGTTGGGCTTGGTTCTTGGAAGACCGTTCTCATAAAGAAAGTAGTTAAATATGTAGTTGAGAGAACAAAAGAGAGAATAATAGAGAGAACAATACCTATTGTTGGGCTTGGTTCCCACTGATGAAGACCGTTCTTATAAGGAATGTAGTTGAACTCTGCACACTGCTGGTGTCTGAAGGATTTCCCGCCTTCAGGACAGTTCTAGTTAATGGAAAAATACAAAATACTTTCAACTAAGAATGGAAAGATAATGACTCACAATAATAACATTATTGATTTTCAAAAATAATTAATAGGAAGAGGGATGACAATAATGATAACAATACTAATGATAATGAAAGAGATATCAATATTAATTATCATAATAATAATGATAATAATAACAATAATGATGATAACAATAGTAATAGTAATAATAATAATAATAATAATATTAATGATAATAATAATAACAATAATAATAATAATAATGATAATAATAATAATAATAATAATAATAATAATAATAATAATAATAACAAAAATAATAATAATAATAATAATAATAATAATAATAATAATAATAATAATAATAATAATAATGATAATAATAATAATGATAATAATAGTAATAATAACCATTGGTACAACTCCATACTAATTAGCTAATTGTATTAAAACATTGATAAAATAAATCAGAAATAAGAACTATATGTATTTATTAATTCAACTACCAATAATTGAACTTACATCAGTGTTGCAAATTCTATATCTTTTTCTCTCTCCTATGCAGTAGAGACCGCCATGGCTTGGACTAAAACACAAAGGAATTCCAATCATTAGAATGATTTATTACCTATAAATACAGGAAAACCTGCTTAAGAGACCACCTGCTTATAGAGGACATTCCGAAAGCACCTATTGGAAATACAGCCAAATAACCCCAAAAGCTTAAATAATAACATATTGCGTGATTATCACACATGTCTTAAAATCATAAACCAAAGTCTCAAATCTGTGGAAGTAATATTCCCGAGTTCTGGGCGAATAAGTGCTTCATAACCTTAAGGGCTGAGTAATGCTACCACAGTTCTATCTGAACTAAAATAACTAGGCCACCAGAAAAAAATGTAACTCTTCATTGAAAAAATGTTTTTATTTGTTAAGCTACTTGTGACCTCGGCTGTTGGAAGAGAACTATGGGTTGCAACAGCAACATGTCCTTTTTTGTAGCCTTGAGAGTTTATTGTGTTCTGTTCTCATGGAGTGTGCTGCCACCTATTGTTTAATTATAGCACCAATTATTTGTTATGGTAGAACCATTTCAACTCGGTCTCGTACTCATCTCTGATTCACCATATAGTAATAATAATAATAATAATAATAATAATAATAACAATAATAATAATAATGTTAATAATAATGATGATAATGATAAAAATAATAATAATTATAAATATAATAATAATAATAATAATAATAATAATAATAATAATAATAATAATAATAATAATAATAATAATGATAATAGAAAAAAATTACAATACTAATATTTAAGTTATTGGTTTGAAATTGATCATTAATATGAACTTACGGTGGATTGTTGCAATGTCTCTCGGCCAATGAGATGCCAGCACCACATGTCCGCGTACATTCCGACCACGCCCCCCATTGTCCCCACTGCCCATTGTTCTGCATGGGGCGCTCTTCTATTGTTTCACATTTCCCGCATAGCACCACTGAAAAATCAAAAATAAAAACTTCATATCGAGACTTTTGATCAACATATTTATGCGTAGTTTCCCTTGAATAGAGTAATCTGATTGATATAATTTTTGTAGATGGAACGTAACCCTTATGCTGCTGATGGTTAACTTGGCCAATATAAAAATCCGGGAAACCCTGGCACATGGGTAGTCATCTGAAAGTACTTAACGAGAGCTTTCCAATGATACCAACATGACAGGATTTAGATGGTTTTCAAAAATATTTGCTCTCGCTGAGTATTCCCAGATAAGTACCATTTGCCAGTGTTTCAAGCCATTTTTCAGGTATTTTGCATCATTTGTATCAGCCAAATAAGCCACCAGCAGTATAAAGCTTAATAATGTTGTTTTCCAATACTAACAAACTAAACATATTTACTTTGATTTTTTTGAAATTTAGCCAATCAGAACAAAACTGGATAATTGCTGCGGTATATGCTTCTCTTACCTTATTATCACCACACATGGTTCCCTCAGCAGCGGCCTCCAATCTCGTCAGACATTTGTTATCCACACGGCACCAAATAGTCGAACAAAGGTCCTGAAAAACAAAAAAGAACAAGTCAATTAATAGAAAACAGTAAAACAGATATGCTGCATACTTATGGTAAAAATATTCTCCTTCTTGCTGAGAAAGTTTTTGTTGGGAAACACAATTTGAGAACACACAAAAAGTCATTCATATACAGACATATCTCTAAACTTTTTTTCGATTTCCTTTTTTTCTTCTTTTTTTTCTTATGCAAATTACTATAAGGTAGTGCCTCCTGCAGTGACAAGCTTTTGAATCGATGTCACAGAGATGAAACTAAAAAATGCAGTGCTACAGGACTAATAATCTATGCACTTGGTTTTTATAAGTGGACACCTCACCAATGAGATGTTTCATTTTTTGTGATTACTGTATACTGCTTTAATTTGGAATGCTAAAAACTTCGCTTTACAGCCCTACTGGAAGGATTTTGTGCTATCCTGCACATTCAAGCACTCAACCTAAATCTATAGTATGTTATTTTGGTGTGCCTATCATGGGGAGTGTGAAAAATAACGAAAATAAATGCCTGTAAAAAACAGTTA
>OZ012692.1:30043857-30211357 GCA_963942565.1 Maea johnstoni
TTCAGAGGGATTGCTAACTCAAATGGAAACAACAACTTTCATTCAAATACTCCTCAGCTTCATTGCTTAGTTATTAACATATTTCCTAATGCATCAGATCATGTATGTGTTCCAAATATGAATTAGTTAAAAACCCAGACATACCCAGCTAACCCATATGATCCAAAATCTCTGAGAATAGTGTCTTAAGATGGAGAATATGCATTTAAGAATCCTCTCAAAGAAGGTTTATCTTTTTTAAAAAGTTAAATTAAGTAAAGAACTTTTCACAAATTATTAGATCTCAACAAAATACAAATTTGATTTACAGGCAGTTTCATTCTATCAAACGCAGAATATGAGTTAAATCAGGATCATTTCATTGATTGTTCCTGGTTAAATGTACCACTCTGTTAATGAATGTCTGTGTGTTATTTTTTCAAAAGCAAAACTAGTTATGAATTAGTTTAAACATACTAACACATGTGTTTTGAAATCGTACTCTAATGCAATGTTGGCCTGACTATTTTTTCTTGGTTTCATAAGGAATCACATGTGTTTCCTTTCCATCCACAACAGATGTGAGAATAGCGAGTCATCCATCAAAGCTCGGCCAAAACAAATCAAAATTTACAAAAAGAATAAAAACTCAGATAAACATTATAACACTTTCCTCCCTGCTCGTCTTAGTCTGATAAGTCACTGTCAAACTGAGTCTGTCACCCAGTATCCAGAGACAACCCTACTTTTGTCCGGGTATAAGAAAACATGACAGAGACGGGATCTAGAACCATCCATAAATGGTTGACCATACAATATTAGAGGTTATATACAGCAGGCCACCTAGTGGCAAAATTTGGAACTACTCACTCTAAGAACTGTGTGATGGACTGGCGACTGCAGTAGGACCAGATGAGGGGGTAAATATAACAGGCCACCTAGTGGTAGTATATGGAACTAGTACTCACTCTTAGAACTGTGTGATGGACCAGATAAGGGGGTAAATATAACAGGCCACCTAGTGGTAGTATATGGAACTAGTACTCACTCTAAAAACTGTGTGATGGACCAGATGAGGGGGTAAATATAACAGGCCACCTAGTGGTAGTATATGGAACTAGTATTCACTCTAAGAACTGTGTGATGGACTGGCGACTGCAGTTGGACCAGATTAGGGGGTAAATATAGCAGGCCACCTAGTGGTAGTATATGGAACTAGTACTCACTCTAAAAACTGTGTGATGGACCAGATGATGGGGTAAATATAACAGGCCACCTAGTGGTAGTATATGGAACTAGTACTCACTCTAAGAACTGTGTGATGGACTGGCGACTGCAGTTGGACCAGATAAGGGGGTAGGCCTCGGCCGTGAGCTGAGGCGCCATCACGTGCTGTAGCTCTCCGGGGCGCGCTGCACAGCCGTTCTCTGGACTGTCGTGGTGCATCCCGAAACTGAAAATATCATAAGGAAGAACATTCTAAAAATCAACAAATATATATAATTCACTAAATGAATAATACACACGGGTGTGTACATTTTGAACACAATGTTACGCCCAAAGCCTATTTTGAATTTTTCTTGTTCTGAGCAATGAAATTTTTGCAAATAAATCAGCAGTAAAACATGAAAAACACAAAATATCTGAAGGAGAGTTGTTAGTTCGGTTCTAATTAACATATAAATAACATTAATCTTTTTTAAAAGAAAGGTACCATCAATAATGCTAGTTTTTTTTGGTGCACAGCAGACATGATCCACCCCAGATTTATTATGAAAAAAAGGAAAAAAAAGCTCATAGATAAAGATTTCTCAAGACTTAATACCTATCTATGAAATATCAAAAATGGTGAATTACTAACAAATGGTGTTTATTGCATCCTCCCAACTGATTGCCTTTAACTTTTTTTGACAATTAACTGTCATTTGCATAGAATGGATATAAAGGTAGTAGCACAATCATAACACTAAACTTCATCCTCCAGGTCTTCCATGCGCCTAAGATACGAGAAATTGTATCACTCATCAGAATGATAACCACACACCCATATCCCACGAAGGCATGGTAACCATCAACTCAAAAACAATGACCAAATCTTAATGAACCCACCAATGTTGTAAGAATACGATTCCTAATTAGTACTGACATTTCAGCCCCTGCGATTACCCACAATGCATATAATGTTCCCGCCAGAAAGCTTCGTTATCTTCCCGTTCTGCTCCATATACAAAGCAACGTCAGAAGAAAAGAAGCGAAATTAGCCGACCATAAAAAAGCAATCACTTCTTCGGTAGAAAAAAGTGTCTTAATGAATACATTAAACAACCAAGGGTTCAGAGGTCGAGCTAATAATTTTTTGTGACTTAATTTACTCTGACGGTGAGGCAAACCATAGATGAACGATACATTCCTTAGATAAGTGGGTATTACAAGCATTACGAGGAAAAAAGATATAAAAACGAAAGATCAGATCATTAATCACCCGATTAACCCCTACACACCCGGGCATCAATAGTGATCTTACACACACACAGATACTCCCTTACTCAAAAAGCTATAAATGAAAATCATTTGAAGGAAACTTGTCCTATATTGTTCTATGATTGCTATGAACAAAACAACCTCTCTTCAAATATTTTGCATATAAAATATGGGGCGCCGTTTGTAGCATGCACACTTTTGTTGACAGAAGCAAATTTTGTCCAACAAAAGTCACTTTTTAATTATTTTTGTCAGACAAAAGTTGATTTTGTCAGACAAAAGTTGATTTTGTCAGACAAAAGTTGATTTTGTCAGACAAAAGTTGAATTTGTCAGACAAAAGTTGATTTTGTCTGACAAAAGCAATTTTGTCTTCAGACAAAAATTGCTTCTGTCAACAAAAGTAATTTTGTCGTAGACAAAATTACTTTTGTCGAGACAAAATTTCTTTTGTGCTACACTTGGCGAGACCACTCGCCAAGTGTTTCATTCAGAATTCAGAATTTCGTTTCCTGTAAGCTTACACTTCGTAGTTCTTCATTAATTTAAGGATAGCAAACTCGAACGTTTTGTCACAAAAAAAAGTGGCAAAAGTGATTGCCAAACTCGAGTCAGACAGACTATAGAGGCCCCTTAAATTAATGAAGAACTACGAAGTGTAAGCTTACAGTCGTGATGTGGCCTTTACAAGCTCAAAATACAGGCAGGAAACGAATATTATGTAAAAGTCTTCAAAGCATCTCGATCTGGCTGCAGTATCTAGAACGAGATACTGCAACTCGATCGAGCGTTGGAGATGCTGCAACTCGTCTATTCGATCATGCACGCCGCCTGCCATCGCTGCACGACACTAGGACAGAATTCTGAATGAAACACTTGGCGAGTGGTCTCGCCAAGTGTAGCACAAAAGAAATTTTGTCTCGACAAAAGTAATTTTGTCTACGACAAAATTACTTTTGTTGACAGAAGCAATTTTTGTCAAGACAAAATTGCTTTTGTCAGACAAAATCAACTTTTGTCTGACAAATTCAACTTTTGTCTGACAAAATCAACTTTTGTCTGACAAAATCAACTTTTGTCTGACAAAAATAATTTTGTCGTAGACAAAATTACTTTTGTCAGACAAAAGTGACTTTTGTTGGACAAAATTTGCTTCTGTCAACAAAAGTGTGCATGCTACAAACGGCGCCCCATAATAAAACATATCTTGCTCTACATCTGCATTTTCTATGGGTCACTAAAGGGTTAACTTTGACAAAGACATGGGACATCAACAATCTCCTGACCTTGAAAAGGGAAGGTCATTTTGCTTCTTGCCTCCTTAATGGAGGATTTTGAAACAGGTTTATTCAGTTTTAGAAAGTTTGGCAACTGCTTGGCTTTTGAATCGAAGTCATCTTTAAAGTTTTTTGCTCAAATCAAATTGCTGAGGAATGGCATAGATGGTTAAAGACGAAATCATCTTTTTTGAAATATTTGAAAAAAGATGTTAGTCAGCACAATTAACAACTCTCGTTTAAATATTTTGCAAATTAATACCTTTAACTTATTCTAAAGTTATTTTCAAAAGTTAGAAAGATATCTTGAAAATAATTTTGGAATAAAGAATAATTTTGAAAAATATATGAAGGAAAGTTGTTGGTAGTACTGGTGTAGCTGATTAACATTTCTCTTTCAGAAACTTTCCTAAATGTGCTTCTGCATAAAAGATTCACCACAAAGTTGTCAGGCTGCTTTTGGCCACTGTGAACAGTAATGGGTAAAATCCACTTTTTGTTGATGACCACTGCCTAAGCTAATCCCTGTGTTGACTATTTTCTAGCAGGGGGGGTTTGGACGGGAGAAAAAGATAAATGCCCAGCTTTCATCAGTGATGTCCCCAGCAGGGTCTACAATCAACAGAGCAGTCGGAATCTTTTCAACACCCGAGACAGGGTGATTAATCTGCCGTGACAGAGCCCAGAACCAACCAATGACAGGCAAGAGACACTCACAGGCCTACCAGATATTGATACGCTTTAAGCCCTTCCAATGCTGAGGCTACTTTCCTCCAAAGCTCAAAGATGCAAAATCTTTGAAAACCATCTAAACTCAGTCATGTTGGTTTTCATTGGAAAGCACTCGCTGAGTACTCTCAGATGAGTACCCACTTGCTAAGGTTTCAGTCATTTTGCAGTTTTTTCGCATCGTTTTGTATTGGCCAAATTAGCCACCAGCAGCACAAGGGTTAAGCCCTTCCTTGCATAGCAGAGTCTTCGAATTTACCATCATCATTTATAGTGAAAAAAACTGGAGTACCTGGTGAAAACCACTGACTAACCCTAAGTCACTGGTACCATTTTCACATGCCTAATGCAGGACTCCTCTAACCTCAGCGGTGAGAAAAATAGGGCATTGAGAATTAGCCCTTGTGAGAACAAATTGTAAATTTGCCCACAAATCCCTGATGCCAAATTAGAATGTGAAATTGGCCAAAATAAAGTATCATATTGTTTAGGTTTTACTACCTTAGAAAAAAAAAACTGGTTTCACGAAAAGTGCCGTGACAACATTTCATCACTGAAATTCTTGGACTGAGTGGTTTGATATATCATGCCCAAAGATCTGCTCGATATTTGTCATTTTAAACTACATGTATATTATTTAGGGAAATAACTCTCATTTTAAACATAAATTCACAAAATATGTGAAGAAGATTCAAGCATTGATTTCTGAGCAACATCACTACTTCGATCTATTCTTGGAAAAGCTCTGATCACAAATATATTGTCAAACACGCACAACCTTTTTGGACCTAACTAACATGACAAGGTCAAAGACACTGTGGTGATTAGCAGTGACCTTGACCTCCAGGGTCCAGGGTCAGGGCTCAAGCAGTAGTAACCTGTTTGTGCTTCTAAGTTCCTCGAAAATTGTCTGCATTTATGATACTTTTGATAATGAATTTTGAATTATGCATACTTTTACAAAATATTTGAAGGAGAGTTGTTAGCAGTGTCCTGATAAGAATTTCTCCTCCAAATATTTTTCTAATAATGCTTTTCCCTGGAAGATTTCCCCCATAATTGTCAGGCAGCTTTTGGCCTCTAGGAGCACTAAGGTTTGAGAGGTTGAGAGGTGGGTTCAGGGCACGATCCCAAAAGAGCAATGTTTTTAATGTGTGGGGCACCCCGATACAATCTGTCGTCACCCTCCATGGGGGACTTTGGCGGGTGTCAGTAGAAGGCAAGGGGTATTAGATAAGTAGGGTGTTCTGTGCACCCTATACTTTCTGCATACGGAGGGGTGGAGTCATAAATGTCTCATTTCTTTAAGAAATTTTACCTATTCATGTATAAGAGTTCCTCCAGATATTGTCATCTGGATCTATGATACTTCAGAATAAGGAATGCTTTTACAAAATATATGAAGGAGATTTGTAGCTCTACCGTGAATGGGTTAACCCATTTACACTCAGAGTGGCTGAAATAGGCCTGACAATTTTGGAAACATTTCACTTACAAAAGCATTCTTTGAAACACATATGAAGGTAAAACTTTTATCAGAAGCCACTCAACAACTCTTCTTCAAATAATTTGCAAACTTTTGCTTGTTTCCTTAAATTTTTATTATCAATTTCTTATTCTCAATATTTTCTAATGGAACTGAGTGTGAAAGGGTTAAAGAGTGTCTGTATTGTGTTGATCAGAAGGTTAACCCCTTAACGCTCAGAGCGGCCAAAATAGGCCTTACAATTTGTGAGATATTTTACTTACAGAAGCATTTTCTAGAAAACATTTGAAGGAGAAATGTTGATCAAAAGCCAAGCAACAACTCTCCTTCAAATATTTTGTGAACTTTCGTTTTATACCCAAGTTATTTCAAAAGGTATGAGACTAGCAGACGATACTTTCCAAAGTACCTCTGAGTGTGAATGGGTTAATTGTGTTTTTGGTGCATTATCATATAGATATCATCGTGAGCTGAACCTGAGTATGAGGAAAGACACTTCTTGCCATATCTGGCCTGGTGAAGGAAAACTGGATTATTTGTTGATAGAACTCCAGGGGACACACCCCCCAGAGAGGCACCCCCCAGGGGGGAACCTACAGGGGCGTTGAGACATACAGTAATTACCTCTGGCACGTCAATAATGTGTAATACCCAACAACACATGCACATGGTCAGAACTACCCTACCATTAAAATCTAGTCGACCAGGGAAAAATCTTTTCCACCTTGTTTATATCGGAAATGAAGGATACTAAGCCAATTTGGATAATCATTAACATTTTTCCACCTCTTTTATATCTGACCTTAATGACAAATAGTAAAAAGTAATAACAACTCAAAATTGAGTTTATTACAATTTGGTTCTTAACTTACTCACTAGATTGCCACAGAAATAGATCAGAATCTTGAAAAAGTAGGAATGGAAATGTGTTGACACAATTTACATCAAGACTGAACAATGGGCATTAATAAAAATTGCAAAACGTAATATCCGAGAAAGAGAAATGTTTAATTCCCAGGCGTTCAATGTAGAGAGTTGATTGGTTAAACAAGTTTAATAGCATGTATATTCCAGTGTGGACAGATGAATATGTTTATAAATGTGAATTCAAGAGTTGCATGTTTTGGGCACCTATCGCATAGCAGGAGACCCCACCTCACCAATGACAAATGACACCCTACTAGATATGAAAACCTGTGGATCAAGGGTTGGAGATAGGGTCTTGGAGTGCTGAAAAATACCCTGATGTTTGGTGTCAACATGGCAATTGGAAAATAAATAAAGTCAACAAGATATATTCAAAGTGCCCACAGAGAGAAAAGATAGAGTAGGGGTCCCAAGAGGGTAACGGTAGGATATCCTTAAACTGAGAGAAGGGGTTGAAATATAGTGCTGAAACATATCTTGATATGTTCTGTGTAACCATGACAACGATAAAAAGACTAGGCAAGATAACTGAGAGCCCATCCATCTCTCTGTTGATAGAACCCTGCACATACACAGCAAAGAAGGAATGGGGTGTCGAGGGAGCTGACAAATTCCCTGAACTCATTCTTACTGCAACTGCCAAAAATCCCTGACTATTTGGTGATGTCTCTCTAGCGAAAGCAAATTTCAGAAAATATTTGAAGGAGGAATGTAAATAAGAATATGATAAACATCTCTCCTTCAAAATTCAATTTCCTCCAAATTAATTTAATGGATATGGCCGGTACAAGCTTAACCCTTATGCTGCTGGCGGCTAATTTGACCAATACAAAATGTTGCAAAAATCCTGAAAAATGACTGAAACCCTGGCAAATGGGTGCTTATCTGAGAGTACTCAGCACAAGCTATCCAATGAATACTAACATGACAGGTTTTCAATGGTTTTCGAAAATCTTTGCGTCCCTGTGCTTTGGATGAATGTAGCCTCAGCATAGTAAGGGTTAAATGGGTTATCTAAATGGATACAGCCAAAACTAGCAGGTCTTATTAAGCTGATACAAATGTAATGGGTTAAGTATAAGGAATGCCATTATATACTTGCCCCTGGCCCTCTTAAAGCAAGGTTTTATTTGCAATTGAGCAAAAAGCGATTATAAAGGTCTCATTGTTCCTTTTAATGACTCTCTTTTCCTGTTATTTAACAAAGGAAAAACGTGTTGTGCTAAAACCCGACATCCGGGTTCAAGTGTGTATGTTTATGATAGGTGCATCTTAAACCAGATTGTGAATTCCCAGTGTTGGGACTTGGAAGACAAGTGTCCAAGAAAGAGAAAACGCACACTCACATGAATCAAAACTTAACGTTTTAATTGACGAATCCTTCATCAACCAAATTGCCCACATGTACTGCCTGCCATGTATTTCTTTGTGGGAGTCTTACCTTGACGTTGTTTGCATAAATTACCTCATCCCTTTTCCTACTCTTGCATCATGAATTCATCAATACCCTTCATTTACCTATTCTTCCATACATTCATTCCTCCATTCATTCCTCCATTCATTCATTCATCAATACATTTATATTCATTCACTCATACATTCATTAAATTATTCATCCATTTATAAACACATGCAGTGCATTATTTTCTTTGTATTCACATCTCTACTTATTCCTCCACTGTAAAATGTATTAAGCAATGTATTATGTATCTACTTACTTGTGCCCCAGTTCATGGGCTACGGTATATGCGAGAGCAAGACCGGTGTCTTCATTGACGTTACAGCTCCTATGAGGTTGGCACAGACCAGATACCTGTGACAGTCCCAAAGTACTGCACGGTTCATTCATACGCGAACAGATATTTTTTCTGCAAAAAAATACAAATAAATTTGGGTGATAAGAACTTTAATTTTCCAAAGTCGCATACATTTAGGTGCTCAGAGATTTTTTTCAAATTCACATAAGGCAGATGCTTTTCCTGTAAAAGAGTGATAGGAACTTTATTTGATCAGATTATGTAGGCATGGTATGTCCTAAAGACTTGTTTTGTTGAAAAAACATTTTCACAATCAAAATCTTAAATTTTCAAGATATATTAGCCAATTTATATGCCTGGAGTTTTCCCTTTTTGTCATCTAAATGATATGACATTTTTAAAAGTTGCTGAAATAATTGGATGGAATTTGGGTTTAGGGTTGCAAAAACCTTTCTTTCTGAAAACATTCTATAAAATCTGCTTGTATCTTCATAGTAAGGGGCTGGCCAATTTAAGTGATATCCTTCTATGAAAAATATTTGGAAAAAATCTGGACGAGAAATTTCAACCAGGTCCAAAACCAACAATTTATATACAGATATCTTAGTATATGTTAGTTTCATGTAAGGGTCTGAGCAGAATTGAGATTTGATTACTCTACCTTGTCATAAGTACTGCTACATCATGATGATTTGGATGTTTTTCGTTTTTTGGATTGATGCGTTTTTGCCAGCGACAGAAGCTCTGAAGAGTGTGGTCAGCATGGTGGACAATCTTGAGATTTTCTTGATCTTCTTGTAACAACAGGATTTTCACTAAGACGATGTTAACGGCATTTCCTACACTCGCATCATGATACATTGTTACTACCTGAAATACAAAAAAATACAATGAAATAAAATATAACGCCACACCATGTAGTATGTCAGTACATGAAAATACAATTCAATACATTGTAATAAGATATAACACAATACAGCGTAATAAACCACTACCTTTAGATATAATGAAACACAAATACAATTCAATACGATATAGTAAGATATAACATAATACAATACAAAACAAAGTAATACAATAAAAAATGATACAACATAGTATGTTACTACTTGAAGACTCAAAACATTCCAATGGGATGAATTACAAACCAATACAATACAATACAATATAATACAATGCAGTACAATACAATACAATACAATACAATACAATACAATACAATACAATACAATACAATACAATACAATACAAAACAAAATAATACCCCCCCCCCCCCTCCACCTCCTCTCGCCCCCTTTTCAAAGAGCTCCTCATCTAAACCTTTTGAAAGAGCTCATCATCTAAATTACAATATTGAATCTCTGCAGCCCCAATGTAGAAATATTGTATCTCCCTTTCTCCTGATATAGTATTTGGCGCCACCTGCAGGGAGGAACTTGCATCTCAAGTTGGGGGACGCTTCAAAGTTAAACCATCAAAGACCATGTCAAGTGACCCCTGAAGGGCAACATAGCATACTAAATTTCCAAAAACAAACAACTTCCCAGAAAATAATAAACAATGAGGCTTACTGCACATGTCTTGACAAAAGTAATAAGTCAATTATAGTCTAGTTTAAGAGTTGAAATTTTAGTTTTAGTGAAGAGTCCCACTGTGGTTCACCAAACCATATAAACCTATTCATATCTGTAGCCCCCCCCCCCCCCTCAAAAAAAAGGACCAAACCCTTTTTGGTGATATCTTCATTTCTAACCATACTGAAAAATCATAATAGATCATCAAATATCATACAGGATTAAATCTTATTCAATGCTTAGCCACAATATGGCAGAATAAAGTGACATTAACTGAAATTCACAATTTTAACTTCCCTAAGAGTTGTAGGTGTGAAAGGGTTAAGGGTGAGCAGCCATGCTTAAGTGTTGCTTGTTATGTCCATCTGGTGGTCAGATAAACAATTACACAACCCCGCCACCCCACCAGCCCCAACGACACAAACCACTGACACGGACGCTTCTCAAGCTAAGTCTTTAAGTGGCATCACTTTGATGGGATACACAACATATTCATACACAAAGCGTCTAGGTGATCTGACAGAAATGCTAGTACCCTAAAAACCAAGCTCAACTGAAAGAAATATCTGAACAAAAAATGTCTTTCCCCATTTGAGAAGGAATGTTTCATCAAATATTTTTGAAATATTTTTGTGGCTTGAGAGATATTCGCCAAAATGTGGGCCTCTCTGAGGTAGGAGGGGTTAAGTGCCTTCCCCCTAATGGCGTCATCTGCGTGTTAAGATATCACTTGGATCGAAGAGACGTTACATCAGAGGGTTACCAAACAGAACAGGGGAGTGTATATACCAGGCAATATGGGGAGCCGCACCACAATCCTCAGCTTACTTCAGATGGAGGCTCCCATTCTGGGAAACTGAACCCATTCATGTCTTGAATGTCGTCTGGACCTGTGATACTTTTGAAAATAGCTTTGGAATTAAGCACACATTCACATAATATTTAATGGAGATTTGCAGAAAGAGTTCAGATGAACATGTCCTTCAAATAGTTTTGCTTAAGTTTGCTTTTGTTTGAGAAATATCACCAAAATAGTTGTTTCGGCCACTGAAAGCCTAAGTAGGTTAACCCTTCCATGCTTGAGGGTCCCTCTGGAAATTGTAGTCAGTTTCTCTGATACCTTTCAAAACGACTTCGGAATGATAAATGAAATCACAAAATAGTTGAAGGAGAATTGTACCAATGGATATTTCACCTTTTGATTATTTTCCAAAATAAGCTTTTATCATAGGATTATCACCAAAATCATCAGGCTGTTTTAGGGTGCTACAGGCATGAATGGATTATGGGGAGACAGTATTTGACCCTCATTCCTGAAGTGGTCTGGTCGTTAAACCTATTGGCATGTGGTTTGCACAAATGAAATAAAATCTTCGGTCATAACTCATAAAATATAGTAATGATTGAAATATATTACAGATGTTATTAAAGTCAACTGGAACATCAACTTTCTGTCAAATATTACTACACATATTGCTTTATTGTGAAAATTCCTCCATAATCCTCAGACTTTGTGTACACTCCAGAGTTGAATTGATTAACACATTGACTATCACAGTGGCCCATGTGTACACTCTAGATGCAAATAAGTTAAAGCTTTCTATGAAAAGTGCTGTTTGGAAGTTAAAATCTGAAGGATATCTATTTTCCGAGCTCTAATCAACAGGTCTTTTTACAATATATTCAAAAGAAGCTTTTGCGAGGAAGATGTCATTAAATAGTTATGCCCTTTTTGACTGTTGTAGGCATGAATATGGTTTATCTTGCTGAACTTTTATCTGCATCATTGTATACCATCTTCAAATGCATGGAAGCAAAAATGCATGAATGTCCTGAGTGGAGACAGATTTTCTCCTAGGAGATCCTGGCTACAGACAGTCACCTAGACGCACAGACAGAACTAGACGTAGAGAGGGTTGGAATCTTCAGGAATCAGTGACAGCTCTACCCCAGACAGGCCATTAGCTAAATGGTGGGGAACTGTGTAATGGGGGGAGAGGGGGGAGGAGCTGCCATCACGAGAGCAGTACCGCAGCCAATTATACTCCCATAACTCACCCACTACTGGACTTTCTCACAGTCAACAGAGTGCAAAGCTAGCCTAAACTGCAACAAGCACAACCAACTCCATGGTGGCATGTCTTTTACTACCCTTACTATCATACTTCAGCGCCATCTATCCAAAAGGGATGACATCTAAATATCTAAACTCCATGGGTGTTCATACAATGGAAATCTAGCGCTATTCTCCACCAAACTAGTAGCTAAAAATTGTGTGAATCGGAAGTCTAAAAATGGTCTTCATAAGTTATTTACAAATATATAATTGAATGGATGTTAATTTTCAAAAGGTACTATTAAGTGTAAATTGATTAGTTGATCCATGCTCTGTATATATCCACCATATCATTAGGTAGATCTTCTATATAAGGAAATATTTTTAAATGAAATGAGAACATAAAAGTGTTGGAGGAAAGTTGTTGTTTGTGTAATGATTTACACTTTTCTTTCAGGTATTTTCAAGATTATTGTCCTTCAAGAAAGACATCTCACAAAATATTCAAGACCCTTATGATGATCAGATTGAGGAAAAGAGAAATTCAAATTACCATGTTCATTACAGTTAAGATGTATGTTTCAATATCTTCGTCTTGGTAGAATTCAGTCATCTTAGGATCCGCAACAATGAGTGTTTCGACATGACGCTCGAGACTGATCGATCGCTTCTTCCTGTGATGACCTTGAGTTGACCTTCGTCTCCGTTCCCATCTCTCTCGCTGTAATTCAGGACTAGCATGTCCACCTGAAATGAAATAAATACATTCTAGAGTTATCAGAAATTTACGCCATAGTTTAAATGCAAATACATAATCAAAGAAACACCATGCTGATGTGACACCTTAGCTGATTTTTTAAGTACTTTAGTGAGTTCAAAACCAATAACAAAGTCCTATTTAAAAGGGCTACTCCTACAAAGAGATGCAGTTACTGACATGGACCTAATATGCTTTAATATATTTCTAGGTGGTAGAGTTAAAGTTTACAAATCAGAAAAGTAGCTTCATAGAAATTTGGGTAAAGTTTCTTTGTTGACACTCTCATGCCTGTAGATTTTAGCACTATCTTTCAAGCAAAAGCATCTATTGCAAAATATTTGAAGAGGAAATGTTAATCAATCTTTAATCAACAACTTTCATTCAATAAAGTTATTTTCAAAAGTATCATGAATCCAGAAGACACCTCTTAATTAAGAGGAACTCTGGGTATGAAGAAGTTAAATTAAGAGACTACACCCATATGATATTTGTAGTACAGTACATAAAGGTATTCGGTTTATAGTCTTGTGTCCATCGAAGTGCTCACACGACCTTCCTCCCCTAGCAGGCCTGTACACCCATAAACCAATTCAATCCCCCGAGGGATATTCCAGAGCAGTTGGAAGCATATAGCACGCAAGCTCTAAGCACTGCCTTATTAATGCTAGGTACCCATTTTGCAGCTGGGTAGACTGAGGCAATATGGAATAAACTGTCTTGCCCAAGAACAGACCAAAGTGCCCCGGCCAGGAATTGAACCAGCGACCTACTGATTAATAGTCCGACACCTAACCAACTGAGCTACTTTGTCCCCAGTACATGTGGGTGTAGCTCCAAAATTTCTCTCCAGATGACGCTTTTCTCAATATTAACAGCGCCATCTATAGTATCAGTACTACACCATCCCAATTACTAGCTCTTATCTGCGTGAGGGGTAGGTGTGGGGACAATTCCACGAAGGCCATCAGTGACATTGAGGGAGGGTTTTATTCCTTCGCACTCGGCCGAAATCTCTAGAACCTTTCACTGCGTACATTTATTAGAGTGCATTTCACCCCGGCGTCAGGTCAAACCCATCTTGGGTAATAATATGCACCATTTCACCCTCCAAGCTGAAAACCATAAAAACCTTAATGTTACGTGACTCTCTCCATGAACCGTTACCGTATCTCAATACTGGACGTCTCCACTCAAACCCCGGCAAAAGTAAAGACAAGAATATGCAATCTCTTAGGATTTAATGATAGCTAAATCCTCTGCTTTGTAGCTCATTTGATAAGATACCGCCCATTTTTTTTTGTTTGTTTTTACGTTATTTTTTAGTGTGTGGCTGGTAGAGAAGTGGTTTTATTGCACTCTGCATACCAGACTGACAGGCCCAAGATACATGACACAAACAAGACATTGTTCCATCAGCCAAGATGGTCACCACAGCTCTTCATCCCTTTATCCTGATTCATCATTTTCTTTTATCAAGAAACAAGACCAGTTGCTTATTCTACACTTTGTACACACAAGAATGCATTTTTGCATTTGTGCACTTATGCAGTTTCAATATATATATATTTGAATTTTTTCCATATTGCCCTATATGGATTCACATCCATAAGGTCAAGGTCAAACAAGGTCAAACAAGGTCGCACAGTAATAAATTATATCATATCTGCGACAGCATTGCATTTTATTACCAATTAGTCCAGCCTCCCTATAACCTCAAGAGGTGAAAAAATAATGGATACTGTGTTTCTGGAACAATAGAGGTCCCTAGTGGTTTACAGCAACATGACAGAAACTTACAACTTTGACCTTAAAAGAAAATTTGATATTATGGGAAAATCTTTATAAATGTGTTAGTTATCAGGTGCTGATATTCAAGAGTCATTTTGTTATAACCAAACAGTCTTCTGAAAGAGGGATACCTTTTCAGAGGAATCTAAACAATATCCGCCTTGGAATCAATAGTTTATGGAATGAACTTCGTCAAATGAAATCTATCAATTCATAGTTATTCAGTAGAATACTTTCTGATAACAATAATTGCCTTTAATGGGAATGAAGGCATAACCAGACTTATCTTTTCAGCGTAGGTTATCCACAAACTGAAATTAATTTTATTGAATTCAAGAAAAACTAATTTTATTGAATTCAAGAAAATTTAGCAAAGTATATCAAACCATTCATTCAAACTTGAAATACAATTTCTTTTTGTATAACTTAAGGTTACAATGTAAAGTTTCAGGAATGCTTTGGGATAAGTCACCTACCACCACAGTGCCTTTAAAGTAAGGGTATATTGACCCAATGATGCTGATATTGCACCAAAAAACCTAATTCTTCTAGTGATATCTTAATCAGCACAAGATCTCTGAGAGGGTCATTTGAAAGAACATGTCCTCAAAGGTTCCTAAGATATTGCCTTCCACAAGTAAGATATCTGGGTGAAAATAACTGACGGCTCGAGATGTATGCTAAGTTAAGGTGATGCCCCGGTAGGGTAGTGTGCCCTAGGGTAGGGTGACCCTGCTCTAAACACCCAACAGGCAAAGTGGGCACTTCATTGAATGGTGATTTAAGGCACCTTAAGTTACAGATAACATTTGTTTTCCTTCCAAAAATATGCAACAAACTAAAGAGTGCAAAGTTAACATCATTAGCATGGGTTCAACCCTTTTGCGGCTGGTTTCTAATTTGGTCAACAAGAAAGGATGACAAAAAGCTGAGAAATCACTGAAACCATAGCAAATGGGTACTCATCTGATAGTACTCAGCGTGAGCTTTCTAATGAATACCAACATGACAGGGTTAGGATGATTTTCATAATTCTTTGGTTTTTTGTGCATTAGACGAAAGTAACCTCAGCAGCATAATGGTTAACACAATGATGCTGGTAGCACCCAAAGACTTTCCAACTATTTTACTATAATCTTTAGGAAAATATTATCAAAAATCAATCCATAACCAATCTCCTGGAGAGTATTTAAAGATAAAATGTCACTAAGAACCTAATTATCAACTCTTCTTTATTTATTTATTTTGCTAATTTAGGCTTCATTCAAAAGAGGCTGTCAAGAGTATCTAAGCTTTCTGATGATGACACCTGCCTACTCTAAGCAAGAATGCTTGGTGGGCATAACATTTTTACTGTGACAAATGCAAAAGTCTCAAGCAAAATTATTTCTCACCAAATTCTTTCTATCAATCAGCAAAAAAATGAGAATTAAAAGTAATATTTATGGATTTGAATAACCAGATGGAAAATAACAGTATAGAAAGAAAGTTACAAATATAAAGCTATGGGAGTTTCCCCGCATTTGTGACAAGTGAAAATGTCTTTTTGCTTAGGAGTTGACAAGGATAGAGAGAAAATTAAGCGTTCCGTATCCTAAGGGCAGTTTACGAGATACCAGGACAGCTCGCGAGAGCCACCAGGGACTGATCACACAGCGAGTTGTAGCAGCCCCTCGAGTCCCTCACTCGTTAAAGCAGTGCTCAGGTCACATGATATGTCACATGACAGCAGATGGAGCAAATCACCAGAGGCGTGTTTACAACATGTCTTAATTATCTCCCTGCCGGTGGGGTGTCATGAGATAGCCCTGTACCCCTCTTTTCCTTGAGGACGTAAGGGGCGGGGGAGGGGTAAATTAAGGGGAGAGCTTGATTTCTTGATCAAAGTGAAGCCAAGAACTAGACAGAGTGGCCAAAATGTTAGGATTCATTTGGAAATCGCGGAAACAATTTTGAGCTGGTTTCAGGACCAACTCTTTCGCCAATAATAAGATATGTGTTTTTAAAGAAATATTGCATATATATATATATATATATATATATATATATATATATATATATATATATATATATATATATATATATATATATATATATATATATATATATATATATATATATATATAAACATATCTATAAGTACATCAGGTTCTAAACATAACGTTAAGTAAAAATGTTCTGAAATTATCTTTAGGTAAACAATTCTGAACATGCCTTTAGTTAAAGAGTCCAAACTTGCCTTCAGGTAAAAGGTTCTGAACCAGTCTTTAGGTAAACGGTTCTTAACATGTTTTCAGGTAAATGTTCTAAACGTCCCTTTAGGTACATAATTCTGAACCAGCCTTAAGGTAAACAGTTCTGAACCTACTTTTAGCTAAACGGTTCTGAACCTACCTTTTACGTAAACGGTTTTGAACATGCCTTAACCCTTATGTTGCCGGTGTCTAATTTGGCCAATACAAAATGATGCAAAAAGCCTGAAAATGGCTGAAACCCTGGCACATGGGTACTCATCTGAGAGTTCTTGGCAAAAGCTTTCCAATGAATAACAACATGACAGGGTTTAGATGTTATTCAAAACTCTTTGCGTCCTTGTGCTTTGGGCAAAAGTAGCCTCAGCATTGGAAGGGTTAAGTAAAAGGTCCTATTGATGCCATTCTGTAAACTTATCTAAAATGTCTGCACTAGAAGTCAACATAACTGAAAAATGTGAAATCATTTGATCCGTTCGAGTTGTGAATCCTATTAGCACCTGTTTTGTGTTTTAGTCGGGTTCTGAGTAGAAGCCTTACAAATCAGGAGTGACATTAGGACCGGTTAGGAAGTGTGCAGTCGGCCATGATTATTGTTAAATGGGCAAATTAGTGTCAGTGGCCAATGTTTATCTACAAAGCCACTCAGGCGGGCATGACCTTGACGCCCTCCTAAGGTCATTACCCTTTTTTTTGGTTTGTATCATTTCCATTTTTTAAAACTTAAGTTTTCTCCATGTGGTTCACACATTAGAAAGTATTAACTTTAAATGAAATATGATAAACATCACATATTTAAATGTGAATTTCCCTTTTTGCGAATTCCCTGTTTTTTCATTGTTGCATCTGGAGTGCACACATTGTCTGGCAATTTCAAACATAACGTTTAATTTGAAATATATAAGAAGAGTGATTGTTGATCAGGGGGGGGGGGGGGGGGGTGAGCCTCTTTGATCCTCGTTGCAGTAGGAGATAAAGCAGGCACGAAGGCTTAAGGACAGAGAGCAGTGACATTTTTAGCTATCAAAAATTGATAGCCCAGTTTGGTTTGTTTCCCCCCTGGAGGGGATACATCGTAGCGGACAGCATATGCTTTGACCCTTTCTTGTCTTTTCTTGAGTATTTCTAAATAGGTGTCGTTTGGACCCGTGATTCTTTTGAAGAAAACTTTGGAAAATGTTGGAGGCAGCCTCAGAGAACCCAGGTAAAAGCTTTAGTAAAAGTGTACATATTTACAAGAAGAATCTGTGACCGTTACCTGGTCTATGTTGGTCTGACATAGATGACACATCTAAAACAACCAACCTTGGCAACTTTCCATAATGTTGAAAAGAAAACTGTACCCAGATTACCTCCTGCATGGCTGACAGTGGCCAACGGACGGGTGCAATATGGTGCGCCTGGGAGATTAAACAGCGCCACCTATCTTCACCTGACAAAACTAGAGCCTAATGCAGCAATGGAAAACGTTTTAGGGCATTAAACATCCTTGTGTAGTATCTGACGATACCACTAAGGATTGGAGACTTAAATGCCGCAACGATAAACGTTTTATGGCATTTATCATCGGGAGGATAGTATCTGACGATACCGCTAAGGGCTGGAGGCTATAAATTTAGTTTGATGAGCTGCTGACAGGTGGCAGTGCGATGCCGAGTGTTTTTTTGTGGCCACCAACAAAGCTCTGCCTGTTCAGGTCTGAACGGTATGCGCGATGTAGATTACATATACCATTAGTCAGATTATAGCACTATAAAACCGCAATGACTGTCACAGAATATTCTGATATGAAATCAACAAGAAAATGAGATAACCCACATTAGAAAAGAGAGAAAAGAAATAACCTACTTATGAAAACAACAAAGAGAGAGAAAATACACAAATAATACCAGATACATAAAAAAATTATTAAGGAAGACCTTTAATTTGTGTGAGAGCGAAAGTACTGACTGTTCCAGCAACTTTATTGATAAAAGCCAACTAAAAAGATCAAAAGGTTTTTTCTTGGTTATATACATTTTACATCTATGAATGAAAGTCAAAGCTATCCCTCTCCAAGAATAGCTTTATTGATGAGTTATGTTCAGAGTTGTCAGCCCATGCCGCACTCCAATAGCAAGCTATGGAAAAACCTCAGGAAGTTCTCTGTAGTAAAGCAGGAGCCAGGATGATTAGCCCGCAGTCTTTCAGAGACAAAGTGTTATTGCAGGCCCTGCGCCAAAGTTTAATTTGCCATGAACATGAGCAAAAAGACGGCCAAACACATGTTGAGGCATCTCAAACATAGGAATAAAGGGAATGCTCAACAACAACAATACCAACAACAACAACAACAACAATAATGATAATAATAATAATAATGATAATGACAACAGCAGTAGCAACAACAATAACAATTTAATTACCACTGGTTTCTCAATCTTCTGACAAATATATTTCAAAATGACTGACTTGCATTGCATCATGGGATTTTTTAAAAATTACTTAGACAAACAATTGAGGCTGCCTACAACTTTTACATTTTGCACTACACAAGAAGTGAGGGCAGTCGTATGCTTGCAGAGAAGCATCGCAGTAGATAAGACACTATTTGGCATCCCCTTATCGCTCCATAGCACCCCCTGAAGAGGGGTTTAGCAGCATATAAACATCAACTGCTCTTTTTTACGCCAGTAAGATGGTGTTTGCACGGAGTCTTGATGGTAACCAGTATGTTGCCATAAATTTTATTGCCACTTTTCTGTTTGATGCTTTTTTCATTGACCCTAACCCCACCCTACTACCAAGGCGAGTCATAGTGCCCAGGTAATCTAAAAAAAAAATTATACCTCAGAAAAAGGCAAGAAGAAAGTTTTGCAAGAATGAACTAAGCACCAGACAACAGAATCCCTACTGGGAAATGGCGAGGACAGGGCAAGAATTCTAGCACTATTCCCACCCCTTTCCAACCACCCCTACCGATCACCCTTTCCCAACAACCCCTTCGGGCAGACCTTTTTAGCTGTAATCCTTAACCCATTAATGCTTAGGAGTTCCTCTAGCAGTTGTCGTCTGGATCTATGATACTTTTTCCAATAACTTTGGAATTAAGAATGATTTTACAAAATATTTGAAGGAGAGTTGTTGATAATGTTCTGATGAACATTTATCCTTCAAATATTTTTCTACGTCTGCGTTTGCCTGCAAGATTTCATCAAAATTGTCAGGCTGCTTTTGGCCGCTGTAAGCATTAATGGGTTAATCCGCATAGTACAATAATAACTTTGGGAAAGCCCCTTCCTATGAGGGTAGTGTGTCAGTGTGGGACATGCACCTTGCACCACACCTTACTGAACTAATTACTGCATTCACCTGGTGATTAATTATCTCTTAATTAAGGCACAGACCAACTAGATCTATAAATAGACAGCATACCACACCTTAACCTATTCATGCCCGGAGATATACTTGACAAGTGTCGTCTGGACTTGTTATACTTTTAAGGATTACTTTGAAATGAAGCACAGATTTGAAAAATTCTTGAAAGAGAGTTGTAGGTAGAGCACTGCTGAACAACTCTCCTTCAAATATTTTCTATATATTGTCCATGCTGGAAAGATGTCACCAAAATTGTCAGGCAGTTCTGCCTGCTACAAGCAAGAAATGGTTAGCCGTTCATCCCAAAATCAGTAGTTATGTGATATCTTTTTGATGAGAGTAATTTTTGGAAAATATTTGAAGAAATTGTGATTAGAATCCATCCCACAACTTTCCATCAAATAGTCTGGCAGTTCAAAATTAATTGTGCCCAACACTTGCAAAACAACTAACAAATAAACAAAATGGCATATAGATAAGTAAATCTTTTTAGTTTTGTATTCTATTTTTGTTTGTTTTTTCTTTTAAGTGTTCTGACGTCTCTGACTGTCTTTTTCAGCAGCAAGTTGCTCTGTAATGATTGATGGATGCGACTTTTGCACCATCTTTTAACGAAACCAGCAGCGCTCCTTATCATTTCCGTATAAAAACAATGGCAGGCACTTCCTATGATCACCTAGCCCCGTCTTAAATACAAATAAACGTCTCCAAGTCTCAAGGAAAAACCAAGGGAAAACGCTACTATATAGCTTACTTTATTGCAATCTTTTTTTAAAAAAGTCACTTAGTTTCCACTTGGTAAATTAGGATAGCGTTGACCTTTGTAGTTTTTCCAGTGACCGTTACACCCCTCTGTTCTCTGGCGGCGGCGTATGTGAGGATGCCCATGTATCGCCTTTACAATGAGGCTATGTGACTCAACACATGTATCCCTTAACTCTTCCATTCCCACAATGCTTCACTCTTTAACCCTTCCATTCCCACAATGCTTCACTCTTTAACCCTTCCATTCCCACAATGCTTCACTCTTTAACCCTTCCATTCCCACAATGCTTCACTCTTTAACCCTTCCACTCCCACAATGCTTCACTCTTTAACTCTTCCATCCCCATAATGCTTCACTCTTTAAATCTTCCATTCCCACAATGCTTCATTCTTTAACCTTTTCTTTACCAGAACTCTCAACTCACTAACTCCTTCCACAAACTACTTCATTTACTAACCACTTCACACCAATATCCCTCATTCATTAATACTTCCATTCCCACAATGCATTGCTCTTTAACCTCACCATTCCCAGAATCCTTAGCCCACTGACCCCTTCTTTTCCACAATGCTTCAATTACTAAGCCAATCATTCACATACTTATTCATCACTTAATAATCCTTTATTTTTAGTGTCATTCATTAAACCTTGCATTTCCTACATTTAGATGTGCATTAATAACCTTTATTTCCAATTGCTTTATTCATTAACCCATTCATTCCCACAATTCTTCATATATTAACATCCTCATTCCCACAATAATTCATTCACTCACCAGTTCATTCCTATATGTTCATTTATTGATTGCTTCATTCCCAAAATGCATCTTTCATTAATCACTTTATTCCCAAAACTCATGAATCATTAATTCCTTAATTCCCATGATGCATCAGTCATTGTTCCCTTCATTCCCATAATGCATCATTCATTAACCCCTTCATTCCCATAATGCATCATTCATTAATCCCTTCATTCCCATACTACATCATTCATAAACCCCTTAATTCCCATAATTCATCATTCATTAATGCCATCATTCTCACAATTCATTATTGCCATTATTCTCACAATTCATCATTCATTATTGCCACAAGCGAAACCCTTCATTCCCATGATGCATCATTCATTATATCTTTCATTCCCACATTTTGTTGATATGATAAAACAAACTGTTTTGTCTCTGATCCTCCAGGGGACAAGGGTGACTCAGATAGTTCATCCAAAATGACAAATCGCTTCTCAATAAATCAAGCAGCGTTTAAATCGACACAGTGCGCTTTCTGGTCGAAGGGCACGTCTTATCTAGGATCATTGAAAACCGCAGATAATCTTTGTCAATGAAATGATGGAGATGATTTAATATTGATTATGATTTATGCTCCCTGCACAGCAGGATGGCTCTTGAGAGAGGGGCAATGATCACCTGTTCAAACCACACACCTTTAACCCAATAATACTCACAGCAACCAAAAGCAGCCAGAGAATTTCTTGAATCTTTCAATCAAAAGAATACTTGGGAAAAATATTTGGGTCAATGTTTAGTAGATCATTAGAGATAAGTGTTCTGCAATAATTTGTATAATCATTCTTAATTCCCAATTTATTGTCTAATGTGTAAAAGATCCAGATAACAATTTCAAGAGTAACTCCATGTATTAATTAACCCTTCCAATGCTGAGGCCACTTGCGTCAAAAGCACAAGGACGCAAAGATTTTTGAAAATCATTCAAACCCTGGCATGTTGGTATCAATTGGATAGTTCTTGCAGAGCACTCTCAGATGAGTACCCATTTGCCATGGCATGGATAATTTTCCATGTTTTTTGCATCATTTTGTATTGGCCAAATTAGCCAGCAGCAGCATAAGGATTAAGCATTAATGGGTTGACATATGCCTGGATCGAGGATACTAGGATCTAGGGTACTTCTGACAATAACCTGGCAATTAAGAACAGTGTGCAAAATATTTGAAGGGGAGTCATGTTCTAATCAACATTTGAGCATTAAAAAGTGTGAAAAACAAAACAAAACAGATGATGGGATCAAAAAGTAAGTTATTGACTATTTTTGTCAAAGAACAAGATACAGTTGCATACCTTTAACACCACAGGCGCCATCTTCATGATGATTCTCCTCCACGTGAATTCCGCTCAGCTCATCGGGAAGCGCCGATCTCTTGTAGACCAGGTGAGGATGGTGAGGGTCCTCATTAAGGTTGTGATCCTTGACCGGCTCGATGAAGTAATCGCCTTCGTTCGTCCTGAGATAACCAGTCTGAAAAAAAGCGAGAAAGTTTTTGAAAAACAGAGAATATGGCAAGGGGGCGGGACAAAGCAAACAGAGACAACAAAGCACGCCACCAGATTTAGTTGACCTATCAATATTTGAGTTCCTCAAAATATTATCATCTGAATCTTAAATACCTTTGAAACTTTTGAAATTAACTCTTCCGATTCTGAGGCTACTTTCATCCAAAGCACAAGGATGCAAAACTTAAATCAAAATTGCAAAATATTTTTTGTAAAAGATTAGAAAATATTTGATGAAAAATTGTTGATAAAACTCGAACCAACATTTCTCCTTCAGATATTTTCCAAAATTTGCTTTGGTTGAAAAACATAGGACGTTTAGGTGTGCAATTAAAGTTTAATTTCAAATCCAGATAAGTCATATACATTTTATACGCACAAATATTAGAATAAATTCATATAATAGAAAACAAAATATATATACCAATAAGGTTTATAAATACAAGTCATATTTTCATTATTTTGGAAAGTAGACAATGTAAAGTAAATCAGTGGGTGGAGTTTGAGTTCTAAACTGCATATACTGATATAAGTGCTGCCATCTATAATTGAAAGGTGGCATCAAAACTGGCATTACCCTAAGCCTGAGTAACAGGATACAACCCTCCCTTACCATAGTGCAGTGGTTTACATGGGGTGTTTCAGTGGGTTATGAGTGGTTGCCTACAGTGGTGCCACTGAGAAATACAGTGGTACCACTGAAAAATATAGTGGATAGTACATGGGTCTCTCAAGAGCTATACACCATCCCCCACTTTCCTGGAATGTGGCCCAAGAGCCTTGCTGTAGTGGGTTTATTACCACTTTTTTGTACCACTGAAATAAAAAGTGCCCTTTAAGCCTGTCTGAAGTGTCCCGCTTTTGCAAAAGCGGAGACACTTTATTGGGGCTTCATGGCCACTTTTGCAAACAGTGGTAGCTTCATAGTGGTCCCACTGTTTTGGACAGTGGTAGGTGGGCCTGCATACCATTGCATCGGCAGTTCTCTACCACTAACAGATGCAGTGGTCATACCACTGATCAAGAGAGTGGTCCCACTATTCCTGACAGTGGTTTGATCATCCTATAATGCTAGTTGCAGTAGATTTACCACTGTTCAATGTAGTGGTCCCACTGTTTCAGACAGTGGTAAAGTCATGCTTTACTGCAAGATGCTGTGGTTTTCCCACTGTCAAAGAAAGTGGTTGACCCACTTTCTCTGACAGTGGTGGTCATGTACCCCACTGTAAAATGCATTAATTTAGCACATCATTCAGGAACTTGCGATCATCTGAAAATTGCAAAAATAAAAGTCAAACAGTTATCTGTTTTTATGGTTAAAGGTTTGATCAGGTATACTGATGTAAAAATCATGAAATTGAGGTGATTCATATTATCTGACATTGAACAATAAATTACTGTTACAGCATGTATGTTTTTACTTTAATTGTTATTTTGTAGTCGGCCATAGGATTATAATGCATGGCAACATATTCTGGACAATTATTCTAAGATGTTCCTGTTTCCTGTCTGCTAATTGTCTCTCCAGTCTATGTAAATCTTGATGGACTGTAGACCTAACATTAGCCACATATCATAGTTTGCAAGGTTCCCTTCTCCTGAATCATGGAATACCCTAACACTCTGACACAGCTGATGTAAATAAAGAGAAACTCTATATCATACCCACCTTATTTCAACATCATAGTCATTTCTAAATCATATGTCAGCATGCCTTTCCTGTCTAACCTGAGTATTTCATCTCACCTTGCATTTTCTGTATTCAACAGCAGAGATAATCACCTGCCCTTTTGACTGAAATAGCCTTGAATTTATCCTTTAATATACCCTAACACACAATTTGTCTTAGTTAGTTTTTCAAAATTCCCCTCACATCATTTACAACGCACATTTCTGTCAATGAAATCAACCCACCTCCTTCTCTTATGCTGTCATTCTGTCAACTGTCACAATTTTTGAATAACAAGGTCAAGTTCTGTACTAGTTGACCCTATTGTTATGTATTATATACATTCCTACAGATAAGGAAAAGCCTGCATCTCCGGTTTATTTAGTGGCCCCACTGTAATCAGCAGTGGCCCCACTGCAAGAAAAAGTGTTCCTAAGATAAACTAAGTTTTGAAAGCCCCATTATAGTGGTTCCTGATATATGTGGAATTTTTTCAAGATACATATGGGTTTATGTAGTGGTCCCACTGTAAGAAACAGTGGCCCCACTGTAAGAAATAGTGGCCCCACTGTAAGAAACAGTGGCTCCACTGCAGGAAACAGTGGTCTTACCACTATGTTAGACAGTGGGGCTGACTCTGACAGTGGTACCACTTAAATACCCCATTTCACAGCTTTTTTATGCAGTGGGCAGGCTTACTGACCACTTTAACCACTAAGGCATGGTGAGGGCTGCCCCTGACGCCCTATGCCATCTTCAGATAATTGGAAAAATCTAAACATTGTAGATGTCGAGTGGTGTTAATGTTTTGTGTTGTTCAGCTGAACTGTTGTTGTACATCTGTCATGGAAATGGTGGTCAGTTCGCAAGCTAATGGCCGGTCTGGACGGCGGCTGTCAGTAACACTGCCCCTATCTTGTTCTGCTAAGTGACCGGTTGAAATGTGCATCTCTCTGCAGCTGGTTCAAACTTAAAGATGACATCATGGAGTCTACCGGGCAAATCCTCAAAAGGCCCAAAAATGTTTTGAGTTAGATAGAGTCACAGAGTCACAAAGTAGCTCTTTTGTCATGGTTTCAAGATCATATATATATATATATATATATATATATATATATATATATATATATATATATATATATATATATATATATATATATATATATATATATATATATATATATATATATGTATATATATATACATGCATGCTTTATTTTTCAAAGTTTTTTTTCAGAAGTGTTGTGTATCAGGACACCCTTTCAACAAGGTTTCAAAGCGGTGAACACATGCAAATATGCTGAAACATTTTAACTCAATTCAGAAAAATATTTGAATGAAATTTGTTGTTGCAGTTACGTACAACAATCCCTCTTCCAATATTTCCCAAGTATTACACTACATGATGAGTTTTGTTGGAAGTTGTGAGACCATATGCACAGTCCAGATGCACATGGGTTAGCCCAGAACTTGATCCCAGCCTCAGGACAATCCCAGTGGACCAGCCTCCCTCGGGCTTCACTTGTAGCAGTGCCCGGCTATCTTATCTGTTGATGGTACTGCTAATGGTGCGCCTATTACCACCAGATACAGCAGACCCCATACCACGGCCCTGGGGAACTATAAAAGTCAGATATGTCTTTAACCTGTCTACAGCCAGTCATGAGGACTGTGTCCTATCAGCCCGAGCAATCGTTCCCCCTCCCCTGCTACGCTTTCTCTCTCACCCTGTATGCCTCAATGGGGCAGTGTATCACTTTCTGAGGAAGATCCCCATCCCTGAGTTCACGGACACCAGTTTGACAGGTCAAATTGTTTTTTTTTCAACCTGTTTTCAGGTTGCTGTTTCCTGTTACCACACACAGATGCCATGTCTTCTTATTGAGAATGTGTAATAAGAGGCTCTTTAACACATTCGGAGGAAGATCTCATCCGCGATCTATGGTTTAAAAAGATAGAAAGATAGATAGACAGAGAGAGAGAGAGAGAGAGAGAGAGAGAGAGAGAGAGAGAGAGAGAGAGAGAGAGAGAGAGAGAGAGAGAGAGAGAGAGAGAGAGAGAGAGAGAGAGAGAGAGAGAGAGAGAGAGACAGAGAGAGAGACAGAGAGAGAGACAGAGAGAGAGACAGAGAGAGAGACGGGGAGAGAGAGAGACAGACAGACAGACAGAGACAGACAGAGAGACAGACAGAGAGACAGACAGAGAGAGAGAAGAGAGAAGTGAGAGAATGGAGAGGTAGATGGAAAGTTAGAGGAGGAGAGGAGATAGAACATGTGAAAAAGAGAGAGGAACCGTGTGTGTTAGTGTGAGAGAGTGTTGCACTGTCGGACTAAATAAGCAGGTTTAGGGATTGAGGTTTTGACATGCCCTGTAGCACCAACACACTTAGCTATCATAACCCATTCACTCCCTAATTAGCCTGTAGAGACCTGACTTTTTAAGAAATATTTCTCCAAAATGCCAACTCTGAGCATGAATGGAGCTGCGAGTATGGTTCTGTGCCAGTGGGTAACTAGGAAATAGCCAAGCAGTGGTTGTGGGTTGATGTTAGAAGTCTGGCACCAACCATATGGTCTCTTCCCATTCTTGCCCCGAGCACCAAAAACAGACCTCACTATTTTGGTGATACCCTTAAGTTAAACACATATTTAGATAAAATAATTGAATTAGCAATGTTAACCAGAATGCAACCAACAACTTGCCTTCAAATATTTTGTGAATTAATTCTTATATCAAAAGTATTGTAGATCCAGATAACATTTTAAAAGAGAATAGTCATTTGTGCCTAGAGATCTACTTGACCAGTGTCATCTGGACCTTTCAAATTTTTATAAATAACTTTGCAATGAAACATGAATTTGCAATATATTTGAGGGAGAGGTGTAGATAGAGTTCTGATGAACAATTCTCCTTCAAATATTTTTTTAAATATTGCTTTTGTTAAAGAGATATCATCAAAATTGTCAGGTGGTTTTGGCTGCTACAAGCATAAATGGGTTAATCCTGATTATGCTTCAGGGTGAACATTCTTCTCTCAGTGTGCTGCACTAGGTGTTTTTTTGGCAGAAATGCGTTGTTTTCCCGTTTTTGCAAATTTCTAGAGAATAATCTACAAAATTCACGTTTCAAGGAAATCTTCAGTATATTTGGTGATAGGTGTAGTGGTCTCCACCTAATTTGGGGATGTTATCCGGCCGCTACTTTGCTCCTAAACGACCCTTGAGACCTGTGTAAAAAGGTGGATGATTGGTGTGTGTTTGGAACTGGTTTTTGCCCTACTCTGATACAAGCCAGAGCATCATCAGTGTTAAACCCTACACAAACAAACCAACAAATTACTAACAGTCTAGCCTATTAAGAAAGACCGCTTTATATGGAAAGACCCAAGCATCATCCAGTAACAGGCAGGTGGTTATTTGTGAAAATACTGTATCTTTCACCAGGGGTTGCTGTGGTAATTAATGAAAAGTAATAGAAATAGTGTTTTTTTGTCACTATGGGGCACCATTGCTTGTGGTAATAAATGAAAGGTTAGAAATAATGTATTTTTTCGCCAGGGGGTTCATTGCTGGTGGTAACTAATGGAAGAAATCTTTACCATGATGGCTATCCTATATGTCTCTATAATCAACACACAGTGAATCCTGGGGTATCCAGTTAATATAAAAGGATGATTGAATGAAAACAGTGTGGTGATATAAGAAAACAACAGCCATGATTTCAATCAAAGGTCTCTGGTGTACCTAGTGCTTTACAGAGGGCTTTCACTTGTATATCTGAAACACTGCAGTATACGTACCGTAAACAAATTCTGCATCAACCCTAAATGTAGCTGAGATATCCCAATTTTTTTTAGATTTTCCTATGAAATTCCTAGGAATTCTTTCGTTATGTAATTCAATGCTTCATTCTGCAATGGTACTTTAAAAGTGTGTGTGTGTGTGTGTGTGTGTGTGTGTGCGTGTGTGTGTGTATGTATGTGTGTGTGTGTGTGTGTGTGTGTGTGCATGCATGCGTTCGTGCATGTGTGTGTGTGTGTGAGTGTGTGTGTGTGTATGTGTGTGTGTGTGTCACTGTGTCTGTGTGTCTGTGTTCTTTTGTTATTAAGACAGCCAGTGATATTAATTGATGAATATTTGGTTGACAGTAATAATTTAAACAAAATCTAGGTCAGTATTCGTGACCTTGGTCTTCATAACCGACAAAGGAATTTGTGTAACTCTTCCATATTAGAGGGCAATATGGTTGATCTTAGCGACTAGATAAGCTCCTGAAATCAAATACACACACATCTCTCAAGACTGCATTCCTGCCTAGTAGCCCAAAAAAATCCTAAACAAACAACTTGGAATTACGACATGTGACACTGTTATGACCATATTTTTGACACCTTCCCATGTTTATCTGACGTAATTGGTAGATTTGAGAGTTGTTGTTTAGGTGACAACGTGATAGTCGCCTTATAAAACTCATAAAACGGTCACTTTTTTGTGGTAATTTAATTTCTGGGGTTGACTAGCAGTAATGCGCTTTGCTGTTTAACTTGGCCGATCCAAGATATTATGAGAGACGAGACAAGAGCACTCTGCAGGAATAGTTCATGGTTTTACACTAATGCAAATGTAGAGAATATGTTTTTTCAACATTTTTTTTATATTCTTAGACCATTGAGGCATAGACACAAAGTGTGAAAAACATATTCTTTAATTTACATTCCCCATAAAGAATAAAACCATTATATGTCAATGCTGAAGGTGCCCTAGTTAGTCTTTATATTAACCCATTAATGCCCATGGTGGCTAAAAGCATACCTGACAATTTTTATGAAATCCTTCTAAGAAAAGCCTAGACCCCTAGTTGCAGGAGAAATGTTAATTGAAATACTACCAACAACTTTCCTTCAAAATATTTCCTAGTCCCAATGAGTCAATGTTCTACCCTGAGTTGACTTCAGTCCAGTTTTATTCCTAAGGTGGAGCCACTGGAGCTGTGTTTGAGTTTCTGACCACAATCACTGCAAACTGTGCTGCCATCTAAAGTTTGATAGAGATCGACATCAAACCTACTTCCCATCTTTTATCTGACTCAGCCTGAGAACCAGGATACTTTACCAAGCATGATGGCACAGAGATTAGCATACTAGAAAATGGTTCTTTCATATATAACAAATTCTAATAAATCACCTGCATTTGTCAACTTCTGTATCTTCAAAGATACCTATTTGTCCATTTCCCATTGACCTTTGATTCAGGGTTCAGCCAGGGGTCGCAGGGGTCAAGTAGAGCAATCGAACTGTCTGGACTCTTGTAACCAAAACACTCAAAAGCCCATTTCTATCAGTGCAGTGTCCAGGGCCATGAAATGATAATAAACACATAAATTATCACACAGCACTTAGTGTATGCTCGTATGCTTATAGCTATGGCAGTCATGATGACATCAACATGGCTGCCAGACATTAAAATGTCCAAGGGGGTATAATCATCACCCTGTAGTCCCTCAACGGACCCTTGTGAAACCCCCATTCTATCATGGATGACCACCAAAGTGGTCTGGATGACCACTAGTCCATTGGTCAAATGGTCAGCTTATCTCCCTCCCATGAAGGGGCCTGGATTAGTGCATTTCACACCCAATCAACATAATGCAGGTTTTATGGTACAACCTATAAAACGGGTATTAAATGGGTATTAAGTGTAAGCTGTGGGGTGTTGGGGTGGAGAACCCACAGGGTGGTCCCGCATGTGGGTACAGGTGGCAGGGTAGCACCAGGGTGGGACATGATCCCGGACAGGGAACCCAACATGATCACCAGTGGGGTTTGTTTTTGTAACAATAACAGCTAAATATTATGATGTGTATGTGATAAGTATATTGCTGGGTTCCTCATTGAGAAGATAGGTTTGTGGGGCTGTCCCCAGGTGGATCCACCTTGAGTGCATTTGCTGGGTCACTCAGTCCTGTGAACAGGAATATTCAAGTAAGTTAGAGAGAGAGAAGATCTATACCAATATTTCTCAAGCTTTTTCCTGGGAAGTGCTTAGGTTCTCAGCTAAAATCCCCAATACGATACAAATATGTTCAAAGCTTTTTTCCCGCAAATTTTTAATCTAAGATGCAATTAGAAAAATATTTAGACATATCTCAAATGTTATTCATTGGAACTCATGAAAAGTCTCGCTTAATATTTGAAAGTGTAGGAGAAGATTCTTCTAAAACATTCTCATACACTTTAAACATTCCAAGACTTTTGGATTTTGCACCTTTATAATTTTCAAGGTACGGTACTATATCGATATTTCCTTAACAAAATGATGTATGAACACTAATTTTGATAATACAGCCTGCCATCCAGGGACCTAATTTTCTTAAATTTAGCATTGTCAGCTTCGGGTATTTTGCTAATGAATAGTGAACTTCCTTTACGTGGAGATATCTGAGGTAGCAATTGAGTCAACTTTATGCATACCGTAATTTCGCGTGTATAAGACGCACCCGTATATAAGACGCATCCCTTGTCCAGGCCTTTAAAATGATGTATAGGCCTTAGCTTTGTGTATAGTGCGCACCCCCATTTCGGGATTATCGTAGGAGAATCAACTCCTCATGAGTAACGCTAGAAAGCCAGTAAAACGCATATTGAGATGTGTGAAATGTGACATCACCGTGACATCAATGCGTATCACCCTGCATCGGTACTCACTACCCATTGTCCTAGGCATGTCACATGGATTGTAATCAGTAAATTCTAGCGGAGGGTGGTTCGGTAATTACAATTCATCAATGACGAGGCAAACATCGATGGGCATTGTATTGGCCGCATTATAATTGTAATTGGCGATCTCTGAGTGGCCTGGTAACTCGATGTAAAAACACCCTAGATTTCTAGCTTTGTGTATAAGATGCACCCCCCCGATTTGAGTGAAACAATTAGTGTAAAAAAGTGTGTCTTATACATGCGAAATTACGGTATTTCAAACCCGTATTCAATACTATACAATACTTAACTTTTTGGATAATACTTTTTCCTATTTGATATTAGTATCCGGGTAACCCATCCCTACAAGTCATGGGAATTACATTTTCACTTAAAATTTTAAAGTGCACTTGAAATGCAGTCAACTGGACACTCTAAACACTTGAGGACTTTACTGATGTTACAGTTCAGTAAGTATCAATATTGAGTCCTCAACATAAACAATGCTGGTGTCTGGGATGAGGCAGACCTGACACGGATTCAACTGCGTTTGTTACCCTAATGCTTCCATCATAATTAAGGGGGGTTATTACCCCACTAGGCTTGCTGGGTGGTAGGGGGTTTATCTATTTTATGGGCGCGGTGATCATAAACAATGTGACAGTGATGATCTTCCTCTCTGGGGGGGCGCTAAGTAGCCATGCATGCTTGTAGTCATGGTGACAGCTCTCTGCCTGCTTGTGGTCACGGCAACAGGCTCTCTTAATGATACGCATCAAGCGTTCCTGGCACGGTCTGCCTAAGTTCAACAAACACTTAGAGATATATCTGTCAGTTGTCTATACCATCCTTCATTCTTTTCCCATCTCTTTTCCAAACTCTTTGCTACTATTAACCCTTTTCTTATTACCCCTTTTTCTCTTCTCTAAATTCATTCTTCTATCATCCCCTTTTTTCTTACCCCTTTTTCTCTTCTCTAAATTCATTCTTCTATCATCCCCTTTCTTCTTACCCCTTTTTCTCTTCTCTAAATTCATTCTTCTAGCATCCCCTTTTTTCTTACCCCTTTTCATCTTCTCTAAATTCATTCTTCTATCATTCCCTTTCTTCTTACCCCTTTTTCTCTTCTCTAAATTCATTCTTCTATCAGCCCCTTTTCTTCTTACCCCTTTTTCTCTTCTCTAAATTCATTCTTCTAGCATCCCGTTTCTTCTTACCCCTTTTCTCTTCTCTAAATTCATTCTTCTAGCATCCCCTTTTTTCTTACCCCTTTTCCTCTTCTCTAAATTCATTCTTCTATCATTCCCTTTCTTCTTACCCCTTTTTCTCTTCTCTAAATTCATTCTTCTATCAACCCCTATTTTTTTACCCCTTTTTTCTTCTCTAAATTCATTCTTCTATCAGCCCCCTTTTTTCTTACCCCTTTTTCTCTTCTCTAAATTCATTCTTCTTTCAGCCCCTTTTTTCTTACCCCTTTTTCTCTTCTCTAAATTCATTCTTCTTTCAGCCCCTTTTTTCTTACCCCTTTTTCTCTTCTCTAAATTCATTCTTCTATCAGCCCCTTTTCTTACCCTTTTCTCCTATCCTCATTCCTGTATCACCACCCATTTCTTCCCCTTTTCTCTTCCCTCTATACTCGTTTCTGTATAACCCTTTGTCTTACCCCTTTTGTCTTTCCTCAACATATTCCTGTATTAACCCCTTTTCATGCATCCCCTTTTCTTCTTCCATCCATTTACCGATTCCTATATAATTTGAAATCTTCTGTAATATGTCTTTTCTAATATTACTCTCAAAAATATATGTTTAAAGCTTGTGGCTGGCAAGTGGTGGTTAAATATTCAGAACAAGTGGTTGGATTCAGTAAAATTGCACTCCACCATCCATACCTGTAAAGCATGAATATGCCTGGCTAATCTCTCTCCCTCCCTCCCTCCCTCCCTCTCTCTCTCTCTCTCTCTCTCTCTCTCTCTCTCTCTCTCTCTCTCTCTCTCTCTCTCTCTCTCTCTCTCTGGTCTCTCTCTCTCTCTCTCTCTCTCTCTCTCTCTCTCCTCTCTCTCTCTCTCTCTCTCTCTCTCTCTCTCTCTCTCTCTCTCTCTCTCTCTCTCTCTCTCTCTCTCTCTGATTAAGATTATTTTGGAAAAGAGGAAATGTTCATCATCATATGTATGTATTTTTGACAAAGGGTCTCCATCCTACTTTGCTTCACTCCCTCCTTTTCTGCCGGGAGGGGCAGTGCGGACTGCCAATCTGGGTGTTCTCATGCTGGTGAAGCCCCCTGACAGGGCACATATGTTCTCCCGTAAGAGATTGCATGCGTGAGGATCGGCCATTTGACACATCACATTCCTGGTCAGTTTATTTACATCCTCCATCATCTTGGGCCATAATAAACCGGCCTGCCCTGACCATAAGGTTCCCCACCGCCGCTGCCGCGCACTTACATGCTGATCTTGGCCACTGCCTTGATATGCCAAATTCCCTTGCATGGACAAAGTGGGGTATTGTAAACCATGAAGTCTGTGAGGCGTGTTCGCAGAGAGTGTAGGTAACAGTCATATTGAAGATTTCAGTGATTTCTGTAGAAGGGGGTTCTGTTTTTACAGAGAGGTAGTTCCATGTCAATGGTTTTACTCACAAAAGCAGCTTGATTACTATGATTATATCTTGTATAGCTTAGTTAGAAATATAATTGAAGGAGAAATGTTTATCTTTAACAAACTACCAAAAATTAAACTCTTTCAAATATTTTGTAAAATCATTCGAAATTCAAAAGATATTAAGCAAAACTAAAGGAATTTGAAAGTTCTTAGCAAGAAAAACAAAAAAAAATTGAATTGTAAAATGGGTTCATTGAACCTTTCATCGCCCTGTGTATCAGGAACTGTAGGTATTGCTCACTTACCCACCAATTCTGACCACTGCCTAACCCCAAATTGATATGTCAGATAACCTAGCATGGACAAGTTGGGGATATTGTAAACCATGTATGTATCCATTGCTTGTTTGCAGTAGGACTAGGTATCGTTGAGTCATGTCCAAGCGACCAATCGGCATGGAGAGATATAAGGTGGCCGTGGTTTATTTAACGATTCTGCCCAAACTGCCACTTGGGGGCATGCCATTGTTGGTATATGTAAAGTCTGTTTATTTCTACTGTGAGTATTGCTGACCGGCGGTCAGTTTGAGGGATACCTGCTGGTCAGTTTAGTTCCTGACAGCCTTCATATGGCAGTAAAAAAGACAGCTTTCGATCATCTCAGTCTCTGAGTACCAATATAATCGGTATTAATAGGTGCACATTCTTGCATTTTTAACATAGACACAACAAGCACTTAAAAGGTGTACAAAAATGTATTTCACTAAAATGTACTGTCGAGGACCTTCAGAGGAACTTTCATGGATCTTGTTATGTATATTGCCTTAAGCATTACATATGTATTGTCAAGGACTTTTTAGAGGTGTATTTTTGTGGACCTTGTCATTTATGGTACTGCCATGGACTTTAGATACCGTATTCCCCCGATTAAGCGCACCGTGTGGGTGCAAGTTGGAATTTTTTTCTGTAGCAGAGGTTTTGTCAAACATTCGTATAACCGCACTCCCCACATACCGCAACAAGAAATGGACGATAGATGGCAGTTACGGTCGCCATCTATTTACCTTCTCGTTCTACTAAAACAGTAGAAATTTAACATGAGGAGACGATCTTTGGCGCTTGCTGGTCCCCCAAAATTGGTGAAAAATTGGGGGGGGGGGGGTTGCGCTTATTTAAGACAGTGTGCTTAATCGGGCGAATACGGTATATACTTTTCATATATGCTGACATGGGCTTTACATTTGTATTGTCAGGACCTTAAGAGGTGTACTTTCATGGACCTTTTTGTGTACTGTCAATCAATATCCTTCAACAACCATAACAAGTTCACTTCCAACTTTTAATATGTTTGCAAAAAGCAATTAACCCACAAGTAAACTAAGTAATATTACCTGCTCAGATACATAAACAAAATCTCAGAACCATTACATGATGATTGATCAGCAAATTGCTTTCGTAGTGCTGTACGCATGGCAGAAACTACCTGAAAACCTCTTATTCTGATATCAATGAGCTCTTAAGAAACTGACACCAGCCATGTTTTATAGCTACCTAAATTTAAGCGGCGTTTTCATGTGCAATTGGGTGCTTGATTTGAGGCTAATGATTTGTGGAGCGGGCTTTTTGAGATGAAAACAATCATCGCTGGAGCCACAGATCCTCAGTGAAGTCCAGACTGAGGGCAGACGTGGGACTTGGGGCGAATTTCAAACGCCAAGAAAAACAAACAGAAGGGTTATAAAATGCACTTGACGTAATTTATGATGTTCTCTCATTCAAGACTCAAGGCTGTTCCTCTCTAGAGCTAGTCTGCATGTCTCTGTGGCAAAGGTATGAGATGCGCAAATAGGGCCCAGAAAGACTGCTGACCTATGAAACCCAGGCTTTCCAATCCCTGATAGTGTCTTGTCTGTGGTTTTAACCAATTAATCCAAAAACAACCTGACAATGTTTATGAAATCTTAAGGGCAAAAGCAGGATTGGGAAAATATATGATCTAGCCATATCCATCAGAACACTTCTAACAACTCTCCTTCAAATATTCTATAAAAATCATTCTCAATTCCTAAGTTATTGTCAAAAGTATCATAGATCCTGACAACAATTTCTAGAGAAACCCCAGCATGAATGGGTTCATAGCTTCCTGCCACTTAGAGATCCATGCATTCCAATCCCGGGTAGTGACTTGTCTGTGGTTTTAATAGCTTCCTGTGTGCTGTCTGTCTCTCAGTGTCTATCTGGTCAGTGACCTTGGGTCAGCTAGAGACATTGGTCACTGCCAGCTCTATCTGACAGACACCCTACACAGCCTCTCTAAACAAGCACTGACTGATACATCTCAAATAGAAACCATTATCGCAATCTTGTCTCTCCCCTCTTACAAAAATTCTTATCAGCCACAAAGTATTTAACATCTGAACTGGCCGGAGTATGTCATTCTTTAAAACAAGTGTCGCTGTTTAAAAACACACTGAAAAACGTGCCTTTTAAACAAGAAGTCCATCATGTCTGATTAATGAATGGCGGTCACACCGAGAGGGGTGTGGTAAATCAACATGGCTACCTGTCTTATCATCCAATCATCAGCCTCCTCTTCACCGACACTGACACCAAAGAGGACCACTCGGAAAAATAAAGACCTTGGTCGATCTTCCTCCAATTAGCAATACATACCGCTGCTTAATTTCTCATCAGAAAAACAGCAAAACTTGACCCTGCACTAGAGAGATGTCTAATTGGCAACTAGGGAAAGTAGGAAACTTATCATAAATGGTTGGTGTTGACTGTAATGTTGACTTGTGTACATCATTACTAGGTAATTTGACAGACATGATCTCCCCTCTCTTCCAAACTAGCTGCAGATGGGAACATACATATGGTCGGACACTGCTACAAATATTTTGATAAAAAAGCAATATCTTATATTGTTTGACTGAAAGTTGCTATACCTTCTAGATTAAATTAAACTAAACAAACAACCTATCTTCAAATACTCAATATAATTCCAAATTATGTTTGAATGTATAATAGATCTGGACAATATTCATTTTGAGCTCTAAAGGTGAATAGGCTTAAGAATCCAGAGATTGAGATAGATGTCATAATGAGAAAGAAGAGGAGGAAGAAGTTATTTCTAATTGAGATCTTTTTTAAATGCATGAAATCAATAGAAAAAATTCAGAATGCTTTTGTTTCAATTTTAAAGATTAAAATTGTTTATCAATCTCAGCATCAGATGATCAAAACAACCAAGAATTGATAGGTTAACGAGTTTGTGTATGAACAGGTGGGCACCCCACAGGTAGAAGTCTGACAAGATAACGAGCGATCCCACAGGTGTGAGAGAGATGGTACAGGTGAGGCCAGGTAATCCCCAGGTAAACACACCTAATACTCATCACAACTATCACCCCAATGCTCCAACAAGTTTGTTAGCTGAATGTATTATTATAACGATGCTCCAACAAGTTTGTTAGCTGAATGTATTATTATTACGAGAAGTGATCAAGATCACCCAATCGGTTGAGAACTGCTGGTTAGCCGCCTACTTAAGCACCATGGAAATGCTGATTAGAGGGTGTTGATAAGTGTGTGTAGATAGCGGATGACTGAGGATTACATAAACCAATCCCTTCATCTCTTACAGTAAATATCATATATGACAGGACGATTAGATTATGCGCAACATCTAAGTCATTATAGACCGTCAGTTATTATAACTAGGATTGCATACTGTACACTGTGTTAAGATTGTGGCAGTTTAATCAATGCATACTTTGCGCACCCCTGGAGTCCGCATTTATTAAACTGCACACCATTATTTGGACATCCTATCCCTTATGCTAGTATCATACAACACACTTGTCAATCAAAAGCAGTACACAAAATTAAACTTCACATCAAAGGCAGTACCTGCTAAGCACATTATTTTATATTAGCTGCACACAGGCTCAAGTCCAGTCAAGTTTAGCTTGCTAAAATTTGCGAGCATTGAACTTTTGAAATTTCAATGATTCCATTACTTATATATACATAATAACTGCATTGCTCAGAAAGACCCCACGTCATGGTGGTCCCTGGGCTGAAGTGTGGTAGGACTTAAGGTCTACTACTGACCTATGGTCAGACCATGGAACTTGAAACAGACCTATTTCTGCCAAAGGTCTAGAGCAGAAAATATGGTTAATATTTTTTTTTCTCTTTGAGAGAGCTAGTCAGTCTATGAGTGTTAAGCATATACTATGTGAACAGGTTACAAAACCCATATATAGCTGCCCTTTGAAATCAATATACTGATACATTGATTGATGATAATATATGATATCCAGGCAAGGTACTTTTTACCAAAAGCGAACATATAGTGCAGTTTTTATGATTTCTCCATAGGTCGCAATCTGAACTTCCCAGCCATCAAGGTCGGAGGTCAAGTTGCAAGGTCATCTTTGAGAAATCACTTCATACATTTCCGAGAGCCCTCATGAGTAATAATCGGCTACTTTTTAGCGCCTTCCCGGTGTAGACACAGCATTAAAAAGCCAGGTAACTAGGTGTAAAAGCCGGCTATAAAAACTCGCTCTCGGATCTAAGGAGGTACAAAGGTGTGGTACAGGAGAGCTCTCTGTGGACGCCTATTGATGTGGTTTAAAACTCGGGGTTTAACGCAGGGGCATGCTGAAGTGGCTGCTCAGACGAGAATAAAAATACACGACTTTGGATTAAACGCCGTTTATTGGGCAGGTGTGACAAGCATAAAGTGGGAACAGGAATCAATTGTTTCTGCTCTCAGGGGGGCGTTGGATACAGTGATTTGGGAGTTGTGCATTTCAGAGTATTCCATGCAAGCGCAACTATGACAAATATGAACATTTCTTGAGCCTTCACCAAGACATGTGTTCCTTGCAGTATGTGCCTAAGTGCAAACTTATGATTAGGGCTTAATAAGGCGAATAAAATCCTATAGAATAGATGCACATAGGTACTTATTTAAGATAAATATATATTAAACATTGAAAGAGAGAGAGAGAGAGAGAGAGAGAGAGAGAGAGAGAGAGAGAGAGAGAGAGAGAGAGAGAGAGAGAGAGAGAGAGAGAGAGAGAGAGAGAGAGAGAGAGAGAGAGAGAGAGAGAGAGAGAGAGAGAGAGAAGAAGGAGAGAGAGAGAGAGGGGGAGAGAGTGAGAGAGGGAGTAGAGGCAGACAGAAAGACAGACAGTGAGAGACAACATTCATTGCATCTGATGCAATTACGGTAGCACAGGACATGTATATAGCCCATGCTTCTAACTACAGATACCCATGTCTCCTTCTACTTGATAAACAATACTTATCCATATCTCACTTACTTACATAAATGTCTAAACTACTTGTGCATGTGAAATCTTAGGAAGTAATTTATAGTACTGACCTACAGGGAGGTTATAAATAATAAACTTTTGAATGAGATTCTATAAGTTTCATATTTAGCTAATGATATCATTTCAAGGTTAGTCGAGTGGTCTACAGATTACCAATGACTGAGCACTCAATGTCTCTCACCACTGAGGGCCTGCCTTGATAGCTGAGTGGTCTAAGGCATTGCCGCTGACTGCTGGCTGTCTCTCACCACTGAGGGCCTGCCTTGATAGCTGAGTGGTCTAAGGCATTGCCGCTGACTGCTGGCTGTTTCTCACCACTGAGGGCCTCCCTTGATAGCTGAGTGGTCTAAGGCATTGCCGCTGACTGCTGGCTGTCTCTAACCACTGAGGGCCTCCCCTGATAGCTGAATGGTCTAAGGCATTGCTGCTGACTACTGGCTGTCTCTCACCATTGAGAACCTGCCCAGATAGCTGAGTGGTCTAAGGCGTTGCCGCTGACTGCTGGCTGTCTCTCAACACTGAGGGCCTGCCCTGATAGCTGAGTGGTCTAAGGCATTGCCGCTGACTGCTGGCTGTCTCTCACCACTGAGGACCTGCCCTGATAGCTGAGTGGTCTTAGGCACTGCCGCTGACTGCTGGCTGTCTCTCAACACTGAGGGCCTGCCCTGATAGCTGAGTGGTCTAAGGCATTGCCGCTGACTGCTGGCTGTTTCTCACCACTCAGGGCCTGCCCTGATAGCTGAGTGGTCTAAGGCATTGCCGCTGACTGCTGGCTGTCTCTAACCACTGAGGGCCTGCCCTGATAGCTGAGTGGTCTAAGGCATTGCTGCTGACTGCTCACAGTCTCTTACCATTGCTGAAGTTGAATCTCACATTTGAGAGAGTAGCCAGTGACTTAGGTAAGTTGGTGGTTTTTGGTGGGTACTCCGATATCCTCCACCACTGACAACTGGCTACCTACACCTCAGTCGCAAAATGGCAGAAAAAGTGACGTTAAATGAATTTCCAGATTCCAAAATACCATTAGGCCTCCCTGCAAGCCAGAATATGAGGGGCAGAGATTCATACATCATCATGAATGGCAAACGAATCATTAGCAACCTCACTTCAGCCACTGACCCAAGGTTTCATCCAGAGAAAAAGCTTGTTATTTAAGCTGATCATTGAGAGCTATTAGGGGTGGTGCCATGTACTTGGTACTGTTGTGATCTACCATATAGCACCACTCGACTTATCACAGCCATATATCACCATATAGCACAGGCTATGATAAGATATCATCACTACTAAAGCTATTAATGCTACATAGCGAACAACTCCAGCCTGACAATCTGAGTGAAATACCACAGGTGAAAGCATGATTGGGAAAATACTTGAAGAGGAAATGTTTATCAGATTGCTACCAACAACTGTCTTCCAAATATTTTGATAAATCACTCATAATTTTCATGTTATTGTCAAAAGTATCATAGATCCAGACAACCATTTTAAGAGGAATACCACAGCATGAATGAATTTATGACAGTCTTACTCTACCTTTTACTAGGCGTCAACGGGAGAGAGGATTTTCATGGTTGCTGCAATAGGATTTTTATTGTGCTCATGTAGGTGTTTCTCATATAATTTCTTATATTTTAAGAAATAAATCAATTACTGAAATTAGACAATCAAAAAATGGTTGAATGACATAGAATGCCTAATAATCGATAATAATGATCTAATATAAAAAGGTACGTACATTTAAAAAAAAATGATAAAAAGAAACATATGCTATAATCATACATGAACATCAGATTGGTTGTGAAATCTTAGGTGACATCATACTGAAATGGTTGATAAATGGAAGAACTGATTGAATGTGTTCATAGTAATAGTGACACTAATATTCGTAGTACTACATGTTTTCAATTAGTTTGCACTATCTAGCCTCCATTTGTCGAAGAGGTAGATAAATGCGAGTGAAAGGAACAACCTGGCGCTGACTCTTTCAATTATAAAACTACCCCGACTATGCCAGGTCAGCTACAAATAGAGATGGTCTTCTGCAGACATTCTTACTTTAACCTTTTCACTACTGAAACTGTCAAAAAAAGTCTGATCATTTTGGTGATATATTTTGGGTAAAAACTTGTAGGAAGAAATATTCAAATATATATAAATTTCAATAAATATATAGATATTCAAAATATTTGAAGGAGAATTTTCAATCAGATACCAGTCAACACATCCTCAAATCCTCATGTTTTCTAAGACAAAAAAGCACAATATTCATTCTTTTTTCCAATGAATTCTCAACAATTTTGAAGATTTTTGTGTCTTTCCTGTGTGTCTTTGGGGCAGGAGAAGCTGCAATGGAATTGAATCTTTGTGAGAGAAGAAGTTGGACTGGAATTGCTCCGAGGTTGAACTTGCCATGACGACTGCCGTAATAATAACATATGGTGCACCTCTACACTTCTGACATTTTACACAACTTCTGACACAAAACAACTCATTTCTGACCAGCCCGGCCCCTTAACCCATTAATAACCACAGCAGACCAAAGCAGCCTGACAATTCTCGTGAAATCTTTCAGGCAGATGCATCGATGGGAAAAGAATTGAATGAGAAATGTCAATCAGGACACCGCCAATAACTTTCCATCAACTATTTTGCCAAACCATTCTTTATTCCCAAGTTATTGCCGAAAGTATCAAAGATCCAGACGACTATTTCTATAGGATGGGTTAACTGCTGGTCCCTTACCATGCCCACTTGAGAGGGCAAGTCATGCACAAGTCAAAACACTCTTGTGTTTTCTGCGCTTCAAAGACATACCTTCCCAGCGCTAATGACACGAAGATCATATGTCGTATGATTGGTGCCTTCTACCAGCAGAACAAACTCTGCAACATATTCATGTCTTTAACCCATAAAGCTCACAACAACCCAAGCACAGGCTGACAATTTCAATGAAATTGTGTAAGCAAATACAATGTTTGGGAAAATTTGAATGAGAAATGTCCTTCCAATTATTACCAACAACTCTCCTTCAATTTTTTTGGTAAAATCATTCTTCATTCCAAGGTTATTATCAAATGTATCTTAGATCCAGACGGTAATTTGTAAAGGACTCTTAAGTAAACAGTAATGGGTTAATCTTAATATTATGTCTTTAGAGCCCAAAATAGGTCTGTGGTAATTGAAGGATATTGTTTTATCAGGACTGACAACCTATAACTCTCCTTCAAATATCTTGTGAATTCATACATTATGGAAGGGTTCTTGTCAAAATCAAGTGTCATAGTTCCAGACCCCACTTCTCGCAGAGAACTCTAGGCCTGAATGGGTTAACCTATCCATGCTTGGAGTTCAAAATATTCCAAAGATAGTTGTTGGTTCCCAAAAGGCCCAACTATTTTGCTGAATATTTCTCAATCAAGAGCCTATTTCGGAAAATATTTGAAGAAGAAATGTTGATAAGAACCTAGCCTACAAATCTGCTTGAAATATTTTGTGAATTTATGCTTCATTCCTAAGATATATTCAAAAATAATACAGCTGCAGACGATACTATCAAGAAGCAGGCTCGGCATGAAAGGATTAAAGAACACCCGGGTACTCTGAGCATGAAAGCGTCAATACCACAAGCAGGGACACAAAAACCATTTGTCTAATGATGGGTGCATTTTACTGCTAGAACAAACACTTTAAGAGGTCTTTCAAAGTAAATATATGTGCAGAGGCAAAATAAAATGGAATATGATGGCGAGAAAGCACAATAAACCCTATGTTTGTTTATGGTACCGAGGGGGTGGTGCGGAGGGGGTGGGGGTACGTGTCTTAGATCACTCACCACCCCAGGTGGGCCATCACCAGTACCTCCAGGTGGTCTGTAAGTAGGTACCGCCTCCTTGACCTAGCCTAGGGTCAAGTGGGGGCGGCCATCTTGGGTCACGAACCCATTGAAATACAACAAACCCATATGCTCCTGGTAGCAGTGTAAAGAATCATGTGCTTTCTGTGAGTCTTCTATAACAATATTTTCTCAGAAACAAAATTAAAATGATATGAATTCCACACACTTTTCATGTTGCGTTTTAATGGTGATATTGAAACAATAGTTTTTATTAATGTTTTCTTCTAATCTTGATGAATTATGAGCTTACAAAAAGGACCTTTATCGATCAATAGGTGAACAAATAGGAATCAATCAGAACCTATATCCATCATTTGAGGAAGCATAAAAAGATCCCAAAATGCATCTCTGAGAGGCATATAGTCTTAGCCAGCAGGGCGTCTGGGTGTCTTTTTGGACACCCAAACCCTTAAAAAGAACCCCTCAGGACACCCAAAAAATTTGTGAAGAATTTCTTAAAACGTCAATTTCAAGCATATAATGGAATTTTCTCATCTCCATATAATTCCTATGACATTGTATAAGGATATCATGCCTTATTTTGATAGATTTATACATGTTTATTGTTGAAATGTGAGTATATTGTGGTCCCCCTTAAAATTTTGGACGCCCAAAAATTTTACAATTGCCAATTTTAGGCACCCAGTTTCCAAATCCTGGCTAAGACCCTGCTGAGAGTCCTATATGTGTGGTTAAAATTGGGGTTTTCTGAGGTACTAGTGTCAAATAATTGGCTAATCGCCTAGGAACTACCACAATACTACTATATACTAACCACATTTATACTGTAACTGGGACTGCCAAATACTATGGGCTACTGGTGTTGGTGGACCCTGCAAGGCTGGGGGACTGCCAATAGCTGGAACCACTACAAACCACTAAATAATGTCGATCTTGCCACAAGGCATTTGATATATGTAGGTTCATTAAGTGCTAATCATATTCAATTACCTAAATAATACCCTCCGATATACAACCAAAAAAGCATTTGGACTTGACAACTAAAAATATATCAATTCCTGCAGTAAAATAGGTTTGAGGCTATCAGGAAAGGCTTTTTTGAATCAGTTTGATAATAGATACCATAACAATGTGAGAGTTTGTCATTGTTTAGTTCTGCTTCTGAATAACAAGCAATAATCTAATTCAGATGATATCAGGGATTTGCAGTAATGTGGGAATGTTGTGACATATATATTAGTACTATATTGGTGATTGTTGATTGGTGAGACTACCTCAACAAGTTTGACAAAAACTGTAGATTTTGGAGTATTTGATTCTTAAAGTTGCTGCTTGTCCTGATCTATCTATATGTACAAGATGGTGACCGGCAGGCTCCAAGATATGATCTTAACATTCAAGAGTGTTTTTCAGTATTGCTTAATGTATATATAATCTCAAGCCTAATCTCTAAGCTCCCTCCTAGCAGTCTGAAACTTAACCCATTCATTTCTTTTCAAACTTCTGAACAAAACAAAACTACAAGAAGCAATATTTCAAACATATTGACTTGCCCAGAAGGGAATAGTATGAGTGAAATTTACTTGCCCTAAATCAACTTTTTCCAATCAAGACAAGCTGGGCAGCATCTCTGCCCCACCACTGGAAGTGAAATTTATTTAGTCTCAACTCTCAAACTTGTCTTGTCATGACCTGAGATGAGTAGACCGGGATCGGGTACTGTACATGCATCATCAAATGTCGCTGCCTCCCATCTCCTTGGCAACTATCTGACCTAGAAAGGATGCTGCATGCTAATTGCACAGATCAGATCACGTGACCAAGGCTACACTGCGTAACCCGAGGCGCACATACCCTAGGTGCTAGCATGCTGTGCCTATGGCGTTGCGGTTCAAGGGGATGTATTTCTCTGTCATGACTAAACTCTGCAGAGTAGGGTGACGAAAAATCTCGACCAAACCTAAACCTGTGCCATCTGCAGTGTTTCGTGCTTGATTACCGTTCAGACAACTTCTCCTAGGGCGATATATACATTATGTCCATTTGGACATGGAGAAAGCGTGCGATCCAGCAATCGTTTCTCTAAATATTTATTTAACTTGTGTATTCCACAGGTTTCAGTTTCCGCAGATCTGACCAGACAGTTGGGTTTCCCTGGGAGATCACTGTGAATTGAGGATGCGGTTACCATCGGCAACAGAACAATAGGATACTGGGGGGAAAACATCTTCAGGCATTACTATGACTCACGGAATGTAACAATAAGTTTTGCAACAGTTTAATCAACGTGTGACGAAATCATTTAGTACAACAATAGAACAGAGGTACAATTTCATGAATCAATTCAATTTATTAAATTAAACAATTACTTCATGAATCAATTCAATTAATTGAATTAAACAATTAAATCAGCTGAACGATTGCTTGCACTACATAAGTCAGCCTAGATGTACCCTAACCCTCGAGGAGTTTACTTAAACTCATTCGAGCCCACAGCAACAACAAACACCTTGCTAATTTTGTGATACACCTCTGATAAAAGCAATTTCCAGCAAATACCTAGAAGGTCAAAGACTAGCAAGAAATGATTTAGTAAAAGCCAGTAAGGTAGGGGGCTAACGAATTCATAAAATCAAGAATATTTGTGAAAGAAATCAAACTAAGATGAACATAAAACACCTTTTTAACTCTTTATAGCAATTTCTAAAAATTTGCATCAATTCATTTCAATTCTATGTTATGGATGATTTAAAATTTAACTTACATGAATGTATTTCAATAATCAGTCAAATATTTCCATTAAATCTCAAGATTCATGAACAAATGTATAGCACTATCAAACCTATTGGAATGTTTATTTGCATTTTTTCATTGATTTGACTCAAACTTTTAATTCATTTTGGGGGTGATTTAGATAAATTTAATATCAAATTTACAACAAATAACAACCAAAGCTGAGTTGAGTGTTACAGTCCTAAAATACATTCATTCTCAACTGCATTGTCATATCACTTCCCACCTGAAGCCTGGCCAGCGTGAATTCCTCCAATACTGCACCGCTTCACTTCACATCAAAGGCACACCGACAAAAAATACATATTTTGTCCGAGAGGAGTTGACAAAAAAGCTATCTCTCCTCAGCGTCATGTTCGCTGGTTCTCAATAAACCCATATTAATTATAGGGGAGGGGCACTACTACCTTTAATGGAGTCAGCGAACGAAGCGATCTAATTGGTCGACCACCTGAGAGGCTTTCAAAGTGGACATTGATGAAAGTAGTTGCGAGTGACCCTAACTGTCGCGCACACTTCAAAGGTGTTTTGTATTTGGTCATCGGAGGACTGGCCTTCTCATGCCCTTAGCTGCACCAGCTGCAGAGAACCCTCTCCAATGCCAAGGTCATCTCAAGGTCATCGTCGGGTGTAGGGTTGCCTTTCTGCTTCAACATGTCATAATTGTCACATTTATAAACAAGGTTTGCCATCACTCCGCGTGAACTCTTAGAACTCTGTCAGTATTCTGCGTATCTTCAGCGATCTTCAACAATCCTGCCATCGATGACTGCACGTGATATTTGAGACTACTCTGTAGTCGTTGAATGCTACAAAGCAGCCCTAGGGTTTGAGGAGAAAATATTATTGCTTGGGAGAGGGGATAAGACACTGTGTTCAGATATTATTTGTAAGGACTCAGCGGGGTGCCACTCCCCCTTTCTTGTATGAAACCCTCCCCATTCAGCCTCTGCTAAATACACTATGATTTTCTCAGCCATTTTCTCACAATCTGAAAATTCCAGAGCAGGCGCCCTATGCTCATTCTTTCAGTATTTTTTAAGAAGAGGAGAATCATGGTGTGTGTATGTGTGTGTATGTGAGGTAGTTGGGAGGGGGGTGCCTCATTCAGTTACCAGCATATCAAATACTTTAAACCTATTCAATAAAATTAACCCTTTAAAGCCTAAAATACACTGGAATCCTGTACCCACCTTTAATTGCACATATCTGAATATCTAAATTTGCATATATTCAATGGCCACTGATTGATCCCTGTCTCTCACCAATGTGGGCCTGTCCTGATAGCCGAGTGGTCTAAGGTATGGCCACTGGCTGATCCATCTCTCAACAATTTACACTTACAAATGACTAATCACAATTTAGCTGCAATATGGCAGAAAAAGCCGTAAAGAAATGAAATTTTAAATGCCAAAGGTTCATCCTGGGAGTGTGTGTATCATCAGAGGTCAGTGATGACAGGAGGGGTAGAGGGGTCTGTACCGGTGATGTGGGGTTGCAGGGTGCACCCCTACCCCTCAACCTTCCCCTGAACCCTGCCACTGACAACCGCCAGGGTCACTGCCAATCAGCTCTCAGCAAAACCATTTCAAACTTCTGCTGGCCAAAACTTAACGAAAAAATAGACCTACAAACAACCCCAGATCACATACAGGATTCAAGAGTGGAGATGTGTCCAATAGTGGGGTTAGTTTTTGAATTCAAAGAAATTACACATTTCAACTGTTTTATACATATAATTGGGTCTGTATAATTGATTATGTACTGATGAATTGAATTATATAGCCAAAACTGTTTTATACATATAATTGGGTCTGTATAATTGATTATATACTGATGAATTGAATTATAAAGCCAAAAACTATAGAGATATCAATGACTACCAAACATTGATCTTGTATGATAACAATGATAGTGATCATGATGATAATGACAATTACAACACTGATGGTAATGATGATGATAAAATTCTTGTTAGAATTCACCTTTCTTGAGAGTGTTGTCATCAAAATAGAGTCAAGCCTTTGTTGAGTGCTTCAGACATAAAAGGGTTAATCAAATTCTGCTTAGAATCATTGGAGAGTGATTCCTCATCTTCCAAAAGAACGGCAAAAAAGTTCTGCGGGAAAAACCCTTCCTCTTGAAGCATACAGCAAAAGCATTCCGCCGCCAGTGGACAGAGAAATCCTGGCGCATCTCGCAATGATGGATGACAACCGCAGAGTCGGAGAGAGAGAATTGCCACCCAAGGTCAAGGTCACATAGATTCACTTTGCGAAAACAGAACTAATGAATCAACATTGCTTTTTGTCCGCCTACGAAAGCAAGAAAACCGCAAAGATGTTATTTGCAGCTGAAGATTTCTATTTCTGCCCATGGACACGGCTAATAAATGACCGCTGATTCGAGGATGGGAATGCAGAGCCAGTAACAACAGTGATATATTATAACCAGCCAATGCAAATGTGAACGCCCAAGAACTTTTTTTCTTTTTTCTCCATCCTGTGTTTTTTCAAAACAGAAAGCATTCTTTTGCTTAAATAAAACCACCATAACTGCTAAGGATTAACGATCGACACTCATACTTATGACTGGGAAGGATCGATTGTTTTACAAATTAACTAAACACAGGAAGTTTAAAGAATGACTGTCACCAAGGCAACATCATTCTCAAGGTCACAGCCAAGGTCACATCAGCAAGGCCAAGATAATGGTGATTCATGTTTTAAAGACCTAAGTGAGATACTTAAAAAAACAGGCCTAAATAATACCCAGTGGTGAATACAAGGAAGTATCTTTAGCAACGTTGGGTCTAAAAATAAACCGAGCACACTTTGCTTTGCGGTTTGAACTCAGTGTTTTTTGTTACCGTTAATCACAATTTGTTGCACAGATAGTGAAGATAGTATACAACTGCTGAGGTCAGGTAAAACATAAGAGTCTGTCAGTACAGCAACAGAGGCATATATAGGAGCTGAGTGTAGTTTGTAAGAGGTATTTTCATATATAACCAAAATCTGAGGGAAGTGGAACTTTGACTCTGATCCGCCTACCAACCATACAAAGAAATCAACATATACATCGGATGATGTACTACATTACTTTTTTTTTCTAAGATTATATCATTTTTGCGTAAATGAATATTTTGCAGCATCCTTCAAAAATTCTCAAATAATAATTTTCAATAACTTTAAAAAAACAAAACAAGACTCATGAAAAAAGTTAATTTCAAAGTATGGTATTAAAAAAAACATTTCATTATATTTTATCAAAAAATATTTAAATTCTAATTTGAAACTGGTAATATAGGTTTTATTGAGTTAACAAATTGGCGACGGTAGGAATAGTCCCCAGGTCAATGGAACCCCACAGTCTACGTCTGCAAGAACAGTGAAAGGTATATTTTTTCAGACCACATTTTATGCTGTTCGCAACATGTGTGGGGCATATTTCAGGAAAAAAATCCTCGCCTCACAAGAGACTACGGCTTGTTTGAAGGACTTTTGAACATAGTTGTGGGTTGACTCTTCCATGATAGCTTCACAGTTGCAGATACAGAGGGAACTACAGGGGGTTTAATTTTGACAAGCCCCCCCCCCCCCACTTTTACGAACACCCTTTCACAATTCACATGCTGATTTTCTCGCTCAGAATTGTCACTTTTCTTTAGTTTTGCTTAAATCCAATGAGACATCTACTACCTACCCTATAAAAATGACCCCCCTCACAGAACAAACCTCCTACACAGAACAAACCCTAATGCTAACCCTAACTTTTCGGACAAATCCACATTTTCCAAACAAATCACTCATGATCTTTTTAGATAGAATGACTGGAAAGTTCAGTTTGTAACTTTGTGCACCATAACTGAAAAGTCGATGCGGCAATTCTTCAACCAGCACTCAAACAGACTATAGTAGTAATGCACACAATGTCTAGAACAGACAGCGACCACATGTCTGTCAAGTCTACGTCTAGCCTCACATTTTCTGGGTCAAACTGCGAGTAATAACCCTTTCATGCTGAAGAGTTCCTCTAAATTTCGTTGTCAGGATCTATGAGTTTTTTTATAATGATTTTGGAATCAAGAAAGATTTTACAATAATATTTGAAGGAGATTTGTTGGAAATGTTTTGAATGATAATTCTTCTTCACATGTTTTCCCAATTTTTGTTTAAGCCTGAAATATTTCATCAAAATTGTCAGGCTCATTTTGTCCACTGTGGGCATTAATGGGTTAATGCATATGCATGCAATGGCCAAAAGCAGACCGACAATTGTGGTGAAATGTTTCAGGACATCATTTGGGCACCCACAATCTTAAAACACATGTAAGAACACCCAGATGTATCACCCAGTAATTACTAAACATCTTAATCTAAGGCATATAAGTTGAAGATTTTTCCATTTTCAATACACATTATTTCAAATAAAAATCGTTAATTTTCATTGTCTGTTTCTCCATGCATAACTGCTTGCTGTTGGCTCCAATATATAAGAAAGGAATAGTTGAAATAAATGTATTATGTTGACATACCAGCCATGTTAATATGATCTATGTTATGTAGCGAACCAGAAGCAATGTTTCTGAATTCTAATACCCTGGGCGGGTACGGCAAGTCGAGCACCCTCTATAGGTTGTTAATGGTCTTGTGCAAGCCAACACCCCATGTCTCCTGTACCAATTATAGTTCAACCCAAACCCTATCAATTTTCCGTCCCTAAGTGACAGCCTCCAGGCTAATTGATTTTGGGAAATAAATTTCAAAAGAGATAAGGTGTTTCGCCAAGTTGAATGACAGAACAGTAGGATGATCAGTTTCACAAAGATGATGATGATGATAGTGATGACGATGGCAATGATGAAATGGTGATGATGATGATGAGGAAGAGTATGAAAACAATTATGGTGAAGGTGATGATGATGATGATATTGATGATGACAGTGATTAAGATGATAAGGATAATGATAACAATGACATTGACGATGATGCCAACAATGATGAAGAGAATGATATAAATGATGATGGTGATGACAATATCAATATCCACATATTAATGCAGAAATAAACATTATCCTTGTCATCTTCTTTATCCTTACCATCATCATCATCATCATCATCATCATAATCGTAAACATCATCAATATCATCATCATTATTATCATCATCATCTTCACAAGCATTGTCATCGTAATTATCATTACCATCATCATCATCATCATCTAACTAAGCTCTGTGTGTGTGCTCGCCTACTGTACCTCAATGTGCATACCTGCTTGCGAAATTAATGAGGTGTGGACTGTTAGTGTCCCAGCAGGGCAGGTGACAGCAGTAACTCATTACCTGTAATTAACCACACCTGACACCTTTCATCTACCTGTCTGTCTGTGTGTGAGGTAACCCTGACTGACCACAATAAGTCTTCTCCACGCTGGTGCAAGCAGTTCCTGATAATTGAGCACTTCGGGGGAGAGGGGGTGCCAAGCTCGAAGTTTTGGTCAAACATTTGGTGGTCAGGAAAATTGGGTTTCTTTTATAAGTTTTTTTTATAAATAGTACTTGTGTAATGCAGATGTCAGATATCATTTTGTATCAAACAATTTGCATTGACACTGTGGCATTATCAATCATATAATTTGTCTCATTATCAATTACCTGATTTATCTTACTGGCTTATATCGTGGGTCTTTTAAGGGGCAGGGGGGATGGGTATTCACCAGAGAAGTGGGTGTAGGGGTTATTTCCTAAGATGTGCCTGCTGGTGCAATATATATAGAACACAACCACCTCACCAACAACAAGTAACACTATAAAGCATAGAATGACCTCTGGTGACCTTCATGGGATAACATGTGGCTGGAGCATCAGTTTCCTTTAAATACACGGATATGGTCCTGCTAAACCCACTATACCAGCAATCTTTGCCCAACGCGCCCAGATAGTGAGAAAAGGAACTTTAAAATGACCTTCAAACATTAAGGTCATCGGTTCCCTACCATCTCTGATCACCCCTTTCTTGCGGTTCTTATACGTTTTCACTCGGTCATGCTATACAAATATCTGGCTCTTGTAAACATCAAGAATAGATTCATTCCAATGTACACAAACTAGCAACAAATATTTGGGGATTATTTGTCATACAGTATAGCTTGGTAGCTTCACACTACAAAACCTGCAAGTTGTTTTTTTATGAAAGGACAGTGGATATTTTGTTATCTCTCAGGGTTCATGCAGTCATATTTTGCCAAAGGTCTCACAAAATACTCCTATTGTTAGTTTGAAGAACTATTGTGCAGCCTTACAGATTAAGATGATACCTGGCTGCTCAGACCTGTGCAAAGCTGCCAATTTAAACTCAGCATCAATATATCACCGTAGAAAAGATGTAAACCTTAACTTATCTTTCTGAATTCTTGTCACACGGTAGATAATTTGTACATGGGATAAATAAGTGTGATTAGCATCAATTGAGAATATACATGTATATATATACATATATATATAATTATATATATCACCATAGAAAAGATACTATCCCAGAGCATCCTCATTTCATCTTTTAGCAGAGCAGAAAATTTGTACCAGGGATACATAGGTGTATGCTTAGCATACATTGAGAATATATAATACCCCACAAAAAGAAGCTGTCCCACCTCCACCTAGTGTAACTTGTAGCTCAGTAGATACCTGAATTAACAGGTGTAAATACAGTATCAATCAACAATGTATCACCATAAGAAAGATGTTATCCCAGAGCACCTTCCTCTGAACTTAAAGTACAATAGAAAAGCTATACCTGGAGAAAAAAGCTGTACTCTCAATGAAGAAAAAACTAACAAAGGAAAGATTCTGTCCATAGAATCTGCCAGTAATCTTGTATTTCAGCAGAAATATGATCCTGAGATAGACAGGATATTCTCTCTCTTTAACCAAGCATTAATTGGGAATTCATTGCCATAGCGATGATGCTATCCCAAAGCATCCCACTGTTATCCCTTAGTTCAGCAGGTAGGTGATACCCAGTATTAATGGAACTTATCGCCATAGCAATGATGCTATCCCAAAGCATCCCACTGTAATCTCTTAGCTCAGCAGTTAAGTGATACCCAAGATTATTGGAACTTATTGCCATAGCAATGATGCTATCCCAAAGCATCCCTCTGTATTCCCTTAGCTCAGCAAGTAAGTGATACCCAGGATTAATGGTAATTCATCGCCATAGCAATGATGCTATCCCAAAGCATCCCTCTGAAATGTCCTAGCTCAGCAGGTAAGCGATACCCCCAGAAGAATGAGATAACTGCTCGTTAGAATCTCAACATCTACACATACAATGATGCTATCCCAGAGCATCCCTCTGTAATGTCTTAGCTCAGCAGGTAAGTGATACCCCGGAAGAATGAGATAACTGCCTGTTAGCATCTCAGCATCTACACATACAAGACGCCTCCTATTACCAGGTCACATTCTTACATGATAACTCTCCCGGCACCCTGGCTTAAAGCACACCCATCTAGATAGCAGTATACATGGCAACCACAGGTGGGTACGGTAGTATAACTTGAACCACTCATGCTAGGATATCTTCAGGAATATTTCGGAAAAAAACTTTGGAATAAACCAAAAATTATGCTAAATGCTGATTCTCAATGCTGATTTGTAAATAGATGTCAAACTATCAGTCACTCACACTATGCAGATTTAATATCGAACCTCTGAATTATAAATTACTCCTTTGCGCATTGCAATAATCAATATCACCTCCTTTGCACATCGCAATAATCAATATCACCTCTTTGCCAGCATTGTGACGTTAATGACATTTTTTTTGTACCATTGAAGATCAGGTGATAAATAAGTTATACCCTGTTAAAAGTTTGGTCTGTTATCTGCCCTCAGGCATATATATCCCAATCATCTCAGCCTCGCGGCATTCAGGTGCCTTCGGGTGGATATCAGTCCGGACCACACTTTTCACAGGGTGTAATGATGATATGATACTAATGATATCAATGCATGACAATCAGTTTGCAAGCTAATTACCTAATGAATTGGCCTGAGTAATACTAACTGCACGAGCTGCAGCCTAGCATGAAGACATTACTACCGTCATGGTATGGTATACGAAATGCAGCCTGGTCCTGTGCTGTCTGCAATTAGAGAGACTTTAACCCATTAATGCTTAAGAGCTCCTCTAGAAATTGTCGTCAGGATCAATGATACTTTTGGCAATAACTTTAGAATCAAGCATAATTTTACAAAATATTTGAAGGAGAATTGTTGGTGATGTTCTGATTGACATTTCTCAATCAAATATTTTTCTGACATTGCTTTTGCCTGCAAATTATCCTTAAAATTGTCAGGCTGCTTTTGGCCGCTGTGAGCATTAATGGGTTAACCCTATCGCTGCTGCACTGCAGCTGAAAAATGGGCGCATGTTTTAGGAGAGGCTACATCCTTCCTACAAAATTTTGCAAAATATTTGAAGGTGAAATCAGTCAGAACCAATACATTAATATTCCATCAAATACTATGTGACTTAATGCATCTATATTATTTATGACATTAACTTTTGATTTGAAATTGATTTTACAAAATATTTGGAGAAGAATTGTTGTTTAAGTCTTCTGATTCCAACACTGCTTTTGCCTCAAGATTTTCTCAGAAATTGTAAGGCTGCGGGTAGTCCTTCTTCTCAAAACCACCAATTTTTTTTTTTTAATATTTCCCAAATTTATCCCATCATAATCTTTGCTCAAACATTCATCAAATATACATTCAATTCAAAATTTCAAATTAAAAAGCAGTCTTTAAAGATGGTCCGGCTGCAAGCTGAGAGTGGGATCAGTTGATTTCTATATACCCTACAGCGCCCAAAAAACACCCTGGTAGGGTGCCATGTCATTTGTCACCCCACAGGGCATAAATCTCCTAACTAGGCCTTCATTAGCCGAGCCCCTGGCTGTCCCAGTACACAGTTCAGCGGCAGGGTTTTTCTGACACTTGCCCTGGACCAGCGAGTGTTTTTGTTTGAGATGGGTCCTGTGTACCGCATTACTGCAGGAGAGTAAAGGTCTCGGCAAGGACAACTTTCTTGGCATCAATCACAATGGCGGGTGTCTGCTCCAGTTCCTTTAAGAGTATTTTATTTTACACATTTCTAGGGTAAGATCAGATTCCTGGGAGGCCTAATAACACCGTGAATATCAAGGCAATTTTGTGTCACAAAAAAAGGCAACATCTTTCTTTAACCCTTGTATACCCATTTTATTATTTATTTATTTTTTGTAAAAATTGAAGCCTATATGAAAAATAATTTTATAAAACAGGAAAATTAGACAAAATTGTGAAGGGATATTGTTAGCTAGGTTCTGATAGTACTCCTTCAAATATTTTCCAAAACATGCTTTTGTCAGAAGGATATAACCAAAGAATAAGGCATTTTAGGAGCAATAAAGTCATAAATGGATCCTGGCAATGATAAGGGAAATGGGGGATGCATCACTTAATAAAGTTAAGCAATAGCCAGTCCCTTAAACTTAGGAATCAAGGGGCCAAAGAAGCAGTCATGCTAATCATTTTATTCAAATACTCTTAAGGCATAAAAGGGTTAATTCACCATTCAAAGTCTGCCTAGCGTATTGACAGGAGAATCTCTCAAGGTCGTAACCTTTGGGTTAGAGGTCATGGACATAAACATAAATGGCTCAATGGTTATTTCATTGAATAAACAATGCGGAGTCTGCGCAATAAAATCACTTTGTTATGATTTGCTACAGCCCTTGAGCAGGGTGTTTTAAAAATGATGAAATAATCCAAAATCTATCTAGTTAACCTGGAGTGCTCGAAACAGCCTGACAATTCAGGTGAATTCTCTCATACAAAAGCATATTTTTTTTAAATATTTCAAGAAGAAATGTTCATCTGAACTCAGCCTATTAGTCTCCTTCAAATAGTTTGTAAAGTCATGAATTATACAAGAATCATTTACAAAAGTACTAGATCCAGACAACAATTCTATGGAGTATGCTCTCAATCAGAATGGGTTAAACTGGCCTCCTTCCAGCAGACAGAAAATGTGAAACCATTTATGGTTAACCCTTTCCTGGTCACATATCCTATGTTGTCACACACCTTGGGATAAATTCATACAAAAATGTTGTATTTCAAATAAATCAAAAGGAATAAGTAGTTTTTCAATGAAACATTCATGTATTCAAACATTTCCTTTGATCATATTTTTTCTAGATAAGTTTATCTTTTGTAATCCAGTAGGTGCTCTGAGCTTGAATGTGTTAAGCCATTCATGACTTAAGAAGTGTCGTCGGGATCTATGACATTTTCAAAAATAACTTCACCGTCTAGCATTGATTCAAACATTATTTGAAGGAGAGTTTTGGCTCAGGTTCTGATTAACGTATCTCCTTCAATTTTTTTGCAATAATGCTTTCCTGAGAAAGATATAACAAAGATAGTCAGGTCTGAAAAGTGTTGTCAACGTCTGTAAATGAATCCAACAAGAGCTATTTGTGTAGCCTGGTAGCAAGAAGCTAAAAAGACGGTATTAACGGAAACTTGATCGCTTAAGTACATTGACAGATCTAAAGGCTAATCAAACTTCAAGCGGGGACTTAAATTTCTCTGTAAATTTGTTCACACTCATCAAATGCTGATTTAACTCAATATAGAAATTCCTACTGACCCCGCAAGGCAGAGTAGACCACAAGACTCCTAGACCCTTTAAGAGGGGTTGGTAACTGAAAACTGCAATTGTATGTTAATCTATGAGTCACTTTTGAAAGTGACCATGCTTTTTGTGAACTTGGTGAAGTTTTCTGGGTTTTATAACCACAAACACATTACAAAGGAGGCTATCGGATCTCAAGGTTGTGGAAAGCACCCATCATTTTCTAAATACAAGCCAGACTTGGTGGAATTTGGACAGAAATCGGTCAAGTCCTAGACAACGGTTAAAAACTGACTGCGCCCCAAAAAATCGATCATTACATATCTTTAAATATCAAAATTGCAGAAAGTACTTAGAAATAGTTTTCAGTGAATTGATATGGATCTTTAAAGAATGCTTTCTTGTTTTTAAAGTATTCGTAACTTTAGTATTGGAGTGTACACTTTGGTCATGAAAGAGTTACAGCCGTGTAACAGTGACCTATATTGGAAATGTTAACCCATACATTCCCTCAACCGTAGAAAAAAATCCAAATTCTCAACATTCTGAGAAATGATTGAAGGAACTAGTACAACCCGATAATTAACTTTTTCCTAAAGTATGTTAGTTCATATTTTCAATTATGAAATTATTTTCAAATCTATCTACAAATCTAGAGGGTTCTGACTATTTTGGTAACACGTCTGACAAAAATACTTTTGACTGAAAAGCAATAACCAGAATGCAACTATCAACTCTCTTCAAATATGTTGCAAGTAAATTCTCATTCCCAGTTTATTTTTAAAAATAGAAAGCATGCAGACAGTTGAACTCTGAGCATGAATGGGTACATCAAAATAATTAAAAATCTGAAATGTTTACAGAAACTCTGTTGACTTGATTATGAAGGAAGCCTTTTATTGAAATAGCTCTATTTATACCTCTCTATTTGATAACTACAGGTACCTAAGCCAGACCACTGATTCCCTTGGAGTAGGGATATGACCTTGTCAAAAATCACAGACCGTAACGAATGCCGCAACAAGCTTTATCAATTAATTTTTGATTGATGACGAAGTTAAGAGAGCAACACCTACACAGTTTATCATTTACCTTCTCCAACTAATTCTGACTATCAAAATATTTGATCATGTGTCATATGAAGTCTGTCTATTTCACCTGAGTGTGTGTCTATTTCAACTGAGTGGCTATAGGGGAATATGTTTTTTTAGGTTTTGTATTCATGGCCACGTCTTATTCAGTGAATGCTTCGTGAACACGTCAAATTAACTGCACTAACATCATTGAAGAGGACTTTTTTCAGAAAAGGCTCTATCCCTACCTTAAACACACACCAGAGATCTAATTTTCTGATAACGCTACTAAGGTGCGTTCTGGATCAGTAAATATATGATATTTGATCAGAGAAAATATCAAAGTGCCTCTTGATTCTATACAACCCAAATTCAATTTATTAATATGTGCATATGATTCTAATGTTTCCAACCCAAAAAATCAAAAAAATCACTAGTATCAAAGACAATAGATAAATGACAATTTTGAATGACAAGTTTAAAGTCATTCAGATTGCATTTCTAAATTTTGATGGACAAAAAATATTATAATCTTTCAAATTCTGGATGTTTGAAAATTTGAAGACAATGCCTTTAAGTGGTTGTTAATTATATGAAACTTAATTTCAAAATTTCAGGTAATCCAAGAGGAATTTTACTATTTCCAAAATGTCGACTTTAAATTTTAGATTTCAAAATAGTAAGATTTTGAAAATTTGTCTTTAATTTCAAATCAATATAAGGATATATTCACATTTCCCACACACAGTCTAATTCATAAGTATCAATTTCTACTATTCCCATCATTCAAACATTGAACTAATAATAAATACTGATGGAAGAACCATTGAACTCGGACAAAATTCAGTTTACAGTTATGTGTAATTCGGCATTCTATTCAAGTTTTTATTTTTTCATCATCAAATCAAGACTGAAATAATCATGTTTTCCACGTGTAGCATAACATGCTTCAACTATGAAATATACTAAATTCAGCATCTATTGCATTCAAGATAGTCATCTTCTTCAGAAAAACGCAAACAACTAGGTACAAAAAAGTTACATGCCCGTCCAAGTTGTGGGACTACACAAGATAAGTGATAAGCTTGTTTTTACAAAGATCTGCTCAATAATATTGAAATAAGTTGGTCAAAATATGTAAATAACTAGGTCAAAAGGTGAATTGATAAATAGGTCAAATGAAGGGTGGAAAAATGAGGTCAAAGGGTGAGTAGAGAAAATTAGGTCACAGGGAGGAAGGGATAACCAGGTGAAAAAAGAATACATGTTCCTTGAAATTAAATTCAACATTTGGAAAAAAAATCCAGATGATAATTATTTACCCCAGGAGGGCTCAACAGTAAGGCAAGCTAGATAGCCCCTGGTTAGTTATTGAAGCTCAGAGCTAAGAAATTCTACACATATAATTTAGTAGCAAAAATGGGCTAGGTATTCGACTATCAGTGAGTACAGAAGTATAAAATCCTCCTCTAGATTGAATGAATTAGCCAAGGCAAAGCATGGTAGTGTGGACACTTGTGTGGTATTTGACTTTAGTCGTCATCTTTGCAATTCAAGTGCCCGTGACCTTGGACAGTCATGGTTGAGTGACATTTGTTTGTCATACACCCACTGACCATCTTATGCCCTCCATGACCCCCCCCCCCCCCCCCCTCTAAATCCCCCTACTTAAGGAAGGCGTCTGGATTCCCCTTGGATACTCTTGAGAAATAGCTTGGGAATAAAGAAAAACTTGCAATATAACTGTAATGATTCTAGTCTCATCATACACATGATTCCTACATTTACATATCTATCCATATATCACATATCAGCCATTAATTCAGACAGTTTGCTCAAAATATTGCCCTGGAACATGCATGATTCATTAGTTTGCAATTCATCATTCGGTCTTGGTCAAAGGGCTTAGGCATCTGAGGTAGACAATACTTTACCCTTTAATGCCTATTGTACCTGGAGTTCAATTCCTCGGAGACCAATAATTCCTGCATGGAGAAATTTTGGCAAAATATTTAAATGAAAATGGATAAAGATATTCCTTAGTTTTCTGGTGTGGAAACAATATTAAAACATTTCTCGGGTAACATGACATTTTTGGTACAAGATTTTTTAGGGGGTGGAGTGGGGTTATGAAAGGGTTTTTGGGTACAAATGGTTTGAGTTTGGAATGTTTTTTTGGTTCTGAAAGGGCATTTTGATTCCGAAAGAGGTTTTTGGGTATGGAATAGTTTTTGGGGTATATGGAAGGGTTTTCGGGTATGGAAGCGTTTTGGGGTATGGAAGGGTAATTTTGGTTCTGAAAGGGTTTTGGGTATGAAAGGGTTGTGTGGGAGACCAGCTAGTTGCCCTAGAGCCAGGTAGACTATAACTACAGTTACCTGTGGAAGGGGCAGCACCCTCACAGCTAGGTATTGTTACACCTGACATCGGTCCAACACCCCTACCGAAACCTAATACCCCTCCAACAATACCCTTAAGTACCTCTCTCTGAAACCTCAACCCTATAAATGTCACCCCCTCCCTCTTGCATAAGTGGACCCCTTAACACATAAAGAGACCGGGGATGACCTGGCTATTTATGTAGTTGAAATAGGAGAGTGAAAATGAATGAATATTTGACAGATTTGTGTCATTCGAGTATAAAGAACATATTCAAATATTTTTCATTCAAATACTTTTTGAAACGTGTAAATAAAAATCATTTGCATTCTTTTCTGACTCACTAGTATCATCGGGTTAACCCATTATTGCCTAAAATTTGCATTGAAAGGAATTGCTGGATGATACTTCAGATGATAATTTAAGAATAATGCTTTGAATCACAAAATATTTCAAGGAGCGTTGTTTAACAGGTCCAGATCAACATTCCTCCTTGAAATATTTTCTGAAATACGCTTCAGGCAAAAAGATAGGACCAAAATAGTCAGACTTTGATGAAACGATAATCGAGGTATGAAATGGTTAAAGGGGTCAACATTAATAACACCCTGACAAGGATGGACGCAGGGGAGACAATTAATTGGTTTAGATGGTGATCAATTATGATTGAATTAACTGACCCCTGGGGAGGAGTAGGGTGTATCTATAGACCCCCTGACCATTCCCTGGGGGGTCAGTCTTCTCTTTAAAGGACTGGCAGGTAGTAAGGAACTCTCCAATGGCGAGAGGTCACAAATATCCCGTCCTGACAGGTGGCGTGAAGGACCCCCAATGGAGAAACAATCAACAGCCAAAAAAGGGCTGATCATCTCAGCTTTGTTGGGGTGATCTATGGCTTTAACCCTTGACAGATGTCGTCTGCAACTTTTAAGAGTAACTTACAAGTAAACAATGAATTCAAAAAATATTTGAAGGAAAGTTGTAAGTTGATTTTTGATTCACATTTTTTCACCAAAATTGTTCCAAAACATGCTGTTGTTGAATATATTTGAGTAAAATTGTAAGGCTTTTGGGGGGTTAAAGGCCTTTCTTTCTCTGGATGTTACAAACTTGCATTTCTACTCAAAACACACTACTATTAAGATTTTCATTTTAAGAGCCACAAGAGGCTCTTTAAAACACCCTTCTGTAAACGCAACTAGAGACTATGTGAACTCTTTGATGAAGCTATTGCCTTGAATTTCATTACCTTCAAATACTGTCAAAAAGAGGCTTTTGTCAGAAAAAGATCACCTTAACATTTGTGTCCTTTTACCACTGCAGTGATGAATGTACTATTCACAGAGGCTTAGACAGAGCAAAATGAGTAATACTATTAAGAGGTCCTTTCAATAATGTCAACGTTTATCTGACAAATAGTCAGGATCTGGAAAGGTATTGTGAACCTGAAGAAGTATTTAATCAAAGGTTGCGTTTCAATTTCTCAGGCTCAATTCTCTCATGTTTTTTTATTTTCATTTTTTTTTCATCTTTTAAAGTGTATTCATTTTCAGTATATTCTTAGAGTTCCACAGCTAGCCTGGTGTTCTGGGCTAGATTGGGCTATCTCTAAGTAGGATTTTCAGATTTAGATCTGTTCAGATGTTGTGGCCTTATCATAGTGTGGAAGCCTCCGTAAACAGGGATCATATACAATCAAAGACAGCAGAGATTGTTTCTGATCCTGGTATTTCTCAAAGTAGTTTTTCCTTAACCCATTCATGCTACTAGTTAACAAAGACAAATGATGTCAAAATGTAGGACACTTTTGTAAAATAACCCAAAATATTTGGGTAATCTATTCTTGTATTCAAAGTTATCCTCAATGGTATAATAGGTCCAGACGACACCTGTCAAGGTCTGCAGGAATGAATGGGGTAACTAGTTCATACTGTAGATATCCAAAATCGACCAATCAGACCATGTCCATGCATGCTCGACAAACTGAATTCAAAGCAATTATACAGTAAATCTATTTCTAAAAGTTAAAAAAAATATTGAAATGTATGGTAAAGATACTTAAGTCTTAAGACCATTACGAATGCACTAGGCGAATACATAAGTTAATGAGTCTTTCAGAATACCATATTAGTCTCTAATTTGACAGTGAATGTGTTAATATGGCTATACAGGACCCCATCTGGTTGAGACAGAGAGATGACTGTTGCTCTCGTGCCGATTTGTACCCGTCCAGCGCCCAAGACAGATCGCACAGTTGAGAAGCGGGAGGCAAAAAGTCAAGGAATTAACTACCAACGATGAAACATACACAAGATATTTCAGAGTTGAATTTCGAAACATCGCCAATAAATTCACGGTATCTTAATCTGGGTTGTCCAGCTAACGTCCAGCTTGAGATGTATGGCTGTGGGTCAGTGCACCTAACACGGATCAGTTGACCATTTGTTAAGGCCCCCTGTCCATCCCTGGACACGTTTATTGGGGCTTCCCTGCTGAAATCTAGCTGTTGACAACTAGGAATTCCTTTAGTCTGTAGCTACGAAACCGACAGAAATTCCATAGGATTCTGACTAAAATACTTTTCTAGCAAGAATCAGGAATTTTTCAATTGAATACTATACATGCTTTATGGACTGCATGTTATTTCAATCACTAAATAGGGCATAATATATTAATATATATATATATATATATATATATATATATATATATATATATATATATATATATATATATATATATATATATATATATATATATATATATATATTTGTATATATATATATCATTCATACAAACATAGCTTTACTCACCATGCAGTAACACACAGGATTCTTCAAAGATCAAAAATGATACATACCTACAAAAGACAAAAGAATGAAATAAAGATGCAGCCACGTAATTTTTCAGAAGCATGTCACACAAAAGATTTTCATGTTTGATAATTATGCAATTATGTAGACAATTTAACAGGATTCCAGCTCAAGTGAAGAATCACATTCATGGTTAATGATAATTCAATACATTTATTACTTCTTCAAACTAAATGATAATTCCATACATTTATTACTTCTTCAAACTAAATCTCTCAATAAAAGTACCTCACAAAACAAAGAATCTCATTGTTATTTATCTTACTCTGCTCTCTTTATTGGGAGACAAAGGACTAGGTCTACACGTGTTTGCAATGAGCTTTTCTGATTCTTTTCATTTTGCACAACACATATTATTCAACTCATGGAGATGATCAGCTTGTATAGGTTTTTTAAGGTTGAAAAGGTTTCAGTGTGGAAATGATTAATACCTGGTACCTAACAAAGCAGTCTGCTTTCAGGCTATTAAGAAACCATTCATCACCTATTATCTCTACACCTGTGCTATCTCTACAGCTAGGAAAACAAAACCACCTGAACAGAGATCAAAACCTCTGCTCGTTAACATCAAAGGAGCCAGGTAGACTGTTGAGGTCAAAGGTCATCACCGAGACACCTGTAAATCAACCCTGAAAATGACACGTTGATTGATGACAGGTGCAGCACACTTCCTATGACAGATTCCTACACCCCCCCCCCCCCCCCCCAAAAAAAAACAACAAAAAAAACAACTCATTCAGGCTTAAGAGTTCCTCTAGAAATTGTCTTCTAAATATATGATACTTTTGATAATAACTTTGGAATTAGGAATGATTTTACAAAGTATTTGACGAAAAGTTGAAAGTTGAAAATATTCTTAATATCATTCCTCCTTCAATGATTCTCCAAGTTAATTTTCTCATGCAAGACAACAAAATTGCCAGGCTTCTTTTGGGTACTCCAAGCATTTATGGGTCAAGTTTCTGCAGAAATTCACACCTGAAACTATCATATTTTTGACAGTCACAAAGATATCCTCAAAATAGAGAATACATCGGTTAACATACTGAATTGATGAATCATCACAGAATTATCAAATTAAATGCTTTAGGCATTTTTAAAATATTTCGGAAAAAGACGATGCATTCTGTAATTTTTTTCAAGAGTATCTTAGATCCAGATTTTAAACTAAGCTTTAGACATGGATAGAGCATACCTGAGTTAACCCATCATGCTTGCCACTGCAGAAACAGTCTTAAAATTCCAAAGATAAATTGCTTATAAAAGCATATTTTGGAAAATATTTGTGTAAGAAATGTCCATCAGAACTCAATTTATATGTCTCCATCAAATACTTTGTGAGTTTGTGCAATGTTTGGAAGTTACTTTAATAAGTATCATAGGCCCAGACAGGGAGATTCTGATTGGTTTTAAGTCACTTGTCCAGACTACAGTCTCAAGAGGGTTAACTGATGTCTCCATGAAGATTTCCCCCCAGTAGCCTTGGACGGTGGAGATAAGTGTCTCAGACCTCTCATCGCCGACTACAGTCGCCTGTGTACTTCCTGTGTAGACATCTCATATCTACTCAAAGGCTAACCACAAATCACGATACTTCAAGCTCTGTTTTTCTTCATAAGTAGAGATTAAGTGCACTGCGCCAGTAATGGACTCTAACGAGCATGTCATAAAAACAACAGCTAGTTAAATAAGTGCAGGCGAGTTTTATATTGATATATTATGAGGTTGATAAACATGGTGTGATAATGGGAGGAGTGGTAGTGATGTCAATTGCTCGCCAGATAGGAGTGTCTATTGTCACAAATTATGGGGTGGAGTAACTACACATAAGTTTCAATGATGATGATCAGGATGATATTTAGGAGGAGGAAGAGGATATTAAGATGATGATGACAAAAATGGATAGATATAACCCTAAGAGGACAAGGAGGATAATGGTTATGATGATGATGATGACAATGATACTGACGATTACAATGAAGTTGATGATGATGATGATAAAATTGTTAAGGTGAGATTAGAATGAGGATGGTGAGGATGATGATGTAGATGAAATTGGTGATGAAAGAGGATGATGATGATGGTGATGATGATGATGATAATGATGATGGTGATGATGATGATAATGATGATGATGATGATGATAATGGTGATGATAATGATGATGGTGATGATGATGATGATGATGATACTATAAGGGTGATGATGATGATGATGATGATGATGATGATGGTGATAAAATGGTGATGATGATGATGTTGATGATGATGATGATGATGATGATGATAAGGACGACGACCTATAATGCTAGCGTGTTAACTGTACTACCTATGCCTGCTGCTCTATCTGGCCTCTCCCTAATCACCCCTGAGATAACCCTGATAACACTGTGTACACAGCACGGCCAGATATTACACAGCTTATCAACAATTTAATAAGGCAGATAATAAAGATATCAACCCACTTTCCATTAATTGCTTAGGCTACCTTCCCTGAGAGCAAATCTTTCATAGCTATCTACATAACCCTTCATAAGCCTGGCTTTCCACAGTACATACATACCTACGGTGTTTATATAGTTATGTTCCCCAGTAAATATTACCACCGAGTATTTCATCCTGGTCTTTATTATTGGTGGGGCTAGTATAGCAAAGCTGTTTCTTATTGATTGTTGTACAAGGGCCACCAAACTTTCTGTGATCCAGGACCAATTTAAGGTGTGCCCTTCAGAAAGTAAATACTCAGGCATCCCCCTATCTATGACACTTTTGAGAATAAAGCATAACTTCACAAAATACTTGACAAAAGGTAGTTTATGGAAACCTGAGGGACATATCTCCAGTTTTTATAAAATGTGACTTTGACTAAGGATTTTCACCAAAAGTCAGGCCCCACTTAAAGTGCAAGAGGAATGGAAGGTGGGTTGATATACTTAATTTACTATGCAAGGGGTTCATTAAACCCAGCATATGCCTTGGAATTTTGATCCCACAAACAGGAATGTGTAACCAAGCTTTACACCCATTTTTGCTCACATTGGCCAAAATATCGGCCTGACAATTTTGGTTAAATCTGTCAGGCAAAAGCATAGTTGGAAAGGTATTTGAAGGAGAAATGTTAATTAGGACACTATCAACAACTCTCCTTCAAATAGTTTGTAAATTCATTTTTAATTTCCAAGTTAGAGTCAAAACTATCAAAGATGCAGACGACAATTTGCAGTCCACTTTCAGGGAGTGTCCACTACAAAGGTTTGGGGGGTAAACCAAAGCTGGTTGATAGAGTGCAAGCATGTGATTGTGTTATCTTAGCATTAGGTTGAGGGGGATATCAGACTGAAGCAGCCCAAGCACAGGGCTTGAAAACATACTACAGAGAGAGCGTACTCCAGTTTACAAAATGGAGGACTTGACATCAAACCTTGCATACCTGGAGATCCCTTAGACAAGTGTCGTCTGGACCTTTGATACTTTTGGAAATAAACGTGGTATTAGAGTTTGATTCACAGAATATTTGAAGGAGAGTTGTTGGTAGTGTTCTGATGAAGATTTCTCATTCAAATATTTTCCAAAATTTGGTTTCCTCTGAGAATTATTGCTTAAATTGGAAGGGCGTTTTTGGGCGCTGTAACAGGCATAAATGGGTTAAGGCTTGCATTTGCATTTGGGTAAGTTTGAGTATGAGTATTTTGTTCCCATTTCAAGCCCAGCTAAGACTATGTTATATGGGTACAGGCTGGTAGATTTCAATCACTTAGAATTTGGTGTAGGTGTAGGCAAGTTAGTTTCAAGCCCTGAAACATGTAATACATGAGTAGGAGGGGTCAACTGGAAATTGATTAGAGGCCATATATATAGGGTTAGAAAATTAGTTTCCGAGGATTCTCTCTAAGAACTACTCAACTCCTATCTTATTTACTTAAAATAAATTGAAAAGCGTTCATCTTTTCATGAATTGCATTCAGTTAAATGAAAAAAGTTACATCTCCTTTATAATAAACTTCCTATAAATTTCATAGAAACTTTATTTCCCTATTTGCAAGATATCCCAAATAGATAGATCACCAATTTAGCATTTAACCTATTCTTGCTTGTGGGATGCCCGTTTTTGGTGATTTCTGTATGACCAATGTACTTTTTGGAAAATATTTGAACAAGCCATCATGATTAGAGTCCATTTACCTGAAACTCTCCCTCAAATATTGTGTGCATTTGTGTCTTACTTTTAAGTTATTGCTAAAAGAAGTATGGATCCAGACGACATTTTTCAAGGTTAACTCTGGGTGTGAATGGGTTAAGTATGTTGTGTGGTAGGGGGCGGGTTCTCTCTATAGGGTGTCAAGTGCTTGTACCAACACCCATAGCTAAATCACAGGATCCCCTAACAAATAGTCTGGCTACACACAACAGCACCCCCCCCCCCCCCCCTCCTTCTCTCAGCAATACCAGTACATACAGGATCCTCACGATCGATTGCTGAGTTCCATCTCTCCCTCTGCCAGCCTGTCGACACTCTCTCCACATGTCCTGCCGAGCGCTCCGAGATGTTTTTTTAAACATCCTAGATGTTTGCCATGCTTGCGGAGCAACTAAACCACAAGTACTACCAGGTTGTACACGGTAGCGGCAACAGAAAAAGATTGGACTGAAGGGATCAAAAGTGATGAGAGATACGCACCTCTAATAGACAAAGCCCTTTCAACAATAGGGGTGGGGGTGGTTAACCCATTAATGCTTCCGCAAAAAATTGTCGTCTGGACCTGATATACTTTTGACAATAACTTAAGAATTGAGAATGATTTTACAAATTTTTTGAAGAAGAGTTGCTGGCAATGTTCTAATTAACATTTCTCCATCAAATATTTTCCTCATTATTCTTTTACCTGCAAGATTCCATCAAAATTGTAAGGCTGCTTTTGGCCGCTGTGAGCATTAATGGGTTAAGGAGGGTAACTGGGGTAAAGGCAAAATACAGGCATTCAGGATAGAGATGTGGATTTTTGAGGAAGAATAATAACAATGAGTTGGCTAATAAAGAAAATATTGACAGGCCGAGATAAGGTGCTCAGTTGATAAGAATATCTACAGCAGTTGGTGGTTTATCAGAAACTACACTTAGTTATGCAAATAGTTCCCATCTGGCATCTCAAATAACAGATTTTTATCAAAATTTGCAAAATGAGGATGATATTTCCACTTATATCATTCATCATCTTTTAAGCATAATTCTGAGGTTATTCTGAGGTCTGGATAATACTTCTTAAGGAGTACTCTGAGTATGTATGGGTTAATAAGCGCTGTAGGCCATGTTTTCACTCAGACCTCGCAGGCTGTCGTGTACTGGGTGTTTCTAAAAGGCGGAAGCGCTGTATATCTCACACCTTTCATTGATAACTCCTGCCAGTGCAGTACACCCGTACTCAACTACTGAAGAAGCACTGCAATCTATCAGGGAAGAATTTAAAAAAATGCCTCACTGCAGTATAGTGGTAAAATAATTGAAATTAAGAGAATTTGTCATTATATATGGACAATTAGAAATTTCGTTCCCCAAACCAGTTAGAAATTTTCTTCTCATTACAAATATTCCTGAAGGGTGTTCAAGGCACCATATTCAAGTTGCAAAGGCACCATAGACAGCTCTTCACAGTGCCACACATTTGTATAGCAACCAATACTGGGGATCCAGCTGAGACTGGAAGCTGTGTCCTCACACTTTGGTGCTAGACGCCATGGTCTTAGCCAGCAGGGCATCTGGGTGTCTTTTTGGACACCCAAACCCTTAAAAAGCAGCCCTCAGGACACCCAAAACATTTTGTGAGGAATTTCTTAAAATGTCAATCTCAAGCATAAATTGATTTTTTTCATCTCCATATAATTACATTGTATAAGGATATCATGCCTTGTTTTGATAAATGTGTACATGTTTATGGTAGAAATCTGAGTTTGTCATGGTCCCCCTTATAAGTTTGGACACCCAAATATTTTACAATTGCCAATTTTAGGTACCCAGTTTCTAAATCCTGGCTAAGACCATGTTAGACGCCCTAACAACTAGGCCAGGGCAGATTCCTAACTTTGTGCCAAAAGTGTATTTCTCAAAGTCTGATCCCCTGTGCGCCCTGGGAATGAATAAGTCAATGCCAGTAGAAAGAAAAAGTTTTTGAAATTCAAAGCCCACACCACCTGGAAGTCAACCTGATATTCTCAATTCCCTTTTAATCTGCCTACTATCAAACTTAAATCACACCCATTCAATATAAAGAATAACTGAAATCCTGACCCTGAAGTCATGGTTGGTTTTCTAAATAGCATAAACCTAAAACTAGCAATAAAAGGATAAGACAGGTTTGTTTCAGTTAGACCTGCTACATAAAGTACCTGGCTCCTCTCTGAGCAATGCATGATTGCCGACAATTCAGAAAATTTGATGTTTGGAATTAAAACCTGAGTAGTGGTGAAGGACAGCAAGCAGTAAGTGGCAATTTGGACACCCAAACCCAGAAAAATCACCCTTCAGGACACCCAATATCAATATAATTCCCAGGGCATTATATATGGACATTATGCTTTACTTCATGAAGTAAATACATGTTTATGGTTTTACTCTGAGTATATTGAGAACTCCCTTGAAAAATTGGACACCCCAAATTTGCCAATTTTGGGCACCCAATTTCTAAATCTTGGCTAAGATCCTGACAGACTCCTTCAGACTCCTTGCTTATTCTTACCCAATTCTCATTCTTATTCAAACTTACAATTAGCCCCCAGCTATTCGGAAATAACATAATCTTATGATACTGGATTTTCTAATCCCTGATACTGTATGCACAAACTTAGGTACCAGGAGCATCATGTAACAACAGCTGAATTTGCGAGTTACATTGTGGTCTCCATCATTTGATCTACCGCAGCTGTGCCCTCAAGGTAATGGAAGTCTTCAAATTGCACAGCAATTTCCAAATTATGCTTTCAATTTTACCTCAAAAAGTTGATGATAGATGTGTTTTAGTGAAACCGGCTGTAATTTTACGCTCATACTTCCTCCGAAAATTGCCACTGTGACTTTCTGACTCATCGAATGGCAGTGATTTGCACAAAGTCCCCTTGTCAAACTCTATACATCAACCCCACATGTGCTTTTTTGCTAGACCCATTCATGGCCAGTGTACCCCATTGGTATGATACGACTGAGAACTGGTAGTGTACTTACTCAAAATCCAGAGGGCGCTTTGACAGTTTGAGGCGTAACTTTAGAAAATAGCAACATTTCCAGCAGAAACTATCTGCAGTTTTGTAATCCATATTTTTTCAAAGTAACAATACAGCATTAGCCATATTTTCAATCATAGGATAGATATCATATCACATTTAAATAAAGATTATTATTGTTATTATTATCATTATTATGTGTGAAGTCAATAAATATCATTTGCTAGTCATATTTTTATCCAACAATAAGCAAATGCCAATAGATATCCTTGATGCCCTAGTCTTAGGATTTCTCCTCCCTTTTCTAGGTTAGGTCATGGTATGTTGAAATGCATTCTAAAGCCAAAGGGGTATCTTTTAAGGATATCTCAAGTGTCTAGATATTAAGTTGATTCATAGGCAAAAACATAGAATAAAAGTATTGCCTCTAATATGTCTCAACCCTTTTGACTTTTTCGACATAAATGTCAGCACCCAAGTGTAAGAAAGAGTTAAAATGAATCAAACCTAAAATGTATTTTAAAAAGGCAATGTTTGATATATTTCTCCCGGGTGAAACTGAAGAGATCCTTAGATTTCCCCAAACTCAGTCAGGTATTCTTAGTACCCTTTACAGTCAATAATTAGCTGTCAGTTATAGGGGTGGCATTAAATGGTAAATATAGAGTAGGGTAGGGTATTGAACAAGTTGGGTTCAGACGTGTGCCCTTGTCAGGGTGCTCCAAGGAAGATGACACCCTGTACCCATTTTGGGGTTGTGCACCACAAGTGCATACCACAGCTGTAGGATAACTCGATATGACATTTTTAACTCTCACACCCCCTTCATAAAGGGTAATGCAGATAAGGATCTGGATACCCTATACCCTTTTTTGGGGTATCGCAATTTGTAGAGTCAAGGCATTCTGTCGGCCTGTAGGTTGACGCTCACTTTTCTCACGTTCCAGTCAATGCCACCATTAACTCTTTCATTTCCATAACTATATGAAAGACTTGGTTATACTGGTGGTATCCTTCGAGATCACCAAAGCGTCTTTTTGAAAAATCTGAACATAAAATATTTATCAAATCATAGTCTACAATGCTCCTTCAAATATGTTGTGAATTCTTGTTTAATTCCTGCGTTATTTTCAAAAGAAACATCCAGACAATAATTTTCCAGGTAAACTCCAAGCATTGATAAGCTAGCCCTCTCAGGCTCTGAAAACCATCAGTAGGACATAAATGTTTTATTAGTGGAAGAAATTAACTAGAATGATTTAGTTTAACATCAGTTTCTCTAATGAAAGGACTTTTTCACTTACAGACATTTATTGAAACCAGCTCCATAAATCAGAAATATATATTTTAAGAGCCAAGATAATTGATATTATGAATTCAAGGTGAAACCAACTTGGCGATTAAGAGGATGAATTTAAAGAATGCAAAACAATCACATTTTATCAGAGCATATCTTTCCCCCTACATGATTGTGGTAGGCTAGACTCTCCCAAACACTGACTATTGTTTATGAATATAATCTAAACTAATTAAGTGCTCTCTTTTCCTGACAAATTCATATATTTTATTTATCTTCAATGGAAAATCCTCTGGTAGAAACAACTTAGTTGGTTCTGATTAGGTGTAACTTTGTGACAAACACAATACTCATAATGTTATCTTTATAACGAACAAGAAATATAACATAACAAACAACAAGTATCATAGTAATAAACTATGTTTCATAATGTAGCATTTTTTGTTTCTTTTCATCTTTCAAGGTTGTATTGTATTGTTCATGTTATTGTCTTATTCATTGTTTGTGTAGCTGTTGAATAATCAACCATGCATTAATACAATTGTATAAGGTAAGTAACAAGCATCCGAAATTAATATAATTATCTTGTTTTCATCTTTAAAGGTTGATTATGTCTAAGTGGTATTATTGTGCATGCAAGCATGAGTGAATACTTCACCGCCCCGGCATTTGAATACAATGGTTTATAAGTATAACCAGGTGATTGCACATATCTTGCCAGAAGCCATTGTGGCATTAACCCCTTCATGCTCAAAACACGCTTATTAACTGGTATATACAGAAATATTCTAAAAATAAAGAAATATTACAAAAAATATTAAAATAAAAAGTTTTTTCATCACAATAAAAATGGATTCTTGAAATCCTTTTCATAATTTGATCCAAAAAAGAGTCAATTTGCATTAGTTTTAGATTACCAGTCAGGGGGTTATGGGACTGAACAGGTTAATAATGTGTTGCCTGTGCTCCTGTGCTGTTATGTGTGAAATTGATGTAATTAGACAGGAATTTGGCAGCAGAAAGGTAAGTTGAGGACAATAGATAATCATACCTGAGCTAGAACTAACTGTCATGCAATCAAACAATGCTATTCTAATCCACAATATCTCTTCATGAGAAATGCAAATTCATCAAAAAGGGTGACAGAGTACACTACCACTTAGTCACCAAGTCATTCCCCGAGTTCACGAAACAGACTGGTGATGTTGGGTGTACCTTTCTTGTGAAAGTGTCATTTTGAAAAAAGATGAAGGAATGCAAACACACAACATTATGTTGCCTGTTTCCCATTCGCTGAGCACTGACTCTGGTCCCCTCAGTATACTGGGTGCTAGCAGGTTCCATGACCAGACCCCCTTACTATCCAGAATGTTTATTTGTTCAACCATACATGCCAAACCTCCAGACTAACTTTGTTTTATCTCTCTAACAAAAGCAATTTTCAGGAAATATTTGAAGAGGTATTGCTGCTCTGAAACTTCTGAACAAATCTCCTTCAAATATTTTCAGAAATTATGCTTAATTCTAAAGTTGCTTTCAAAAATATCATAGATTCAGACGAACCACAAACCACGTGGAAAGAGATCTCCTAGTATGAATGGGTGAAGGGTCTTGTTACTTCAGCATCTTTGTCAACTATGTCAAATAATAGAGTATTGAATTTACCAACTGGACATTAACCCATTAATGCCTGTAGTGGCCGAAAGCAGTCTGAAAATTTTGGTGAAATCGGTCAGATGAAAGCATAGTTGGGAAAATATCTGGAGGAGAAATATCAATACAAACATTACCAACTACTCTCCTTCAAATATTTTCTAAAACCATTGTTAATTCCCAAGTTATAGTCAAAAGCATCATAGACTCAGACAACAATTTCTAGTGGAACTCTTCAGCAAAAATGAGTCAAAGAAAAGGTGGTAGTTTAATTTTCTCTATCAAAACACCGAGGTGTATATGGATAATGGAAAGGGTTCTAGTTAATTTGTGTGAAAACCTGGTTATTTTCTGGACAATGGAAATAAGTATGTAGCAAAGTGTCTTGGATTGGGTAGCAGAACCCCTATAATTAGGCGAGGCTACTTGAGAGCTGGAGAGGTCACTTCACACAATAAGTGTCAATAAGATCCTGTATCAACCCTACTCAAAGGGTAGCTGAACCCTACCGAACCCGAACCCGCCTTAACCCATTCATACTCAAGAGTTCCTGTAGAAGGTGTTGTCTGGATCAATTTTACTTTTGATGATTTTACAAATTATTAGATGGAGAGTTGTTGGTAGTGATCTGATTAACAAATTTTAATTCCTTCAATGGTGTGCTTTTTAAGGAGGAAAGTCCTAAAGAAGTCAGGCCCTTGTCAACTTGATCTTTCCTGTCCACTGATCTCTTCATTTATCTTTAACCCATTCATGCATGTAGCAAACAAAACCGTCTGACTATTTCAGTGATATCTCTCTAACAAAAGGTACATTTAGAAAATATCTGAAGAAGAGTTGTTCACCAGAACTCTATCTACAACTGTCCTTCAAATATTTTGTGAATTCATGCTTTATTATAAAATTATTTTCAAAAATATGATAACTCCAGACGATACTACTCAAGGTCATCTCCAGGCATGAATGGGTTAATCCAAGTCCTATTGTTGGTGCTCTCTAGAGGAAGAATGCCGCCACATCCAAAAGGGGTGAGTAGGAATGGCATTGTCACGGCATGTCTTTCTCAGAGTGGCCCCCTCCCCTGCCCCTTTTTTAATACCCAAGATACCCCTAATACTCAAAATCATGCCAGGGGTGCTTAGTTAAATACTTTTTTGTCTCCTCAACCCTTGACACGGGTGTGTGTGTGGTCTTTAGGTGTGAAACTTATTCTTAAGAAATTACACCTCTTGTAAACCTATTCATGCCTTGGACCTCCTTGATAAGTTTTGTCTGGAAATTTTGATACATAAAATTGAAAGCAATTTTGGAATATTAACAGCAAATATATAAATACACAACTATTTGAAATAGTTTGATGTTTTCCAAGTAGTCTTAATAATAACAATAATAATAATAATGATAATTAATTTTTGATATATAGCGATCTTTTCACCTATAACATTCAAGTCTTAAAAGGTGACCACTTCAAAATTCTCTCCGACCTGCACATACGTTCTATAATAAACCTTACTCTCTTCACGATGACTCAACGGAGATTTAATTCATATCTTAACCACATCTAGAAATTACCTTTGACCAATACAACCATGCTGCATCATGCCATAAAAAGTTTGACAATTTTGAGAATATCGTTATTATGAAATAATTAACAGGAATAATTTTAGAAGATAATTTCAACAGAATAAATTGACTGCTTTCCTTCAAATCATTTTCAATTTCTCGTTTTCCTACCATAAAATGCTTAAATAAAGTAGCAAGATATGCAGACTTTGATTTCTAGAGAAAAATCTAGATCTGGCCATGAAAAGGTTATATAACTAATACATCATTCAACCCAGTTATTTGATCTACTTTTCATTAGGACAATAGAGTACAGATTTATAAGTCCATTTATAGCAATACAGATTATAAATAGCCTGGTTCACATGATGAACTGCATGTACAAGATACATATGATATAGGTCAAGAAAAAACAATAACATACTTTGTGTTCCTTGGATTCGGAGTATGAAATGCTAATATTTTCTATGTAACTGAAAAAATACATGATCAGCAAATGAAGTCATGATAGGCAAAAATATTATAATTGTCATAGAGTGATGAATGCTAGGCAATAATGCCCCACTTAACAATGATATCATAATAAGCTATGAGTAATGTACTGACAATTCTTAAGACCATACTTCGTTTCTTCACAGTAGGGGAAATTAAACACCAATATCTTGACAGTACCGGTGTAAATGGTTGTGTGGTTCCTGGTTTTCTTCAAAGGGTATGAACATAAACTTCAAAGAACCAACTTAAAAGGATATGTGTGAATACTAAGGATTGTGCAAAAAGGGCACAACCCATCAAAAAGGGCAAATAAAATGCATTGACCCCTTGAACAACCCTTACAGCCCAGACCAAGGACCAGGTGTCTGTCTGTTCGGCAGTACCCTAGTACCCAGGGTAGTGGTACATGGGTATGTCTGACAGGTTCCATTTTGGGGCTTTGTTAAAAATCTACTGACATATTTATCTGATTAAGTGGTCTCTGTGTCTGCCTGGTGCATGTGGGGAGGCAGGTAGCGACGATTAACACATGGTTTTTACTCCCCAGACACAGCGACTCTACATGCATTTGTGGCACTTACACAGGGAGGGCAGCCCCAGCTATCAACCTCCCTGGTCTGGCTCTCATCCTCCACGGAGAAATATTCATCTTATCAACGCAATGGAGAAACTCAAAGAAAATCTCAAAGAGAATGTGTTCCCTTTGTTTCATCTCCATCGTTACTCCATTCAGGAGCATATGACATAGAATTATGGTGTTATCAATACAAGGCCATTTGTGGATAAATTCATCATTAAATAGATTTTCTTTCTTTCATCTGCATCTATATTCCATAAGGGAAAATATGGCATACAATTATGGGGTTATCATCAACAGGCCTACACGGCCATTTGTAGATGAATTCATCATTAAATAGATTTTTCGATGAATGGCACATAAAATCACAAAATACCTAACGGAGATTTGTAGGTTGAGTTAAGATTTCCAATTCTACTCCTAATATGTTCAAAAAGTGCACTGCTTAGAAAGATACCTCTAAAATGTTCAAACTGCCTTGGAGAAAGTCAGAAGTGAATGGGTTTAAGTAAAGTGTTAACCCTTTTACTGCTGCTGGTTGATAATTTTGCTAATTATACAAAAATATGAAAAACAATGAAAAATGAATGAATCCCTGGCATATGGGTACTCATTTGAGAGTACTCAGTGAGAGCTATCCAATGAATACCAACATGATAGGGTTTAGATGGTTTTCAATAATCTTTGCATCCTTACGCTTTGGACAAAAGTAGCCTCAGCATTGGAAGTGTTAAACTCAGTGATTCACAACAGAAGATCACCTTTGACTCCTGGTGCAATAATAGAAATCTGAGTGTTCCAAATGTCTAACCGGAGTCAAACGGAGTGCCCTACAACTGCACGTAAACCCTCTTCATCTTTGCTCCCAGCAGCAGAGTGCACCTTCGTCCTCGTAATTAGTTCATCAACTTGCGATTCAAGATGCACTTTAATTGCTATTGAATCACACAGTTTTTGCTTCTTGTCCCTCTGAAGAGCACTTGAAGTCGCAACATTTTAGATTTTATGAATGAATCTGTCCTAGGACTATTTATCACCATTAATAAATCTTTTTAGCACATGACTCTCGTCAGCTAATGTAATTTTGATCCTTACCCTTCCTCCTTGGTTATTAACCCATTAATGCTTGCAGCGGCCAAAAGCAGCCTGACAATTTTTATGACATCTTTCAGGCCAAAGCATAGTTGGATAAATATTCGAAGCAGAACACAACCAGGAATTTTATTTCAAATGATTTGTAAAATATCAAAAAATAATTATCAGAAGTGTTGTAGATCCAGACGACCATTTCTAGATGAATTCGAAGGCATAACTAATGGGTTGACCCATTCACTGAGTCACCTAGTGGTCTGTATTATTGATATTTCAATTTTCATTTAACTTTATAAATTTTGATTTTCATTTATATAAATTTTTATTTCTTCTATTCTTATCATAATTTATTCTAAATTTTTTGACTTCATATTTCTTGTTTTTGTAGATTTCTATATTTTTAACATATGCATTCCTTTCTACCTATAAGGTTCCTCACTTATATTGGTCAACTTCTTAAAACCAAACTAGGCGACATCCACCCTGAGTGACCTACTGGGCAGCAAAATTAGCCAGCATGAAATCGCCCCTGATAGGGTGCAGCAGTGGGATGGACCATAGCAACACCCTTGAAAGGGTGCCGCTCTATACCGCTCTGTACCGCAGTACCAGCAGAATGATGTAAGCGGCCTGCTTGACCTCCCAGGGTCTGTAAACGTGAGCTTACTTAGCGCAGGCATGCGTGCTGCGGCAGCAACACTAGGTCAAGATCTGTCAGGATGAGGTCTGGAGGGAAGACACGGCCATCTAGTCTACCCCCCACGCCCAGAGGTGACGAAACAAACTCTGAATTCCTCCTCAGCTCTGCAAACACTGTACAGCCAGCTAGGCAGAAGACGCAAGTGCCTGTTATGCCATCATTGATGTCTCTGAAGCTCGCTGCTGTTTATAGTATTTCCTCAGGCTTTCCAAGCTCTTACCAGGATTTCCAAGGAAGAGCTTAGAAATCTCAGCTAGTTTTGTGCACAGTATTTTTCTGGGATTTCTAAGCAATAGCTTGGAAAAGTCAGGATATCTATAAAAAGCCTCAGCTAGATTGGCACTTCTGCCATTTCCAACAAGTAAATGGAGTATTTACAAGGAAAAGCTTGGGACATCAGTATATCTTTGGAAAGTCGCAGCTTAAGTTAAGGACTTCTGCAATTTCCAAAGAGTGTACTGAGAATGTCAAAGGAAAACCTTGGCAAAAAATATGGATTTGCATGGAAAGTCTAAGCTAGTTTTTGCACTGGTCATGATAAATAAGGCGTTGCCTCTTGACTATTGGTATTATATTCTAGTTCTGCTTATAATCCATAGAATCTCAATGAAAACCTCTGAAAAACAGTCTCAGTCATTGATCATCACTTCATGGTGGTTGCCATTTACTGAATTCCAATTTTCCAAAGATTTCCTAGAAGCTTGGAAAAGCACAGCTTTCCTTGGAAAGTCTCAAATGGGTGTAGTGACAGCTGGTGACAGGCACTACAACCCTTGCAAATTGTTCACCCAAGGATCCTTACGAATCCAAGGATCCTATAGAATTCCAAGATAAAAACTTGACATCATTATAGGAAGAATAAGAAAATTCCCTTGGGACATTATAGTGGATGGGGATTGGTAAGTGCCGCAGTACTTTTGAGTATTCCTGGGATTTCCAAACAAAATGCTTAGATTTCATGGGAAAGACAGAAACATTTGCCTACGGACATAGACCACAAGTGGAAGGGAAACATTCCTGAAATCCAAGATAGGATATCTTAGGATAATCTTAGGATCATCAAGAGAAATACTCAAAATAATCAAAATGAAGTACTTCTCTTCTTTTTTGGCTAAAACCCACCCATGCAGTTTACCAATGATCCCTGCATTCATCCTACACCACACATTCCTTATTGTACCATGGCCTTAAAGAATACCGAATGCAATTCAACCCCAAAAAACCTGGCCTTCTCAATCCCAAGGACAATCACATCAGAAATATGATCCAAACTCAAATCTGTTTCATTCCTAAAGGCTTGGATGCATGTACTACAGAAGCCTGGTTATGCCATATACATTTCATAACTTCAAGACAATCTATTGCAAAATGATATTTCTGATGCAATTTGTCACCGCCACCCCCACCCATGATGTCTAACATGAGGTCGGGGTTAGGGGTCACCATGGGTTCAAAGGTCGCACAGAGACAGCATGGGCCCGCCCTGTGCTGCACGCTAGCATGCTGGGAATGACCTGAGCAGGGCAGTTCCCGTATTTATTCAACAAAAACTAATCCCTGCAAGTTTGCAATGCACACTTCCCAATCAGTGAAATCTCGAGAGATCACCAGTTGAAACTCTACTTGCCCAGGTGCTATAACACTTTCGCACCCAACAGAATAGGGAAATTAAAAAACAAGCCCAAACCCAGCTTAGTACAAGTAGGAAAGTGAGTGCACCCACCGGCGGACTATATTCCCTGCGTGACAATCATGGTTAACGTGGGTAAATGGCATGAAAATGGTTAACACATTCATGCCAGCACCACATGCATGAGACTGTCCTGACTATGTAGATAATAACTCTATAATATCAGGATCATTTTTTCTTTCTAAATTGAGAATTGTTCATCAGAAAATATCAACAACTCTTTTTCAAATATTTTGTAGAATCCTGCTTTATTCTGAAGTAATTTTAGAAGTACCATAGATCAAAACATTCTATGCATTAAAGGGTTAAAGTAGGTACAACCCAAAACCTTGGGACAATCTCTGAGAAGAATCTATCGCACATGTCTGGCCACCAGACCTCACATAATTCTTTTTTTCAGGGCAAATAAAGTTATCACGCCAAGGAAAATATGACAAAGAAAACACAGCACACGCGGCTGACCTTGAGCCATTATGGCATCAGGTCATATTCCACTGCTAGAGAGTAGGAGAGCCGCTACCACTAGCTCAGAGGGACTATCTGATTTATGTGTGTGTGTGTGTGTGTGTGTGTGTGTATGTGTGTGTGTGTGTACATGCATATATGAATGTATGTATGTTCAGTGCTCATGTATGTTTGTTTGAGTACAAATACAAACCATAAAGGGTTCATATACATACATACATGTATATATATATATATATATATATATATATATATATATATATATATATATATATATATATATATATATATATATATATATATATATATATATATATAATTTCAATGGAGTTACAGGATTTATTTATTGGTTAGGTATTATCAAAGAGCAGGCTTTCTTCAACCAAGCTGACAACTAAAAGAATAAAAAATATGCCCATTTTGAAATAGTAGTTCCGATATTAATCATTACAAGAGACATGTGAACCCCCTCCTCCTCTACATACCTTGGATAAAAATAGGCTAATGGCCACACAAAATTTTCAAAACTGTACATAACAGTAATCACTTGTTTCTCTCTAATATAAATCAGAGGGTTGGTATGAGAATACCTATAATCCTAGCGAACTGTGCTCTAGGCAAATTACATTACAGTTAGAAACATGGTAAAACTTAAAACTACAAAACAATGGCTGAGATTTTACCATTACAGATAACACAAGAGGAGACCGCAAGGAAGAAGTACCCTGTGCTTCAAGGAATAAAGCACAAGATACCAATTGCATAATTGCAGGTGAAAGACATGTGTTTAAGTGCTTTGGACGATCGGAAGACCCTCATTTGGGGGCGTGTGCATGCTGGCCAATGGGAAGAACCCTCAGGATCGTACGTTTTCCAATGACAAATGTATTTAAGGTTTGTTTAGGGGGTATTTAAAGCCCGGACTGGAGTAAAATGTATTTGAGTAATTAGCCCGGCGATTACTCAGCCAATCTCTCGGGCAATGTCTCAGGCGATGTTTCGGGGGAAGCGGTCTCGTAAATCAGAGAAGATGGTCTACTTAACGCCGTAAACATAGTCCTAACAAACGAGGCCTCTTTCTCTCTAAATACTGCTAAATGTCCACCTGTCCTTCCCGCGCTAATGTTGTTTATCTGTGCCCTGTAGCACCCAGCACTCCCGTCTAAATAACAGTTATGAGCAAGAAATGTTACGTACCATTAGAAACGGCACACACTAAAGCAAGACTACTCATGGTAATTTAAGCATGAAACCCACAGTTATGCCCAGGACCTTTATGTACACTGAGACTGCAGGAGGGCCTGCCCTGATGGTCGAGTGGTCTAAGGTATAGCTACTGACTGTTTGTTGTCTCTCACCACTGAGGGCCTGCCCTGATGGTTGAGTGGTCTAAGGTATAGGAAGTGTCTCTGCTCACTCAATTTGGGACCAGTACATAACAGTTACACAAAAAAGACCTCAATATGAACAACACTCAGTATAGACACTAATTCATGCTTGAAATCAATGAGAAGTCAACAAAAGGTAATTTGAGAAAGGTGAGCACAGCTTTGAGCCGTGTGATTGTATGAATACCCTTCCCCTCTGAAACACAGCAAAAAGAGAAACGGGGTACAAGAGTCATTGAACCCTAATAGTGCAACCATTGCAGGGCTCCTCTCAGCTAATCTATCACTAGAGTTACACCAGAGAATTCAGGTTTAATATATAAACAAAATATTTGCATAAGAGAAGTTTGACGGCTTTGAAAAGAGGTTTACACATGTTATCTTTGAACATAACTCCTCCTTTAGAGAAACATTGGAAAAATATTTAACAAGGGAAAGTTTAACCCCCCAAAAATGTCACCTTTCAGTGAAATATCTCTTAAAATGTTGCATCTTTGTCAAGATATGACCATATGCATTAGAACTTGTGTATCATCAAGATAAAAATGGCCCAGTTTCTTAATGAATATTTAAAAAAGAATTTCTAAGTATCAGTGTGTTCCCTCAAATTGTTTGATAATGAGTAAGTTTTTAACAGTGGTAGGGAGGGGGGGGGGTGTAGCAACTTAATTAAACACTTTGTTGCAATTTGGTGGATCAAATTGGGCTACCAGGACACAGGTTTTTGTTACCTTGTCTAGTTTTTGTGGAAATCAGTAATTTTTTAACTCTAGATGAGCTGTACTTCAATGAAATATTGGAAGAAATAGACTTTCTGCCACACAAATTGTGCTAGAATATTTAGTAGACAAATTTAAATTCAACCATCTTTGGCTCCCTCTTTTTTTAAGTGTAGGTCGCTCAAAACCATTCTAGTTTGCCTCTGGCAATTGGTGAACCCCTCCTCCTGCCCCTGTCTGCAGTGCATGTACAGATACATGTTCCTTAAGACACCTTTTTGAGTTGTGGCCCTGAGTCCTGTATATTTAGCAGTTATGTGGTATTATTTCAGGTAGCTTGTCCTCAGTGAGTGAGGAGCTCAGTCTGACATGAATGTTAACAATCCCTCTTGCTCGTCTCCCCCTCTCTACTAATAGATCAACTTTTACTCTTGAACGTCTGGAGCACAAACTCATTGGGAAATATCTTGTTAACGAACCAGTATTTTGAGAAATATTTGACTGAAAGTTGTTTTTCCTGATGAGTTTAACAATCCCTCTTCAAATATTTCTCAAATATTACTTTATTTGATGAGTTATGTTCAAAGTTGTCAGGCCATGTGTGCACTACAGATGCAAATATGTTAATTTCCTTGATGAAGAGTCTGCAGTGCTACAAGAAGCCCTCGCCTTTCATCCTCACAGTGGCCCATTCCTGACCTACAGTCTATACAAGAGGGGTGGGGATCTGTGGGAGGGGGGGGGGGGGAGTCAACTTACCCCTACCCTTCGGTATACATAGAGGGAAATTGTTTAAAGGGTTAAACCATCATCCATCAGACATCAAATTTGAAGTTTGTATGGTGCTGTCTCTTTCTTTTTCTTTCCAATATATCATTACTTCAAAGTCAATACTTTTCTTTGGATAAGCTCCAAATAAACTACCAATAACTCATTCAAAACAAATGTCTTCTTTAAGTGAGATGCATCGCCATTGTCTTTGTTATGATCATCATCAGCATCCCCTATCCTATGGTACATTCTTATCATCATCATCATCATCATCATCATCATCATCATCATCATCATCATCATCATCATTTTTATCTTCATCATCATCATCATCAATGCCATCTTCATCACTATCTTCATCTTTATCACCACGGCACAATGACCGTGACCTGCGTGCAATTTAAGCTCAAAAACCTCCCAGGTTAGACAAAAAACCAACTCCACAAGTCTGTGGCGAAGCAATTAACCCTAACTTGACACCCACAAATAACGGGAGCGAATCAGAAGCGACAACATGGCATAAAAAGACACCCAGCGAGGTTGAAAAAACTGGCTTTCCGCTGTAACTGAAGAGAAGACAAACTGGGGAGAAATCCAGTGGAATTTGGGGGAGTAGGCGAGGATACAGACTGCTGACTTTGAAAAGCATAATATTTTCTCTGTCTGAGTGACTAGGCGAGTGTTTAGCCGCCTAATGGGTGGATTTCAGAAGCTTAATTATTTCCCGTCTAAATATGAGAGCAAAGGAGGAAGGTGTGACCCATTTACACCCATAGCTCAGAGGAGACTTCATAAGCGTATATGCATCCACCATCTGAGAAACTTATCGGTGATATCTAAAGGAACTTTTGCCATTGAAATTACAAGAAAAATGTCATTCAGATATTATCAGAGGAATAGTATGTGAAATGAACTTCTCAATGTTTGTCAAACTACAAGATCATTATACATATGTACTTTTAAGTCTGCAGTCATCTCTAAAAGGGATCATTGCTGCATTAACCAATTCATGCCTGTAGCAGCCAAAACCGCTCAATTATTCTGGTGATATCTCCCTAACAGAAGCAATATTTAGTAAATATCTGAAGGAAATTTGTTCATTAAAACTTTATCTACAACTCTCCTTCAAATACTTCACGAATTAATGCTTTATTGCAAAGTTATTTCCAAAGTATATGAGATCCAGGCGACACTTGGCAAGTAAATTTCAAGACATGGTTGGGTTAATTACAAATATAATCCCTTTACAGCATGTTGTACCCCAAAAAGGCCTAATCAATTTGAAGACCTTTCTCTGACAATAGGCATATTAACGGAAATATTTGAATAAGAAACATCAATCAGAACATAGACAACACTCTCCTTCAAATATTTTGCAAATTCCTGCTTTATTGACAAGTTAACATCAAAAATATTGCTGCCTGCAGACGACACTATGTAGTTGACGAGAGTCCCTGGTTTGAGGGTGGTCTGATAGGTATAGCGGGTTGAGAGCTTCAGAGCGTCTAGACCCAGCCAGGCTTGTGAACCACGCTGAGATTCCTACAAGCTGGTTGCGCTTTCTACGCTACTCTGGAGACCCACAGTACACATTTAACCCTTTCATGCTAAGAGAGCTCCAATACAAAGATTTACGTCTGGATTTATGACACTTTTGAAAATAACTCAAGAATGCAGCATGCATTTGCAAAATATTTGAACGAAAATTGTCGGTTGGATTCTGATTAATATTTCTGCTTCAAATATTTTCCAAAACATGTTTTCGTCAGTGAGGTATCGCCAAAATAGTCAGGCTGTTTTGACTGCTGTAGCAATGAAGGGTAAACTGATTCGAACTCAAAACAACCAGTAGCTAGTTGTTTTGGTAGAGTTCTGACTAACAATTTTCTCCCCAAAATATTCTTCCAACTATGGTTTTGTCTGTCAGATTTCCTAAAGATAGCCAACCTGTTGCTTGGAGCATTAAAGTGTTAACATACCTAAATAGATGATTGCCCAAAACAATGGCGAAGGGTTGTCCTACTAGTTATCAGGTAACCAGTGATGCAGGGCAAGGTTAAAAGGGGGCACTTCTGTACCACTTAATTTCCCTCCACCCCCTGCTGTGCCAAACAACGCAACCCTTGCATGATCTGTGCAAATATGCGGACCCCTTGTAATGTACACCTAAAAAATAATTCATCAGCAATTGCGTTTTGCTGATGCTTAACCAACCATGTTATCTACTCACTATCCTGTATACTTAAGAGATCTATTTTGCTGTGTTTCTATGTTATTTTGTGGATGATACCTTAACCTGTTACATGCAGATGATTTTATCCCATATAGTGACATCCCTCTCTCATTGACACTAGCCTAGATTCTAGGCTGTTATATGTATATTGTCTGTTTTTCAATTACCAGGAACCAAATGGTCAAGGCAGGTAGGCTAGTCTAGTTCTTTTACATTCATTTCACCAGGTGTATGATTAATTCCAGTAGGAATACTAATTTCCCTGAGACGTTTCTCAAAATACTGTGCATTGTTATCAAGATATTTGCATTTGCGTTAAATAATGTGTGCACTCCATATGTGCTGCCTGCATGTGGCACCCAAAAACTCCCTGACAAAATTGGCAATATCTCTGAGAACAGAGGATATTTTGAAAAGAAATTGAAGGATAAATGTTAATCAGAACCTAATCAATAACTTTCAATCAAATACTTTATGAATTCTAGCTTGATCTTTAAGTTATATCCAAAAGTATCAAAGATCCAGAGATTTGTCAAGCAGATCTGAAGATAGAGGCCTGAAAGTGTTAATATGGGGTTGTGGCCCTGGGAGTAGGGTTGCACAATAATGGGCTGACATGGCAGGGATGCTCCCCCCATGGAGTACCCTGCACCTGCTATGTGGGAAGCCACATCTAACTCCTGACCCCAGGAATACCACACATACGCCACACACACTTTAACACATTAAGGCTCATGCGTTCCTCATGAAATTGTCGTCTGGAGCTATAATACTTTTGACAATAACTTGGGAATGAAGAATGGTTTTACCAAATATTTGATGGAGAGTTGTCGGTAGTGTCCTGACTAATATTTCTCCTTCAAATATTTAAAAAAACATTTGCTTTTGCTGAAAAGTTTCACCCAAATTGCCTGGCAGCTTTTGGCAACTGCGAGTGTTAATGGGTTAATCCATTAATGGTCACAGCAGCCAAAACAGCCAGCAATCTTGAAGAAATCTTTTAAAGCAAAAGCATTGTCATGATGATATTCAAAGGAACAATCAATTAGAATACTAAAAGCTTTCTTTCAAATATTTTGCAAAATCATTTAATTCATAAGTGATTGTCAGAAGTATTAGAGATCCAGACGACAATAACAAGAGTATAAGTTTTGCTCTGTTATCACTATTTAGAGCCCTTCTATGTAAACATATAACATAAAAGAGTTATAATTCATTTCCAATATGTAAGTATATAAATAATGAAAATGTTATGGCTGAGCCCTGATATGTAAATAAAAAGAAAGAAAGTGTCTTGGTTAAGCACTGATATGTAGATATATAGAAAATTAGAATTGCATACGGAAAGATATATAAATCATCTATCAGACAGACAGACAGACACATATGTGATTGGTAGATAGATATGTGGGCAGGTACTAGGTAGATGGACAGATAGTGGCAGGAAAAGGCAGCGTGCCTGGCGCTATGGGAATGTCATTTATCCCTATAATTGTTAACTTGCTGCACAGCATGCGTGGTTGCTCAATGGGCTCTTAAAGCCATAAATAAAAACACACATCAACAGAATTCCTCACAACATCAGCTGTGATCTAAACACTATTCTGTAAATGTACCCGCCCCTCCCCCGCCATTACTGTCTCACATCAATTAATTATTACACAATATAAACTTTTTAAAATGCTGCAATTAAATGGTTATTTCAAACATCACGAGATTAGAAACTAATCAAAAATCATCAGTGAGAGTAGATCATGAGCATGAGTCTCTTTAAATCTTATCCTTATTCTTTCATGCGTTCTCAATCAGTCAAGGTTGAAATGAAGATCAGGTATGCTATCAGGGTTGACGAAAAGAAAACAGATTAAGATTACAGATATCAATATCATAATCATCATCATCGTCATCATCATTATCATCATCATCATCATCATCAACAACATTGCCATCATCATATTTGTCATCATCATCATAACTGTTATCATCATCATCATAATCATCATCGTTAGTGTCATTGTCATTGTCATCATCATCATCATCATCACCACTGTCATCATAATCAGCATTTATCATCATAATCATTATAGTCATAGTCACTGTCATCATTATTATCATCTGACAACCGCCAGTAAAGAACAACAGTTGAAGCTCAGGTATTTACAGTGAGTGTGGTATATTGGTACACAGGTAGAGTACCTGGTGTTCTGTCGCCCCCGGCAACCAGGTGAGATTAAGAATTCTGTCTGAATCCCGTCTGGCTGTTAGCATGTACACCTTATACTGATGTATCTGATCTAAGTGACACGTGGAAGGCCTTTTTCATTCACCTGACACTGTCACAGCCGCAGCTTTACAAATAGACAGTAGCTTATCAACTCAGGCTCGACCCTAAACAGATTGCTGGCCCTACGACACCAGAGAGCGAGCTCTGCATCAGGCAGTGAGAAAATATAATCTGACATCCCCCCTCCTCCACACCTCTTAGTGGAAAGGGGGGCACAACCCTTTACCGAAGAAATAGACAGGAGCTTATCCATTGAGTCTTACCCCTAAACATGTGCTAGCCTTAAGACATCAGAGCCACAGTGCTAACTGTGCATAAGTCATAGAGAAATTCTAATGGTACGTCCACTCATCAAAGGTAGGGGAAAACCGTTTCAGTTCTTTGCAAAAAGGGGGAGAGGGGGGGTCTCAACTCCAAACAGAACCTAAAACATCAGTCAGTCATAGTGCTACATGTGTCAGATCAAATGTAATCTATGCCCCCTCCCTTTCTCGGCGTATTGTTGAAAGGGGCCAGAACCCCTTCCTGCCCAAAAATACCAGGTGCTTATCAATTCCCTCTCAACACTATACAGGTTGGCAACTCAAAGATACCACAGCCACCAGCTGGACATTGGTCAAAGGAGAACCATAACCATGGGCCCCTCCCCCCCCATCACCTCAAATAGACCATACTTTTATCATTTGAAACCTGACCCTTAAGAGATGGGAAACCCTCGCATATCTGTGCTTTAATTGATGGAGAACTCCACCCATCCTCCCTCTCCCCTTCTCACTAGTATACTAGGGTATAGGGGCAATGTTTAGGGTGTAAGGGTAGGGCCTCTCATACTCAAAGAGGGGAGCAGTTTTTAAGATTCAGAGGTACCAGGTAGGGTGTCTCTTTGGGAATCTGGAGAAGTCAGTATCTAGGGTTTAGAGATAGGGCTAGGATTTTTTTCACTAGAGTACTAGGATATCATGATAGGGCTAGATTTTAGGGTTTAGAGGTAGGGGTTTAGAATACTGGTCAGTGTATATGGTAAGGGGAGAAGTGTCTAAGTTTTACATGTACAGTGTATTTATATGATTAAAGGGAGCAGTTTCAGAGATAGAGAGATAGGGCTATGGTTTCTCATGGGTGCTAGTCTATTAGCTGGATCTTAGGGAAAGGGGGTGGGGCTTCCCTTCGAAGCATACAGATAAGTCGATGGCACATACCGGTAGCTAGCCGGACTGTCTTCAGTGAGGAGAGTTTGTTTGCTGGTAGTGGTCAGGTCCTCTGCGGGTCAGCAGGATGATAAAAGAACAATGGATTGTGACAGTCAGCTGCTGACAGGGACGACCCTCTGTCATGTAGCGTGTGACAAAATACACACTTGGGTAACAGGCAAGTGCCCTTCCACGTGACAGGGAATGTAAGCATTGGATAATGTTCTGAAATCCTCCTGTAGGAATGAACACTGCTGCTAAGAATTACTAGCATCTCCAAGTAACTGGAAAATTCCATGTAAATGTGGCAGCAAGGTAAACCATGAAAGATTGGAGAAACGTGTAAAACTCTAGAAAATTCATGGTGATTACCATAATTGATCAGAGAAATTAATGGGAAATTAAGAGCAAAGATATTTTACCCCAATTACTGTTTTTTCTATTTTTATCTTTTTTGCTAGATGTTCATTTCTGAAATCCTCCTGTAGGAATGAATACTGCTGCTAAAAATCATGAGGACCTCCAAAAAAATATCAAGAAATAGAAATTAAAAAATTAAGAAATATCAAGAAATACCAGGAAAATGCAGCAACTGGGTAAATCATGATAGCATAGAGAAACATGTCAAACTCTAAATAATTCATGGTGATTATCATGATTGATCAGAGAAATTAATGGGAAATTAATTAAGCAAAAATATTTTACTCCAATTAATGTTTTTTTTCTTTTAAAAAAGTTTTCCCGATGTTCCTGTAAAGAGTTGTAACTGTTCCTATACCTGATGATATCATGCAAACAAAAGTTTCACAACAAAAAATCCAGATTTCATTCTTTTTATCCAGAAATATTTCAGATCCAGAATATCTGCATATTTGTTCCGCCTCAGCTGTGGAAAGGGTTAATCACTTGAGAAGGCTGAGTGGGTTTCTCGCTAATTTGTTTGGTGACTTTGTTTATATCAATATTAACTTACAGCGTAAGTTTTCCCTCCTAACCCGAGATTTATAAACAATAAACATTGCACAAGCCCTTCTCAGAACCCTTTGAGTGTGTGCCAGTATCCCACGCCCTGATACAGATTATCTCAGAAGGTTTGTTAGTGATTGGGGGTTTCAAATTCAGCTATTTCTGCATGTAAGCATGAAATATAAAATTTTGTCGGGATTAATTGTTGAGGGAGTGGTGGAGGACACTGGAGGTGTATCGATACCTTGAAAACCCCCATCCTCTTTGACACCTTACCACCTTGTGGAACCCCTCTAGACGCGAGGTTCCGGAACCCGCCGATAGGCGGCTTCAAAGACGTCGAATGCCTTAGTGGAACGCCATGGATTGTTTCATTAAAGAAAACTTGGTTCTTCCAGTTATGTATGATAGCGTCCACTCTGTTTTGGTCAAACAGCATGGATACATTCAATGGACCAATTGTACTAAGAATACACTTGTAGGAAATTAAATAACCTTTTTTAAATCAGTGAAATTAGCGATTTAACAGTTTTGATGACATCACAAGTAATTGGAAGCTAATTATAGAACGCGACGGTGGTGACGCGTAGCGGCATTCATTTACACTACAGACCTCTGTAGTGTAAATGAACGCCGAACACGAACATGTTACAGTCAACCTCCCCCCCCCCCCTACTACACCCATTCTACTGCCGACACATGGCATCCAACCCTAGTTCCGAAAAACTCTGGATGTCTATCCCAGTATCCATACTTTTAGCATGATAAGTAAGTCTCCATGAACTTAAAAGGAAAACCCTCATTTCCCAAAAGATGTAATAAATCCAATTGATATTCCCTTCAAATTATTTTGGTTTTTAAAGAATGCTCTGCGTCTCTTAGAGAATCAGCATGGTCCTACACGTGATCACGGTTAGATAACTGTAAAATAACATGGACCTTTATCCAGATAAACATTTCTTTTATCTTCTGTGTCAATCAAAAAGGAACTATCACCTGCCTTAAGTCACAACATATTATTCGATACCAGGAATCAGAAATTCCATGTCTGACTAGATTGAGCCTAGCTTCTAGGCTGTCATGTATATTCTGTTTGAATAAAAGTTTTTCTGTAACCAGGGACCAGCTGGTCAAGGTGGTCAGGGTGGCCAAATTAGTTTACAATTACATGTAGTACTTTCTATAGGTCATTACCAGTACAACAGTACACACACACACACACGCAAACACACAGTGACACACACACACATGGTGATGATGATCATCATGAATCTACATATATATATATATATATATATATATATATATATATATATATATATATATATATATATATATATATATATATATATATATATATATATATATATATATATACATATATATATTTAGATTCATGATGATGATGATCATCATCATGGTTGTACTCCCACATACTATCTTCTATGAGTAATTTAAGCTGGCACTGTCAATAAATGCAATTATCTATTTTTCCATCCTCCAATTGCACAAACGACGTCTATTAACTTATCTTCGAGACTGGATTTATTTGTTCCGTGGTCTGAGGAGACCAGTACATCATTGACAAGATAACTACATGTCAGATGTTTGACTTTATCAAACACTCAAGTCAACTTTTCAAGGAGCACAGAATTCATGTGCATTGATCATATCTCTGCCTTCTGCCATTCACAACTCGGCCTTCTAACACAGCCTCTCTGACAACACAGCTGATTTTGTTAAACCCATTCACGCCTGTAGCATTCAAAAATCACCTGAGAGTTTTCGAAATACTTTTATGATCAGAACTTTTCTGGGTCATATATAAAGGAAGAGTGTTGATCTCAATCTAAACTACAACTCAATTTCAAATATTTTGGGAATTCATACTTCATTCTGTTCTTATTTTTCATTCTTTAATTATTTTCAATTCTTTAGTTATTTTCGGCATCATCTCAAGACAAGATCACACTAATCTAGAACTTATGGCATGAAAAGGTTAAGAGTTCCCATAATTATATCAAGATCATTTATATGTTTGTCAATAAATAATTAAATCATGTAGGGGAGGAGGAGGAGGAGAAGGTAAAGAAGAAGAAGAAGAAGAAGAAGAAGAAGAAAAAGTAAAAAAGAGAAGGGGGAGGAGGAGAAAGAGGTAAAGAAGAAAGTAAAGAAGAAGAGAAGAAGAGGAGAAAGAGTAGGAGGGTAATAAGGCGAAGGTAAAGAAGGAGGAGAATGAATAGAAGAAGGTGAAAAAAAAGAAGAATGAGTATTCATTCCTATGATGATAAGCCCCTGCAGGAGGGTGGCCTATGATGAGAGGCCCCTGCAGGAGGGTGGCCTATGATGAGAGGCCCCTGCAGGAGGGTGGCCTATGATGAGAAGCCCCTGCAGGAGGGTGGCCTATGATGAGAGGCCCCTGCAGGAGGGTGGCCTATGATGAGAGGCCCCTGCAGGAGGGTGGCCTATGATGAGAGGCCCCTGCAGGAGGGTGGCCTATGATGAGAGGCCCCTGCAGGAGGGTGGCCTATGATGAGAGGCCCCTGCAGGAGGGTGGCCTATGATGAGAGGCCCCTGCAGGAGGGTGGCCTATGATGAGAGGCCCCTGCAGGAGGGTGGCCTATGATGAGAGGCCCCTGCAGGAGGGTGGCCTATGATGAGAGGCCCCTGCAGGAGGGTGGCCTATGATGAGAGGCCCCTGGAGGAGGGTGCCCTATGATGAGAGGCCCCTGCAGGAGGGTGGCCTATGATGAGAGGCCCCTGCAGGAGGGTGGCCTATGATGAGAGGCCCCTGCAGGAGGGTGCCCTATGATGAGAGGCCCCTGCAGGAGGGTGGCCTATGATGAGCAGGAATGTCTATGACTGTTGTCAGTTTCAACTCTTCGCCCAAGAAGGGAGCCCGGATCCAGGATTCGCCCACATCTATTTCCACAGCATACATCCTACTACCAGTAGAGCAGGCTGACCACCGGCAGCAGAAGATGAACATTCTCCTCTCACCACAAATCACAGCTGGGAATAACCCATTCCTGCTCAAAACACACACTCAATTGCACATGCAAATAGTCTCTCTATGGGAGGACATAAAGGAAAGTATTTGAAGAAACTTGATTCAAGACAAATGATTTTCATTCAAGTACTTTTCCTGATTCCTCTCTACTTTCAGATTCTAAGAGACTGAATGAGTTAAAGAAGACTGGGTATACATTGCCTAAATTTGCCTTATACTTGCACATTCTCATTAACCCACTCATTCCTAGCCTCTGTTTGGAATTTGGAATTTCATTTTTATTGTCACTTTTTCTACCAAGTCGTGACTAGGTACTAAAGTACCCTGTGAAAACCACCTCCTAACCCCAAATTACTGGCAACTAAAATTCTCACATATGCCTTGGTCAGGATTCGAACCTGGATGGTGGTGAGACAGTGAGTAGTCAGTGGCAACATAAAAGACTTCACCTATAACCTTGGACAGACCATGTAGTACACTAAAATGTCTTTACCATTTTGGTAACTTCTTTACAACTTCAACTTCTTCTGGATACCTTTTGAAGGAGGCTTGTTGCGTATTACTCTGTATTATTGCCTGTTCCCCACTGTGTTAAAAAAAAATCACAAAAAAATATGTATCGATAGAAAATCTACTCACCAGTCCTTTACATGTTGTCATGGCAACAACCGAACCAGGGTGATCCTTTATATCTCCAATATACTGACAACGCCCACTTTTCGGAAATCGCCGAATTGTAACATCGCTCATATTTCCAAATCGATTGCCTCTCGTTTCAATGACCATACCTGGCGACACAATTTTGTGGTTTGGTCTTAATCTCACGTGGACCTTCTTGTCATTCAGTTGAATGTTGTAGTGTACCATATCATCCGTTGGGGCGGCAGTGTCACGTTTTTGGATATGATTAACATGGAATGAATGGTGGAGATCGTGCGTGATGTGTTCGCCATTGTCTCTTACTTTGGTGGGAACTGCGATATGGTATGATTGAAGCTGCTTCACGAACTCTCCTGTAAAAAAGGGAGGAAAACATCAATATGCTTCATAAACTCTCCTGTAAAAAAGGTAAGAAAACATTAATATGCTTCATGAACTCTTAAAAAAGGGATACGAAACCCCAATCACAGAGTTAAATACCTCGCCAACCTGACTAATCCAAAATGATTTCAGTGCCAGACCTAAAATTTCCAAAGCTTAACCCATTCACACTCAGAATTCCTTTAGCAATTATCGTCTGCTACTCTCATGCTTTTAAAAATAACTTGGGAATAAAGCAAAATTTCACAAAATATTTGAAGGAGAGTTGTTGTATGGCTTCTGATCAACATTTCTCCTTCAATTTTTTTCCACAAAATGCTTATGTAAGTAAGATATCTCCAAAATCATCAGGCCTTTTTTGGCCGCCCTGAGTGTAAATGAGTTAAAGAAGACATTAATTCTCAGAATGAAAGCTGCACTTTTCATTCAAGGTTTTTTTTTCACAAAAACTCTTATTTTTGAAATATTTTCATAATATTCAGTTCCTCAGACAGCCTGGGCAAAGAGTGCTCATCTATGCACACACAGGCACACTTCGCTCATAAAACTATTGTTGATCAAAGTAAGCTCAACAGTGTGTCTCACAAAGCTTACTATTTCTTGCTTTATCGCCTAAATATTTGCATAATTAGTGTCAGACCAGCAGAGGGCTAGAACTGAGAAGTGACCTATTTCACAGCTAGAGCTTCTTAACCCTTTCATGTCGGAAGCACCCCCAAAAAGCTGACTATTTTTTTGATAATGTTCGTGACAAAAAAAAATTAAAATATATTTGAAGTGTTCATTATATAGCTCAAACTACAAGTATCCATCATATGTTTTGTGAACGATTGCTTAATTCTAAAGTTATTTTGAATTATTTATTATAGAAACAGATGGCACTTGGCAAGAACTTCAAGCATGACAAGGTGAATTCATTTATGTGTTCCACCAGAAAAACTGAATATCTTGATATCTTACTTGCTAAAGCTTCTTTTGTAAAATGTAAATGATGAAATTTTAATTGGATTCCAACCAATAACTATACATCTTTTTTTTTATATTCAATCTAAGTTTTATTATTGTTATTGTTGAAGGTAACAGATATCCAGACGATAATTTAAAATGGGAACTCTAAATATGACTAGACTGGGAAAATGCATGTAACAAAAATTAACAAAGTGGTCAAGGGAAACAAATATCCTAAAAAATCATAAAGAAAAAAAACCTGGGAGTAAATGAGTTAAGGAAAGTTTTAGACATAGTTTACATTTGTCTTTGTGAACAGCCCTCCGAGTAGACTATATGACGAGGTCAAAATTCAAGTAGTTTCGCGCTTAAATTATCATCATGTCGAACAGAATGAATGTAAGCTCGAAAAACAAGTGCCAACTTGAGTGCAAAAAAGCAGGTGTGCAAAACTTAACCCGTTCAGGCATAGTTTCCTTTAAAGAGTGTCATCGGCTGGGACAAGACTTGTGAAAATAATTGTGAAATTAAGCATCAATTGCAAAATAATTTGACAGAGATCTGGCAGTGAGATTTTAAGGAACATTTCTCCTTCATTTTTTTTCTATAATGATGCTGTGATCAGTTGGAATTCACAAATATGGAAGACTGTCTTCGCTGCAGCTGGTATGAACATTACTTAACCCATTCATTTTTGTAGCAGCTGAAATTTTCTGACTATTTTCAGGGCTCGACGCTAAGGGTGAACCTATGGCCCCAGGCCAGTAAAAATTCCCAAAACCAACTTTGGGCTAGTAAAAAAGACCTCAACTGGTCCTACAGGCCCAGTAAACATTTGGAGACATTTTTTGTTAAAAAGTTTCCCCCCGAGAATGTCCCCATATGTTTTTGAAATAAATGAAGATAAATTCTATAAAGATAAATGTTGTGGTGAATTTTGTACAATATCCTTTCTTGTTATGTTAAAGAAAAAATGTAGGACCAGTAAAAATGTTGCAGGACCAGCAGATGCTAGGTGTTACTGGTCCTACAGGGCCAGTATCATTTTGAGTTAGCGTTGAGGCCTGATTTTGGTAATAACTTGGAAACCAGAGTATTTTTTCAGAAAATATTTGAAGGAGAAATGGTTATTGGAACCTAACTGACAGTTCTACTTCAAATATTTTGAGAAATGATGATCCGTGCCAAAGTTATTCTTAAAAGTATCATATGTCCTGACGACATTTGTGTGCAAGTAGCTGTGTGGGCAAGAAAGGGTTAAACACAACCTCTATTTCACATGTACTCCATTCCTCCTGCACCCACTTCATTGTTGAGATTTTCCTACTTGGAAAATGCCCTTTTCATATTCTTTGACCAGGATTTCCACAAAAGATCAAAACGGGATAGCACAATATAACATGCTGTAAGTGCCAAACCAAGTGGAAGGGGGTCGCATTTGACATGTAGCTATACCAAGAAAAAGGTGTTCACCATTTAACCCTTCCAATGCTGAGGCTACTTTCATCCAAAGATAGAAATATTTTTGTAAACCATCTAAAGTTTTATACCCTGTCATGTTGGTATTCATTGGATAGCTCCCACTGAGTTCTCTCAGATGAGTACCCATATGCCAGGGTTTCCGTCATTTTTTGCATCATTTTGTATTGGCCAAATTAGCCACCACCAGCATAAGTGTTAAGAGCATTATGAAGTTGTCTGCAGCCTAAACAAATCATATCGACCCCTTAGCCCTAGAATTAAGTACATGCCGTTTTTTCTCATAGATTCTATGCTAGAGTGAGGAGCTCTTTAGTATTATACAGGTAACTGCACCACTGTATTTATATCTAATCCTTCTGCAAACTCAGCCTGTCCTGAATCCTGTTAACCCATTCATGCCTGGAGTTCCACTGCAATAGAGTTGTCTGGCTCTATAAGTAGTAATATAACACTTTTCACAAAAACTCAGCAACTAAGTGATGAAGACTGAACTTTGAATATTTGGAGGAGGATTGTTAATTGAGTTTTGACAAACATTTCTCTTTCCCATATTCTCTTAAAGGTGCTTTTTTAGAGATGGAGATATCCCCCCCCCCCCAAAAAGAAAGTCCTTAAGGAGACATTGCAAGTATGAAAGGGTTAACATATTCATGCCTGTAATGCTTAACAATATCCTAACTGTTTCAATAATATCTCCATCACTGGTGCATTTTTTCTTTTTTCAGAAGATATTTGATGAAGAAATATTGATCAAACTCCTACCCACAACTCCTCTTCAAATCTTTTGTGAATTTATGCTTTATTCAAAAGTTATATACAAAAGTATCATGGGTCCAGACGACAATTTGTCAAAGAGCTCTCCAGGCATGAATGGGTTAACTCTCACCTGTGCATACCTGGACAGGTGGAGGCAAGCTATAGTAGAGCCGGGAAATTCCTCACAGCTCAGGTGAGAAAAGAGAACGCAGGGTTCGAAAGAAATCTTTCTATGTGCATATTCTTAATATTCGCAGGTATGGCATCTGTGTTAAAGTAAGCTCAAGCAGGTGAAAGTGAAGCAGGGCTCAAAAAGTAACTTTGTCATATATATATATATATAGTTTATTGACTGTGGTATCAAGCCACAAAAAATATACATTTACAAATAGTAACGAAAGCTGGAACTAAATAAAGAACTTTACAAATAATAATAAATGCTGGAACTAAATAGAGAACTTTACCAATACAAACAGTAAAGTGGACATAATTGTTAATAATGCCACAACTGAAAAAAAATGTATATTCTCAATAGTTGCAGGTCAGATTACTAAGCTTCAGGTGAACGTAAACATTTAGTTTAAACAAGGTGATGTAAGGAAAATATTATGGAGGGCTCAAAAGAAACCTTTATGATTTTCATTATCGTTTGAGTGAGCAAAGAAAGAAGGGAAGGGTGCTTGATAGACTAGGTACCTAGTCTGTGCTGTACTGTCAATGGTCTACCAGTTTAGTACAATTAGTGGCCTATAGATGGCACCTTGTGTTCCTCCTAGCTATAATAGTTCATCCTCTGACATGAACATACTTTCTAATGAACATACTTTCCTAGTATAGGTACTTTCTGTAGAATCCTAAGCGGCAGATATAGGCATATATCCTTTTTTATATGAATTACGCCTATATAGTCATTATACACAAAAAATACTCCCAAAAAGGGAAACAATTGGAATACAACTTTATTTCTATCCTTTCTACTTACTGAATGGAACTTCTTCAATTTTTTCATTTATAACTTTCTATTTTGCGGAACTTATGAAAAGACTTTCAAAGCACCATGTGGGCTTGGTCTGGAAAGGGTTAACTGTGATATTTGTTCCTATTCCGAGTATTTCTGTATGTGTAAGACCATGTGCACACTTCAGGACGGAAAGGGTTGATTCAGAATTTTTAGAAAATTATTTGAAGAAACAAACAAATAAGAAACAAACCCACAAATCTCCTTCATATATTTTGTGAATCTATGCATAATTCCAAAGTTATAAGCAAAAGCACAAAAGTCCCAGACGACATTTATCCATGAGATCTCCAGGCATGAATGGGTTAATGCAATTTATCTTAACTGGACCTGCAAGAGGCTGATACAATCTGGCGGGACAGCTCCTTGAGATGTTTTAGTGGATTAACGCTCAGTGGGACGCAATAAATCTCGCCAGTGTTGAAAAGAAGTAATCGAACCATCATGATCTTGAGATGCAAGAGCTGTTTGTATTGTTATAGTGCTGTTATTCTTGACCAAGGCTCATGAAGGGACCAGTGTGCTGTTAAAGTCCTTTCTTAAAGACCTCTCCTGCTCTACAATAGCACTGCGCTCCACCCCTCCGCCTTAATTAAATGAGCTATATCAATAAGGCATTGGCTGATTCACTGTCCAGCAATTTATCAAAATGTTTGAAATAGGTTCTAAATAAAATGTATTAACCGATTTATCCCTGAGCAGAGATTCAGCACAAATATAAAATATTGTCTGGATCTATAACACTGCTGATAATAACTAAAAGTAAAATTATAGGCTTATTAATGAACCATTATTTTTAAATATTGGGTTGGGTTTGAAGAAAAGTTCTAGAGGTTGCATTCTGATTTACATTTCTCATACAAATAGTTCACATAAAATGCTTTTCCTGGAAAAAATAGACAGGCATTTCTTTTGTAGTAGTAGTAGTAGTAGTAGTAGTAGTAGTAGTAGTAGTAGTAGTAGTAGTAGTAGTAGTAGATGTAGTAGTAGTAGTAGAAGTAATAGTGCTGCTGCTGCAGCTGTTTCTACTACTACTACTACTACTACTACTACTACTACTACTACTACTACTACTACTACTGCTACTACTACTACTACTACTACTAGCAGTAGTAGTAGAAGCAACAGTGGCTACAGCAGTAGTAGTTTTGTAGTAGTAGTAGTAGTAGTAGTAGTAGTAGTAGTAGTAGTAGTAGTAGTAGTAGTAGTAGTAGTAGTAGTAGTAGTAGTAGTAGTAGTAGTACTTGTAGTAGTGGTAGTAGTAGTAGTAGTAGTAGTAGTAGTAGTAGTAGTAGTAGTAGACTAGTAGTAGTAGTAGTAGTAGTAGTAGTAGTAGTAGTAGTAGTAGTAGTAGTAGTAGTAGTAGTAGTAGTAGTGGCATCAGCAGTTGCAGCAGCAGCAGTAATGTATTAGCAGCAGGAGGAAGGAATGGTACCCTTAGGCTTTAATAGCCTGAGTGTGGGATGGTAACGGCTCACTGAGTCGCTGTTAAGGCTGGCACGTCCAAACTTAAAGTATTACTGGAGGTACATATATTAGAGATTGACAGCCTGTATTAGAAATTAGTGATCCATATACCTGATATGAAATGGAAGTTAGAATTGCCATTTTATTTTAAAGAATAACTTGGAATGATAGTAGCAATATTTCATAAATGTATACAAAATGTGATACAAATTGACATAAACCATTATTCTTTTGCAGGATCTAAAAATCATCTAGAGAACCACAATCTAAACCGACAGTCCCTAGGGCCTAGTACATAAATGTTCAACTCCCACAGATTTCATTCATTCAGTATGTGACTGCACTGAGCCAGAGCTAATGAAAAAAGTGCTTGTTTTTTCTTACCTTGTTTGTGATTTGGAAAGGTATGGTGCTGAATCCCTCTTGCATTCACTGTGGAACTACTGCTGGCGCATACCAGCAGAATAAATGTCAACACGAGTTTCTGCTGCTGCCGAAGTCCATATTTAAAGTCCCCATTGCACTCCATCATTGTGAAGTTCCCTTACTCCGTGTGCCCCACACGAGCAGGATTTCTCCCAAGTCTTAGCTAGTTACTAGTAGGTAGTTGCGGCTAACTATTGAATGTATGCCAAGCAGTCGGTAGAAGTCTGTTTAAGCCCGACACCAGTTGCACTTCACTCCTTCTCTGCTCCCGTCGGGTTACCTCTCGCTTGACTGTCAGAGTTAGTATATAGTTGGTTCTGTACGCTTCTCCTTTGTACAAACGTACTCATTCGAGCGCGCTGAAGTTCTGAAGTCGCGTGTGAGTGTCTTTCTTGATATCATCCTCGCCGGGGATACCCTGTGATACGGAAAGCCCGTGACATCCCGGGCGAACCCACTGCGGCCTCCGCAGGGGGAGAGAGGTGGACCAGCCAGATGATTCAGCCCCCTCTCAGGACGTGGAGGATGGCTAGAACTGTCTAGAACTGCGCTACTACATATACAAGCGACTGGGTGTCAGAGTATGAAATACTCGCTGCGCTGCAGAACTTTCTGCTTGGTGTAACTGCAGAAATGAAGGTAAAAAACGCGCACAGCAATCTCGGAGTCTCTCCAAAATATAACCTATATCCCCTGCGGCGATTGCAAACTTGGACTGATCCAGTTGTCAATTTCTTCCCCCATGATGCACCGCGTGGGGGCAACACGCGACAAGGATGGTTTGTTTACATTGGGCCGCCGTGTGCTAATGATGACTTGTATCTTTGCGAGATTGGTTTGGCCATTATAAAAATACCCCCCGGGGAGTATATACTTGCCCAACGGACCCCAAATATTGAATTTGGAAGGAGAGTAACTTCAGCCCGTTGCGCGTAAGAGCATGTGACCCAAGTCCAACTGGAGCGTCTTGAACTTCGGTTTGTTATTTTAGCTAGCTCCTCGGGACGGAGCACAGGTACAACATGCGTTCGCTTCCGAAGGAATGTTTGTAATCCCAACTATTTTCAAATTACGGTGCCTAAAATGTCCAACACGTCCCGACTATTTTGTTGATATATCCTTAGATGAATAAAAAAAATTCTTCATCTAAGATATGTCATAGCAGTTTTCTGAAAATTATGAGGTGAAAATGTTGAGATACGATCTTTGGCTATGCGAGTGGCAGAGATAGCACGCAGTCACTGGCAACGCCGTAGACCACTCGGCCATCAGGTCAGGCCCTCAGCTGCAAATCTATACGCGAAAAAGTAAAAAGTACGCCCTAACCACAGAATAATCAATACAGTGTTAAAATCAAACTCCCAAAATGCCTCCAGCAGGATAGCATTCCCAGTGCGGTCACGAGAAAGCGAGCGGTGTATCAATGTATTGACCACTCAGTCATGGAGGCTGCCCCTCTAGCGGAATCAGAACTGAACATAATTCAACTTTTAAGCCCCAAAAGTGCCTTAGAATTTTGATGAAATCTTGCAGGGAAAAGCGTAGTTGAGGGAGAAATGTTCATCAGGACATTACAAACAATTACCCTTCAAATATTTTTCAAAGTTATTGTCAAAAGCATCATAGATCCAGAGGACACTATCTGGAGGAAATCTTTAAACATTAAAGGGTTAAGCCATTAATGCTCGTTCAGATAAAACGCAGCCCGTCAATTTCATAAAGGCTTTCAGGTTGGAAAATGATTTAAGGAGAATTGTTAATCTGAACCCAGCTTATAACTTCCGTTTAAATATTTTGTAAAACCATTCTTAAAACCGTTCTTTTTTATTCTATGCTTTTAAACGAATGTCTATGGTAGGAGGAGGTCTTGCTAAGTTGTGACTAGCCAGGTGTAAGTGGTAGAGGAAACCAGAGTAACCGGCGAAAACCGTCGCTTAACCCCAAATCAAAGGCAATTTTCTCAAATGTCCCGACCGGGATTCGAACTCAGGCAGGGGTGAGAGACAGCTAGCTGGCAGGGGCAACGCTTTAAAACATCCGGCCGTCAGGGTATGCCCTACATTATACTACTTATGCACTGTATATATGTGAAGATGTTTGTACCGTCTAACAATTTCTACTCAGGTATACCAAGCCATTTCTATATCGTTAAGGCATTTACACATGACCTTTCTTTCTGTTTTATTCTTTGCTTTTTTCAAAAGAAAATTTCGTTGTAGGAGGACACAGAAATAATTATAATCTACAATATGTTCGAATATACCAATGTCCTGAATGGTGTGAATATTGTGGATGTGCACATGTGAAGCATTTTGGGGCGTTTTCTATTAGAAAAGATAGTGGATGACTCAGTTTATGTTATGGTATAAAATTATGTGTATAACTACAGTACAAATAAACAGAGGGCTAAGTTGATGACTCTTACGCGTAAAACATGTTTTTGTTTGTTTGTTTGTTTTAAACACACGCTGTTATCCAGGATCGCGTTTGGCTGTCCGACCATCCTATGTTTATATTTCTGTTCATCCTCGCGCTATAGAAAAAGTCACGTCCCAAAATCGTTTACGACCTTGTCGGCTTACACAATTCTTATAGAGACCCCACCAACCTTACATAAAGGATCCGTTCCACTTAGTGTAGAAGATAAATATCTGCTTAAGTGATAGTTAAATTTATGTGTTTCTAGCATATTCTTTTACAAATTGAAACCGATCCCAACCAGCGAAGTAAGGGTCGGATTTGGCAACTTTTCAAATATTTTCATGACGATAAGAACGTCATTATTTTCGCCCAAAATGGAAATAGTATTGCATGGCGAATCCATTCTGCATTTGAAATCCATATTTCCTGAAACAAGTAAGAAATATATTAACCCTTATGCAGCTGTTGGCCAATTTGGCAAATACAAAATAATGCAAATATTCTGAAAAATCACTGAAACCCTGACATATGGGTACTCATATGAGAGTACTCCATGAGGGCTATCCAATGAGTACCAACATGACAGGGTTTAGACGGTTTTCAAAATGTGTTGCATCCTTGTACTTTGGATAAAAGTATAGCCTCAGCATTGGAAGGGTTAACACGAGTTCCTTTCTTAGAAAAGAGTGGTTCGATTTAGCATTTGACTAAGCTTCGATTACCAGAGGTGTTAAAGGAACACATCTTTTGTACTGAACTTTCGGTTAACTTTGTTTATCCATTTAGTTTTTTTTCTTATTTTGAATAATTGGGAGTTACTACGCTTTCAACCGCTTAGGTCAGATTGTGACGAAAGAACCTAAGAACAGGGGAGAAAGTCCATTCTCTTCCCGAATAGTGTCAAGGGGTCTTTCAGTCGCAAAGGCATTACAGACATACCTTCACAACGCCGCATGCTTGCAAAGCGACTAGGCTAACCCACTTTAATGCATTTATCCAACCAGGCGAATAATATAACTTGCACACGTTGAATACCTGTAAAACGTATTGTATATGTACGTATAGTATTCTGGTCATGGCGGTGTATGAGAACATCGCATTCAATGTTATCAAATGTGATATTTTATTTCTAGTTCTTATCAAATTGATTGGCTTTTGAGAGGTCTGGTATGATGTTGAATTCAATATTACTCTTTCTAAACGTGAGGATGTCGCGCAAAGAAAATTCTTGGGAGAATTATCTTTGGATGAGCTCCATCGTCTTGAGCCCCACCCCCTTATCTCGCTACTACGGGGGTGTTAGATTTACGCCGGGTGTCTGCCCATTGTGCACTCCACGTAACGCAGGCATCGTCTGCTGCTATGACGTCACGCTCCCGCATTACGTGTCCCCAGAACACGTATGCGGAACTCTCCGAGCACGATCACCAAGAAACGCCGCAGGTTTTTCGCCTCTAACGCTGAAGATTGAAAGGCTATTACGGTACCGGTGAGAGGGTGGCAAAAGGCGTCCTGACCTATGGCAGTTTAAACACTTCACTTGGGTAATACGTTGCAACAGTGATTGGAATGGCTTGGAATTCTGTTTATCGTCTTCCTTTCAGTCATTTTAGGCTGGATAGGGACCACCCAAAATGTAATGGTGTAGAAAAACTTAGTACCCGTAGAAAACCACCGATCAACCCGAGCGACGCCTTTGATTTCTCATGAGTGTGTATCAGGTGGGACTCGAACTCAAGACCCTTTGCAATGGTGACACTGTGGGAATTAGTACATTCCTTGCACAAAGACTGGTATAAAGTAAGATAACATGTTTGAATCGGAATACTATCTCGATATATTGTATTGAATCAACACGTTATTGACTATGAAAAATATGTCGTATGGTGTCGAGTAGGAAATGGTCCATTTAATAACCACGTATAGAATTTATAAAAAATATAAAATAATCAGCGTGCTACTGCTGCACTAGTTGGAATTTGGATTAATTACAGGAAGAACACTTTACAGTCAAATATTTTAAATAGAAAAACAAATGAGTGATCTTGAAATATTGATGTGTCATATCCATATACCACCGGTGCGTTCTCGGCATGAGTAATCCGACGCATTCACGAGAATGGGAAAGTTTTCATAACATACTTGAAGTCCTAGTAAAATCTGAAAATAAGCAATTAGGATAGTCAAGGCTAGGTCATCTCGGTTCAGGGAGGAACTGGGTGAAAACCACTTGAGAAACCAGGACTTGCTTTTCCCACACAGAACGAAGTGTACCTCCAGATGCGGATATGCAACAACAGGTTAATAGATATGAGTGCTGAGTACTTTACGGTGTTATTGACTGCTTGTGGGGGCGATATGAGTATTTTTTTAATAGAATTTGGAATTTTGGAATTATATTCGCCTTTTCTGCCATATTTCGGCTAAGTCGTGACTGGTCAATAGAAGACAGTGCGAAGGTACATTACAGTATTATTGACCGTTTGTCGTGGCGATATGAGTATTTAGTCAATATATTGGAGTGTGGAGGTTCCCTTTTAGTGTTATTGACTGTTTGTTGGTGCGATATTTGTATTTTGTCAATATATGGAAGTGCTGAGGTACATTACAGTGTTATTGACTGCTTGCCAGGGCGATATGAGTATTTGGTCAATATATGGGAGTGGGGAGGTACATTTAAAGCCTTAATGACTGTTCACCAGGGCAGTATGCCCGAAGGCACACATTTAATACACAAACTGCCCGTGTGAACAGTTAATAAGGTTTTTATTATTGCTTCCCTGCATAAGACGTTTCTTGTGGTCTAATAATTAGCATCTTGTGATATATATGGTTGACTGACCTAGTTAGCTCTGCAGGGCATTATGGGGTGACATGTAATGCCCTGCGTCACAGGGCATTATGGAGATTTAATGACCGGTCACATGGTAAAAATCCTGATTGCTGATTGGACAATCTAAAGCAAGCAATACTAATCAGTGTTATTGACTGTTTTTCAGGGCGATAAGAGTATTTGAAAGAAGTAAGAAAGTTCAAAAGTGGATTGGGCGCTATATGACATTGTTTGATTTAATATTGTGAATGCAACATATCAAAACGGTGGTGAACAGTGCTCCCAATGAAATATATGTAGTTGATCTCAATATAGAAACAAGGGTAATATTATATATAACATTGCCACCTGCCCTCTCAATTTCTAGTATAACGTGAATTTCTTCTAGAATCAGAGGCATAGCAAGCAGAAGATAATGTAAGGCATTCAATCTAGTGGTTTGCATGGACGTATCTGCGTGGACAGGATTCTTCATTATCCAGCAGTGTACTTTTTGTTTGTTTTTTTTGTTTTGTAATTTTGTCAATACCACATCGAAAACGTTTTAAAAACTTTAAAACCTGTTTGGAATCTCTAAGTAGGTGAATGTTATGGGAAAAGAAGCAAGGGTGATGTTTGCGAACACTCACCGACACCCGGAGGACAGAATCACGTTTAGAGTACAGGGGGCACGACCCCGGGTACAAAGGGGTTAGAAGACAACCCTGTCTGGGATGAGGTATAGCTTTAAGACCCGTCAGAGACAGAACCCATACGAACGCCTTCGACTACATGGAACCGTGACGTCACCGCTCGCAGACGATTTCTGCTCCGCGCGCTGTCACCTGATTCACGCAGCCGGCGTCTCGGAATAAAACAGGTGGGTCTTTCCTGATGTTGATGATTATACAGGAAATAACCCAAATAATATTTATATAAACTGGAATAGGCAAAGGCAAAATGTTTTGCAGCCTCAACCAGGACCTCCGCGACTAGTCTACGACTGTCTCAAATGTGGACATCTGGAAGGTCTTGGGTTTGGACTTCCAACATTATTAATCACTAATCTCTAAAATCAGACACGAAAGGATAACGATGCCGCATGTTTTCAGCAGCAAAAGCAGTAACACAGACTGAACAGCATATGGGAAATTTAAAAAACAATCTGACTAGCCTGTGTTCATAACTTGGGCCTCTCAATTCCTAGTAGTTTAACACGTGATATCTGTGACAGTTGTCCCTAGAATATGCCATACTGATCAAGCAAGGGTCTCCCTCGAGAGCCGATTGGTCTAGGGCATTGCCTCTTACTGTTCATTGGCTCTCGCCACTGACCAGGTCCGAATGCAGGTCAGAGCATGTGAGAAGGTTGCCAGTGACGTGGTAAGCCGGTAGTTTTCGCCGGGTATTCCCGTTTCCTTGGATGAAGAAAATAATCGATATGTAGCGAGAGATCAATTACTATATGCACTATAGTGAGGTGCTGGACTCATGCCAGGAGTCACTCACTGAACAAGGACCAATCAGGGATCTCGTATCGATTACATTACAGAGAAACCTGATCTCCACCATCAGCTGGGCACCAATTTGGGGCTATTCGGGGCTATTAGTTGACGCTGGTTGAGGCTAGCATGTTCAGGTTGGCCGGCTGGTTTCAAATCCACTTGCGTTTGGTCATCTAAGCCGTTTCCAACTTGCTAGTCACGACTAAGCCTGTATATGGCATAAAAATGACTTATAACGAAATTTCAAATCTGATCAAAGAACACCTTGTTCCGTTTCTAAATTTGAATATCGTGTAAAATCGCTTTTTATTGAAACTATACTGCGAAACGGAAGTTTTAACTTCAGCGTCCGCTTCTTCGGAATCTATGTCAGTGCCTGTCAAGTAAAATGGTTTACTACAGGTCTCTGCCGTCGCCTTGGAAAAACACTAATTTTCAGATAAGGAAATCGGTCAATTATTGCGTCATACGCCAACCATACAAACTAAGTCTTGGAATATAATCGTCATCATGCATCATGAATCGTCACTACTACTCCCACTGTTATTGTATAGTGAGGAAATCCATTCATCCAAAAATGGTCACATATTTTTTTTGATATCTTTTGGCATGTTTGATGAAATCATCTATTGACTGGAAATGTTTGAATGAGGAATTTAACCAGAACACACCAACTCTCTCCCGCCTTCTAGTATTTTGTGGATGTATGCATCACTCCGAAGTACTGTTATTTTCACATTATCAGCGCTTCCGGAAATGTGTTAGGGCCTGAAGTGTTAGACCCATGTTGCCTTAATTTTTGAAAATAAAGAAATGTAGACAATTTCAATGGAAGGTGTTTTTGCATTACAATTATAATTCGGTGTTTTATTTTTGTTTGTTAGTCTACCAAACGATTTGGGAAGAGTAAAGAACAATCAAAGACTTCGTAAATAAATGTGAAGAAGCGATTTTAATACCGCGAAAAAGTGCACGGTGACCAAATGACCTCGTGCTTTTTGAAAATTGGTCAATTGCCTGTACGTTTTCGTCTGCTAAACCCTTAGTAACGACATACCAATCTTAACATTTCTTTAGAGTTCGTAAACATTTCAAAGTATTTTCCTTGTACCGTTGTTTTTAGTTGTTCTTTTTAGAATTCCTGTTCTACCTCATAAAAAGAATAAACATGTCATATTTCATTTCTCGTTAGGGTATTCACGACTCTTGGCTTAGAATTTCGTTTAATTTAATATTTTGAGATTAATTATCTATACTATCCTACTATCCTACTTTTGTTCACTATCAATGAATCCATTGAGGACAAAACACTAAGTAACCAGAATCTAGTATCAGCGAATTTGGAATTTTGTTTATCGCTACTTTTTTTGGCATATTATTGCTAAGTTGCGACTAGCCATTTTTATAACGAGGGGAAACCGAAGTACAAGGCAGACATTCACCGATTGATCCTAAGTCACTGGGAACTTAACGCGCATAAGCTTAGATGACCAAACACTTCATCCAAGACATAAGTAAAACAACATGTGACATAATATCTTTTAACTTAGAAAAGTTATGAATATTCCTGATAGGAGATTGCCTGACCAAAGTCATGTTTGTGGTTGGCAGACTTTTAATTCAGAATTTCATTTATTGTTACAACGTAAAGTAGTGCCATACGGAGGCTAAATCGCATTAATTAAGCTGGTGGCGGGGCTGGTGGGAGATACCGTCATAGCCGGTCAAAACGATCGTCCAATCATAAGCCACTGATTACCTTCTTACATGCCCCAAAGCCCATTGCACATTTTTAGAATGCGTCTATGATTTAACATCTCTGTGTGATATGTACTAATAATTTGCTTTAATGTCTCTCATAAATCTTTTAAGAGTGGTCAGTATATTGAACGTGCATGTTTATATCTGTCTGTAATATGTTTATACATACTGAGTGAGACTTTTAATAAAGATTTTATTATTATTATTTATTATTATTATTATTATTATTATTATTATTATCATTATTATTATTATTATTATTATTATTATTATTATTATTATTATTCAACGCTATATCCCAGTGCGGGGATGTAGCGTTGAGTTGGAATCGTTCTTAACAATCCAAAATACCAGCGCTTTTACCGGTTACGGTAATGATTCTCTGGTTAGATATAACCGGGGTCTTCACCGGGAACTCAAGACTGGGTCACGGTGTTCAAATTTTGCAATTGTAAATCTTTATTTGGTGTCCGATTTTTGATGAGAGGCCACGATATGCTCGGATTACAATTATAAACACGTACTTCCATACTGAGAAATGCTTAATAGCAGCTTGGAGTGTTTGGTCATCTAAGATAGCAGCCTTGAGCAGTGCCATAGAAGTTTATGAAAGTTTTCAACTGTTTAATTGTTTGGAATTGACATCTTTAGAAACTCTTCACAATATGTGGGTGAAGTGATATGAGTTTTTGTGGGGTTGAGTGTCCAAATAACATCCAGACGCCCTGCTGATCTGCAGACTGTGATAGGGAAAGGTTCATTTATTCGCATAGGGCTATGGAGTTCCTCAGAATCACACGCAGCTGCTGAAGTGCAAATCTGACAGTAGCGACACCTATTGTTTTTCTCACACACTAAAACGAGGTTCCTAACTAGGGTTAGGGTTAGGAATCAGGTCCAGGGTTAGGGTTAGGCCAATAGGGCTGAGAGTAGTAGACAGGGAGTGGGCACTGGGCATGCATCATCAAATTTCGCTGCCTCTCACTATGGGTCATAGATAACCTGTGTACCCCAGCCTGCTGACCCCATCTCCTTGACAACCTATCTGACCTAGATAGGATGACATCCCCCAGCCAGCCAGTCTCTCTGCTGCATGCTTACTGCAACACAGATCATTCCACGAACCCCAGGCTACACCGCATAACCCGAAGCGCAGATGTCGTAGATGCTAGCGTGCAGTACCTATGGGGTTGCGGATCAAGGTTATGTATTTCTCTGGATTAGGGTTACCCAACCATAAGACTAGCCCATACTTTGAGGGAGAGACGTCGGCTGTGTTCTAATGAACATTTCTTATTCAAATATTTCCCTGACTATGCTTGTGCCTGAAGAATTTATCATAAGTGTCAGGCTGCGTTTGGCCGTGGTAAGCATTGGCTTCATCATTGTTGTCACATACGGTATGACATTTTGAACAACTCATCCAGTTTAGTAATAGTTATTAAAAAATAAAAGTGAAACCCATCAGGAGCAATAACTTTCAGTCAAATATTTCTCAAAAAATTGCTGTGGTTATGATGTTTGAATATCCCACAGGAAATGTGTGTGATCGGGTTTAACCCTTATGCTGCTGGTGGCTAATTTGGCCATTACAAAATGATGCAAAACACCTGAAAAATTACTGAAACCCTGGCAAATGGGTACTCATCTGAAAGCACTGGACGAGAGCTATCCAATGAATACCAACATGACAGGGTTTTGATGGTTTTCACAAATTTTTGCGTTCTTGTGCTTCGGATGAAAGTAGCCTCAGCATTGGAAGGGTTAATGCATGCATTCCTGCACCTGAATATAACCCCAGACCCTAGGGAGTAAGCTGTTATCTTTGGGTTCCCTCAATTTAAATTGGCAGGTCAACTTTAGAGATCTCAAAATGAGAGTAGCCTAGATACAATGGGAGAAGTTAAGCAAAACCCATCCATAAGTTAATTCTCCTTTAAATACTTTTCAAATTTATTCTATTACCAAATCATTTTCATAAGTCTGAAATTCGAACCCAATTTTGATTCTTCACATTATTCTGTATTAAAAACGTATTTCTGAAACAATCTAAATATCAAGCACTATAATAAGTGGAAACAGCATAAATGAGCAGAGTAGAACTGTAAGGAACCAAACAACAACAGACAAAGAAATGTGTTTTGCAACCGTTTTATTTAAAAAATCTATTGCATTTTACATGCTTTAAAACTGAATCTTCTCCGTTATTTAGCACAACGTTTTACTTGGATTCTGCACAGGGGTCATACATACTTACATACATACATACATACATAAAATCACCTTTGTACAAACGCTATCCTCATTACAAAAAAATCTAGCTTATTCCGTTTTTTTTTCACCCTTTCTAGTTTAGCCCCCAGATACCCTTTTTACTGTACTACCATTGGCAGTTCTTTCTAGTGGAAAAAAGAAGAGGGGTGTGAAGAAAATAAGTGTTATTTCAGTTAAAAGAAACTTTGAGGGCATGAGAATGAACTATTTGAGGTATAAGGGGTTGCTTAAGTAACCCTTAATTTGCCTAGTATAGCATCATTCTTTCACTTAAAGCTATAGGTTATATGGGAAGTGGATTGAAATTAACTCCTACGGTAAATCCTTGCTCTGGGCAAAATGTTGATTACGTGAACACGCTTTGTATTTGTGATGCATGTGCTAGGCTAATATACAGCTGAACATTACTAAGGTGCTTCTCAAATTCGTAAATTCCCACAATCACCAGTGCATTATAGTATAACTGCATCTAGCATGGTGCGATTGTACATAACAATAGGGTTGGCTCAGTAGATTTTTGGGGCACACTGCAACCAAATCTATACCTGTCTCTCACAAGGGTGAAGAGTATACGGTTGAACGTCAGAGAAATGGAGTTTCATTGATGTTCCTCTTTTCTGCCAAGCCTCAGAGAAATTATTATGGTAAAATGAACCACCTTTGAAACAATTCAGCTGTTCGTTGTAAAAATTCTCTACAAATATGACATACAGAATTTCTGTAGCATACTTGATAAATACTTTTTCATTACTTTTTTTTTTACTGAAGAGAGATGATACTATCAAAGTTATTGTTACTCTGACACTGAGTCATCTTGTTAAATACTTGTAACAGTGTAATTGGCTTTGTTACCTATGTATAGTATGTATAATACATACTTGTAACATTGTATTCAATTATGTTGCAAATATGTAACAATATATATTTCATAAGACATTTCGTATCTCTTGGCAGAAAGGTGGTCTTCAGCTTGTACTGTTAATTTCTTGATGAAACTGACAGTGATAGACCCACAGAATGTAAACTATGTCTCTGAAACATATCTGTAACGATTTATATATTTCTTACAGAAATGGGACATTGCATAATTTAAACAACTGCATTTCAAGTCAATTTATTGCTCACATATATGTTAAGAAATAAAAGGATTTGATTTATTTTACTGAACTACCATTAAGGATGAGTTGTGTTTCTTTGTGCAGACATTTTAAATGCTAACCATACAAAGATATTCCACTGTTTAGTAAAACAGAAAAGAAGAAGTTGATTTTGTAAATGTTGTTCATGATAATTTTGCGGCCAAATTAATGCTGAATACTGACTGACCAATTGCTACTAATTAAGAAAACCTGAGTGCACTACGAAAACAACAAACCCTGAGTCACTGGCAACTTTCTCACAAGCCTTAGGCCAGATTTAACCCTTTCAATGCTGAGACAACTTTCGTCTAAGGCACAAAAAATCAAAATATCTTGATAATCATCTAAACCCTGTCATGTTGGTATTCATTGGAAAGCTCTCACTAAGTACTTTCAGGTAAGTACCCATTTGCCAGGGTTTCAGTCATATTTCAGGTTTTTCGCATAATTTTGTAATGGACAAAATTAGCCGCCAGCAGCAAAAGGGTTAAACTTTGACCGTAACTGTGAGACAGGTAGCAGTTCAAGCGCAAACCCTAGACCTTCTAGCTATCAGGGCAGCCCTCTAGAGACTTGTGGACAGGAAAGAATACATGCCATGTGTGTATATCCATCAAGCAATATTACAGGGAGTTTTGCCAATTAGAGACGATTGCTTCATAGCTGTAACTTTAATACATGGATTTTTACAAGGATGAAAGCAATCGTGATTCATAGCAAAGTGATCAGTGAAATATCATCTATTACCATATCTACATTCACAAGCCAAGGCATTCTTATTTAATATTAACTTTTGAATGATTTGCTTGAAATTGACAAAAGAATTCTGACTTAAACACTGAGGTGCCACACTGGTGTGTGTTTTTCATATTGGTGTCTAAATGCCAACCAGGCACCGGATAGTCCTATCTCAATACCCTTTTCTTTCAAGAAGTGCCCTACTGACTCTAGCCAACCCTATTGTTCTCTACACTCTAAAGCATATGAAAGTAAACTGCAAAGCAAGTGAGCCTTTTGAAAAATGCCTTCAGCTAGATCAAGGTGAACACAAGCGTAACATTCTAAAATCAAACAAAGACCCTGTTCGCTGCAGCGTTCATTTTGTTTACAGTGACAGGTCTCAGGTGTTGTTTTGGCAGCTATGGCAACAGAATGTCTGGCAGGTAATTCTTTTCATACACACCTACAGTACGAATAGGAAGGGAGGGGTACAAGCGCATTATTCTAAAACCAGAAAAACTGATTTGTGTCGACATAGATAGGCTAAACATACTATACAGGGGTGATGAAAAAATCACATAGAAATTAAGGTAGATCTTTCAGGACTTATTGAGGCAGACCTCTCTGCTCTACTAAATCATAACATTAAAGTTTTTGGCTCTTCAAGAGCCAAGGATCTTGGCAACAATAACAACTTAGCAACATAATAAATAAATATCATGCTGACTAAATACCAATAATAATAATAATTAATAATAATTAATAGTTATAATAGTGTCTTTGTTTTCACCAACGGAATAAGGTTGGTGGTTTTGTACATAATATTTTTACATAATATACATGAAGGATACTTGGTCATACAGATGACTTAGCTTAGAACACAATATAACTTGCAGAGTTTTTTACTTTATGTAGTCCCCGTGGGTAGTGTGGTTACCCCCACCCTAATAAGACTGGGTGGGGCGGGGACTAGCTCTGCTTAAATAACATAGTTTTCAAATATATTTTCATTCTTCATTGGAAGTCCATAATGGATATGCTAGGACACCCTGACAATGGGCAGCATCGGCGGCAGAAACAATGGCTCTGCAACATCTGGAATACGGAAACAGTAGTAGCACAAAATAACAAACAGCCCTCAGATAAATTTGTAAAAAATCTATGGACCTGAAACGACTCGATTTCAGGAACCAACAAAAAGTACCACAGAGTACACCAAAGACAAGTCCAGATGCCTTCCTTCCAGCACCATATTTGGGCAGTGGAATGCCCAAATAAGGCATGCCTGCCCAAATAAGGCATGCATGCCCTCATAAGGCATTACACTGTCCGAGAGATCGTGAGAGGATTTTTGTGAGGTATATTCATTGGTAAAAAGGTACCTGACTGAGAAAAAATTATTATTTACTGAGTATTAAAAAGAAATCAACAAATCACTTTCAAATGGATTTGATTAAACAATTTTACTTCTCAGCCGTCAGTCAGTAAAAACAATTAAAGTAGAATTAAAGTAGCTAGCCTATTCAAAATGAAATATCTGCCCCACCCCCACAAAAAAAACAGCTAGTAGGCAGCTACACAGACAAAAGATACTAAGTATTTTCAGCCAATCAAATCACTGCGAACTCTTCAGTGCTGGAACGGATTTCACCTGGACTTGTTTTAATTGAGTTTCTCCTCAATACGTCAACATTTTTAAGATCTCAACTCTACAGATACCTCTAGTCACTGCTATGTTGCTACACACCATGCTATAACCTGCTAAACACCAATATCACGCTAACGCTACAATAAAAGAATCAAAAAGATACACAATGGTTACAGCTGCCCAACAAACATACTGTTAGAAATATAAATTTAAAACTTTAAATTCAAAAAATTCAACTGTTTTTTTTATTTACATTTTTTTTTATGTTTTTTTCTTAGTATTCAAAAATACATAAAGAAAACAGTCTTGGAATACAGCCGGCCATATATACAGCCAGCATATCTTATGAAACAGTACGAGGTTAAATAGAGGGAAAATGCTCGCATATGTAATATATAGAAACAAGCAATTCCATAACAAAGGCAGCACTGCCATTGGGAGGAGTAAAACCCAGAGAAGAGAAGGCATCAAAAGAAAAAGCACACTTCTTCATCAAAATGACGAAGGAAATAGAAATCTATCAGAGAACAGATTTCAAAAATCTAGTCCATTCAAAGACGGTGCAAGCTATGGTCATAGCTACTTTTTGAAACAAAATATTTTGAAAAATTTGATTCTCAAATTCATTTTCCTTTTTGGTATTCAGATTTCAAATGCAAAGTTAAAACTGTTTTATCAAAATTCACAATTCATTTTTTTTTTGCAAAATGGCAGTCTGAGAGCCAATCGCTTTGAAGTTTTAAGAGAAATAGAGTGTTCATATTGTATTTTGTTTGATAGAGGTGCACTAGCGCAGAAGAGAAACACCCTGAGTCGTGACCTACTTTGTAGAAGAGAAGACCTACTTTTTACAAAAAAAAAAAGACCTACTTTTTCAACCAAAGTGTGCAGTTAAAACTATAGTTTGAGGTATGTTATGAAAAACAACAAAACTGCCATCTTTTCCCTGGTGCTCGACTGCCTACCAGCAAGCCAGTTTTGTGTATTCGTACCTGAGATTGAAATTGATAGGCACAAAAATTTCCTGGTGAATAACATGAGACATACACGTAGTGCTTTTCATAGCGCAACATTGCTGTCCTCGTCCAGTTCAAAGTTTCTTAAAGGTCGACCCAAATCTAGCGCGACTCAACCAACAAATCTACAAAAATAAGTGTTTATTTTCTTTTTGGGATATAATATAGAATATCAATAAAATTATAAGATTTCGCGCCAGTTTTGGGTCGTCCTTGTCAAACTGACAAAGCGAAGTCGGCACACAAGGGATTGCTTGAATGCCCTTTTTGTACTGACTTGGCTTCCGATGAGTAATGTATCTGTAGAGTTTTCAAATAACATGGTAACTTCTCCTCCTAACGCCATTGTCTTCATAGAACAAAGGCCTTAAGTGGAGAAATACCCAAAGATAATAATAATAATAATTAATAATAATACCTTTAACTGTTTTAATAACAGATTGTCTGTGGTTAATGTGGTTCCTAGGGTTAAACTTGGCTATAATCCCTTTTAGCCATTGTCAAATTTTGAGCTACAATACTTCTTTATCTAAATTCTGCCAATATTTATTTTGCTACAAACCTTGATGCAACGTACATCAAGTTCAAATTCTGATCGTCAGACCATGACAGACCTACCCACTTTATTCACATTCCATTAAATGACTTCCAATGTATCGCAGGACCAAATAAACCAATTAAATTGCAGAGCGAGTCCATACAACCAATCAAGTTCTAATATTCAGGTCATGTGACCATCACCCATCGTCTCCGAGTTCCACTGCTCTTTCATTTTTTTCATCCCACTGCTGAGAGCGTAGATTTCAATCACAACCCTGCACATGCCTTAAAAGATTACAACTGCTTCTCTTAAAGAACCTCGTCAAGCATCATCATTTTTGACCTCATTCCTTGAACCTCTGATAGGTGAAGAGGGTATCCTGGCCTCCCCACTTGAAGGGTTCCAATATCCGGCGGTGTCAGTCCACTGCGGCGCTGTATCTAAGCTGTAGATATGTATGTATTTGGCGTTCCTTTCGCGCCCTGGCGTATTCTCCACGGTTCAGGCAGCATGAGCGATGACTGAGCTCCGACCAAGAGGGTGATAATTATAATATCCTGGCACTCCTTATTTGGCATTCTGGTATCTCAATCCAACTGGGTCATCCCTAGAAAAGGAGAGTGAAATATGTAAGTGAAAGTTTAGGTATGTTCAACAAAAAATCGTAACATGTTTTTCAACTTACTACCCCAGTTATCTGACTACTAGAGTGCTCGCATATTAGCCGATTTATGCACGACCAGTGTTCCTATTTTTTTTGGTCTTAACTGATCCCATAGACAATTTTTTCTGCAAAATGGAAAAAATGCTAAATTGTAGGTTCGATTTCATTTTTTTCTCTAAAGACCTTTCTAAGACAAAATATAATAGAATTGCAATGATGATTGTATTAATCTACTATAAAACTCCTCAGTTGCATTTGTGAATGGGATAAAGCCTGGAAAAGCTGAATCAAGTTTTCTCTCCCTTTTTAGTATCTATTTATTCATTTTTATTTTTGGTGTGATGGGGGGTGGAAGGGGAATACCCCTCAAACACATAAAAAATGACCTGGTTGAAATAATGATAACAACTTTCACGTACCAGTTACAATTGTCCTAGAAGTAAATAACCTCTTGGTCCTTATGGTGTGGCTGTTTTTGTTGTTGTTGTTGCTGCTGTTGCTGATGTTGTTGAAGTAGCGCTTGCTGCTGCTGCAGCGTCAGATGCTGCTGCTGCTGTTGTTGCATGGCGAGCTGGTGTTGCTGCTGCTGGAGCGCCATCTGGTGGTGCTGGTTCGACACCAGCACCGTGTTCGCTGATGACGGTGTTGTGGACTGGTGCTGGTGGTACTGCATCTGCTGGTGGTGCTGCGGGGACTGATTCTGCTGTTGGTGGTGCAGGTGTTGCTGGTGCTGCTGCTGTAGCTGCAGCTGGTACTGGTGCTGCATCGCCTGGAGTTGACCCACCGTCATCTGCTGGTGCGACGACACCGTCGTCCGGTGCTCCGACCCATGGAGTCGAGAGTCCGTCACCGACCTCGGGTCGGACCCACCGGAGACATGACGTGGCTTATCCACTGCAGCAGCTCGTAACCGATCCTCAACACTGCCGCTGCTCATGGGACTGGTCTGAGCTTGGGTTTTGGGCGAGGATGAACGTGAACGCGTCATCCCGCTTTGTGCGAGCTTCATAGGCAGCATGTTGGGTGATTTTTGTGTTTTTTGCGACGTTGGTGGACTGCTATTGTTACTGCTAGGGGAACTAGCCCCGCCGCCGCTATTGTTCGACGAGAGTTTGAACGGGAGTTTCTGCATGATACCTGACTTGGACTCCTTTTCACCACCTGCCAGTTTCATGGGCAAGGACGACTCGCCCGTACTGAGTTTCCGCGTGTCGGAACTCGTGGAAAGTTTGGATTTTGATTCGGAAGAGGCAAGTTTCATGGGAAGGCTGGACTTATCTGAGCAACCCGCCAGCTTCAGTGGGAGCTGTGATTTTATCGACTCGGAAGGAGATTCCGTGATTTTGGTTATTTTCTGCTCATTGGTTGCGCTGAGGAGGTGAACGGGGAGCGTCTGTTCGCGACTCTCCCGTCTGGCAGAGGTAAGATTCCCCGAGCTGGCGTACCCGCCAAGAGAACCAGTCCTGTTTTTGATTGAGCGCACGTTTAACGGCTCCTTCAAGCTGCGAGAGTACTCCTCCTTGGCCGGCTCAAAGGGTTCGCCCTCAAACTGGTTGGTGATATCGTCCGAGTGCCAGCGACGGTGATAGATCTCCGGGGAGATGGAGGCGGTGGCGCCCTCTAGGGGGCGACTGGAGGTACTATCTGAGTCGCTACGGCCGGGTTTAGCGAGAGTGATCTCCTCGCTGGGGATGATCTTGTGGTGTTCCCGGAAGAGATCGATCTGCCGCTGGAATGCCTCACGCTGGCGATTCAACTCCTCTCTTTGGATTTGCATATCCGCCTGAAACACAACAGTAGTTGTTAATCAATGACTCAATAACACCCCAAAATCCACGAGTCTGATAAGGCAAGTTGCCATAAAGCGCAAATTGACTAGGTCTTGCCCCACTATCTAAGCCAGAGAACAACATTTTCTGATTGATACAAGTTTGTAATAAATTTATAATTAATATGCTTTTCCTTCTTTTTTCTTTTTTACATTATTTTTTGTAGTATTCTCATTCATATAGTCATTTTCATTATCATTACTATCATTACAATTATTAATACCATTTTTATTAATATTATTATCATCATCATCATCATTATAATCATTTTATCATTGTTACGATAATTATTATTTTCATTATTATTATTATTATTATTATTATTATTATTATTATTATCATTATTATTATTATTATCATTATTTTTATTATTTAATAAGCATTCCCCTATGTACCTGTTCTTTCTCTATGTGTGTTTTGGTCTCCTCCAGCGTACCCCGCTCGTGTTCTAGCCGGTACTGCCCCTTCTCCCTCTCCTTGTCCCAGTCCTGTCTCTCGCGGTTGATCTGCTCCTGTAGGTTGCGTAGCTCCTCTAGCTGTTTGTTGTGCTGGTACTGCGTGCGGCGCTCGTGGCCCGGCTTCTGCGCGTCTACCTTCGCAAGCTTCGTCGTCGACTCTGCCAGCTGCGCCTTGAGACTGTGGAGAAAAAGAGAGAGACATTGTGAATAACAGGTTCACTAAACACCTTGAGCATTATAGCTAAACATGTATGAATGAATAAAGATAGGAACTAGGGGTGAATGAAATGAATGAATACAACATGAATAAAGAGAAAAATGGGCGAGTAAATAAGTAAATGGATAAACGAGAGAGTGTATGAAAGAGGCAACAGATGAGCGGACGTATGAGCAAATGAATAAATGAATGAATGAGTGAATAAATGAGTAAATGGATAAGTGAATGTATGTGTATGGATAATAAGTAAATAATGAATGACAAGATGAATGAATGAATGAACAAGTGAAGGAATGAGTGAATGAATAAATAAAATTAATAAATGAGCGAATGAATGTATAAAGTACAGAATGGATTAAATAAATGAGTCTTCTTTATCCTACAAATTGTTTGCCAGTTCCCCCCCCCCCCCCCCCCCCCCCCCGAGACAGACAAGAGGAGTTGCCAGGTTTCTAAGTCAAGCATGTAGGTCTGATAACCTAGATACTGTGTAATTCTGGGAGAAAGTTGAGGTGAGGATTTTTTGTTTGTTTTCTTTGTATGTGAAGCTGGAGAGTGGGGATCTGATATGGGTGTGTGGCTCAGCATTACTCAGCATTGTGGTCACAAAACAATGACCCGACAACCCCCCCCCCCCCCCCCCCACCATCAAGGTTAGACCACACCTCAAGTTGAAACCTACATATTACATTAAACTGCACAATAGTGAACAAAAATTCAAAGAAAAAGAACAATTTTTTTAAACATATAGTGAAGAAACTTAAACCTTCAAAAACATGCATTGAGCTTAGTTGACAATAACTTGGGAATTAAGAATAATTTCACAAAATATTTGAAAAAGAGCTGTTGACTTAACAATTGTCCTTTATGTATTTTTCCAAAAACGCTTTTGCCTCGTAGATTTCATGGAAATTGCCAGGCTGCTCTTGTTCGCTGTGAGCAGTGAAGGGTTAGGCATGCCAGCAGGTCAGTGTGGTATGCTGTTTATCTTATGTTGGGATTGTCTAAGGTTTAGTGGTCACCACTGTTTGTGTGATTTGGGGTTTTCTGAGACAGGCTTGAGATATCCAGTCTGCTCGGAGGATTTCCTAGAATCTTGGCATCAGAGCACCCTTCAGGGCACCCAGAAATTGTTGTCTGGAGTTTTGATACTTTTGACAATAACTTGGGAATGCAGAACTATTCTACAAAATATTTGAAGGAGAGTTGTTGATAGTATTGTGATTAACATTTCTCTATCTATAGTTTCCTCGCCATGCTTTTCCCTTTAAGTCTTCATCAAAATTGTCAGGCTGCTTTCGGCCGCTGTAAGCTTTACGCATAATAGGTTTAGCTTGGTCACTGACATAACACAGTGCCTGGTTTGCCTCTAGTGACACTGATAGCAAGGTCAAGGTCAGCTGCCTGGCTAGTAGTGCACTAGGAGGTAACATGTATCTCACTTAGATTTACACAAAGCTGGCAAGAGCGCAACATCACTTCCTAAAATTACGATTAAAATCCTGATTAGTGATTCTCGAGAAATGCTTTCCTCTCCTCCGTCTCAGAAGAGCTGCGTATCAGAATTGAAGTCAGTACAACTGACACTAAGTAGCCAAAGAATCACTTGTTTGCTTAACACATTCCTGCTCAAGGCAGCCAAAAACAGCTTGACAATTCTAATGAACTCCGGTAGGTAAAAGCAAAATTAGGAAAATAATTGAAGGAGGAATGTTCTTGGGAATATTACCAGCAAATTCCTTTAAATGATTTGCAAACTAATATTTTCATTCCAAAGTTATCATCAAAAGTATAGATCCAGAAGACACTTTTCAGAAGGAACTATTAAGCATGAATGGGTTAACTCATTTTGAGCATTACAGGTATGTAATGCTTAATACAGTATGATGAGTTTTAATATAGAAATTCCTTACCTTTCTATCTTTGTTTCCTGCCGTGTAACATGAGCCTGCAAAACAGAAAAAAGAAATACAGTTAATGAAAAAAGAATAACATTTAATCAAAACCATTTATAGTGGCAATTGGCAAATTCAACTTCCATTTAACACATATTACAATGTCACAAACTTGTAGTGCAAAAACAAGTCCACATTCTAATTCTTATTATTTGTGCTTAAAATCAGTTTTTTTCAATGATTTCCATAAATTCCAAGGAGTTACGCGGAATGGAATCAGTTTGTAGAAGACCTGGGTTGTTGCCAGCCTTCCAAAAACTTACTGCTACATTATTTCTTAAAAGGGAATGTATCGCCTCTGGCTGGGTATGATAGCTTTCAAGTGTTTGTTTAGAAAGCACTTGGTACCAGGTCAAAGTGGAAAAAAACAAACAAACTCTCTGAGAATAACTGGTGAAAATGAGGTAGGGGCATACAAGCAGTTAGGGGGAGGGGTATAGGAGTGAGAACCAACAGTGCCACCTGGTGTCAAGAAATTAAGATAAGACAAATTGAAACAAAATAACAGCATGATTTTGTTCCATTTCGACTCACACCTGCCTAAATAAAGTTCATCTCAGTTTCCTACTGCGTAGAAGTGTTGAGTAAATACTTCCCCCAGCAGCTGGTTTCTAAGAAAGATAGCAGCTGACATGTTTATTTCAACCCCTACAGGTTTATACCAGAAGCTACATAAACTGTAGCTACAGAAACAAATGCAAACTTTTGAATGATACATCCCCTCGTTCTTTAAAAGAAAACTAATTCTTCCCTTAGGATTATACTGCTCTATGGGATCTTGGTTTAAGGATTATAAATGGATCAAGGATAATTTTTGGGGAACAGACCTCGTCCATTATTCCTCATGGCATGACTGTAGCAGGTGACACAGTACCCCCTAGATGACTGGTCTATACTTACATCACTATCAGATAACAGGCAGATAGGGCGGTATGGGATACATGACTGTCGCATTAGAGCAAATCAGGCTTACTACCACTGCTAAGTGCTGTGACCAAATTACACAGCAAGTGGACATTTGAAATTCATTAAGAGTTACCTCAACTTATTTGCCTAAACCTTCTGGCCATAATGAAGATACCAGTCAAACCAAAATATGTCCTAAGAATTAGATTGCTAGAAAAAGATTAATAATTTGTAAAAACTTCATCAATTTGCTTCCACCTAGATAATTGATATCCCTGCTTGTACTTTATTTTTATTTTAAAAATTCATATTTTTGACATACACACTTCAGTTTAGAAATGAAAGAAATCGGATATTCAAAATAAGACTGTCTAAACACTCTTAAGTTTTCAACTATATCCCAAAAGATTTCAAAACAAATCAATGATGAATCAGTGACTGACAATGGCCACAACCTGATATGTCACACGGCCATATTTTTCATCTCAAGAGTTGGTTTCCAGAAACATAAACAGAACAGAAGCCTGTGATAGATAAATGTGTCAACCTTTCCCAAACCCTGCCCTTGATGTTTCCCTATATTACTCAGTATCCATTACTCATCCAAACAAATAAGCCCCACTTTTTGGTATTTATGTAAGATTGGTATATCATTATTCATACATAAACAGTATGCTGCACTTCGTGTACTTCCGGAGATGACTGTATCCTCTCATCCTCAAGATCAAAGGATTGTCTTATCGTCAAGACTTCAAACTGTCAAGGATCAGTTGCTAAATAAACGATGATCTGCATCCGGACTATGATTATCAAGATGAGTTCATATCTTAATTGTTTTTTACTTAGCTCACCCTATATTAAAGAGACTTTTTATATCAAATATTATAGCTATTGTTATAAAAAGAGGTAAGATAATACATTTTCCGCATGGTATTAAGTGCTTCTTTGAAGCCAGGGTGGTACCACATACCCACTTCTGTTACTGGGTACAAAGCTGTTAGCTGGTGCCCATCCCAGTAGTATATACACATCATACCCTGTACCCCGTCCTGGTAGCAAACCTTGGTTTCTCGGTGGTAAGGCACACTCGGTACAGTCCACTTCAGGGTTCAAGTGCCCAGCACCCTCCTAGGGGTGCTACCAAGTGGTATACTTATGGGATTCAATGCCTATCTCATCATCATCTTCTTCCACATATTTACCTATAGGATTTGGATAAGAGCTAAAGATCAAACATTTATATGTATTTTCTTTTTTTATTCAAAAATGATTTCCATTGAATTGCAAACATATTGTCACACCCAAGGTCACAGTGACATCGAACTTCGGAGTGAAACGAACATTTCCACATTAGTACGAAGAATTTATTTTACTAAGTATTGAAATGAATGGTCATAGTGAATGGTCCTCAGTCAAAGCAATACTTTATTTGGAAATTGTGCCTTCATTATAGGATATTTCCAACATGACTTCCATCCAAACATTTCTTTGAAATCACTGCAGTTCCAAGATCTTCACATTTGTAATGGATGACCAGGAGAGCAAGAATATGTTATGGTAACTTATTCATCACTGTCACTCTCCAAAAAGGCTTAACCATTTTGGGGATGTTTCAAAAAGAAAAGCATCTTTTGCAAAATATAAGAGGGAGAAATGTCAATACAAATCTGATCAAGAACACATCTTTATTCATTTTATGAATAGTTGCTTTGTTCATACAACATTTTCAAACGTATACTAAATCCAGATGATACTTTTTAGTGTTTTAAGGGTAATGAAGGCATGAAAGGGTCAATTGGAAAATATCAACCTTTGGTAACTTCTCCTTCATTTGTCGCTGATCTCTGTAACTGCCTGACTTGGGCGTGGGCCAATTAATGCTGGATCCGTAAACCATACTGCGGCAAATGGATCGCGTCAATTTCCATGTCAGTTTCACTGAACAGGTGACATCCATCTTAAAACACACACTCGTGACCAGTACTCACAGATCTTAACCCAGTCAGTCCTGGAAATCTTCTGGATCTATGACACTTTTGAAAGTACTTTTTAAAAAGAATTAATAATCTACAAAATGATTGAAGAAGAGTATTTGCTGAGTTCTGGCTAAAGTTTTTCTTTCAAACTTGTTTTAGTAAACTGATCAAAAATATCATTAGAACAGTCAGTGCTCATTACTAAAATGCATGATCAGGTTAACCTATTCATGCATTTAACACCCAAAACCGCCTCATTTTTTGGTGGTAACTCTCTAACAAAAGCATTTTTCAGAAATATTTTGAATGGGAAATGTTGATCAAAATCCAACCCACAACTCTTCTTCAAATATATTGTGAATTAATGATTAATTTCAAAGTTATTCTGAAAAGTATCAAAGGTCCAGACGACACATGTCAAGATCTCCAGGCATGAATGGGTTAAGTACCTGGACACTAGGGGCAAAATGGGTTAATCTGGATTGATTCATGACACTAATCCTAATCAAGCGTATTCGACCTTGAGAGTGATTCACACACCAAAGCAGGTGCCTCTTTTTCCAAGAAGCTTAATCACAGTGACAGTTTCCCATAGAGGCAGCGCACCCAGGGCCTGGCTGTGTCTTCTGAGCCCTGATGGCTCGCTGGGTCGTCTGGGAGCTACAGAGCCACCCCACATGGTGCGATAAAGTAAGCTGTTTGTATATGACTTGCTGAGTGCCACTCGCTGCTATCTCGTCATTGGGGATAATCAGGGTCTATGTACCGCACACTCAGAGAGAGGCAGAACCCCTCTTAATCCTACTTTACCCAAATGTGCCTTAACCCTTCCACGACCAACCACACCCTCATAGTGAAGCAGACCTGAACCAATATCTCCCCCTGTAATATTTTGCCATTTATGCATTGTTCCTTAGTTATGATAATGTGTAGATGACAAACTGTTGGGGAATTCTAAGCAATCATAAGTTCAATGTATAACCACCACAATACTCTATGTGGGGTAAAGAGAAGATCGCATGACACCCCCCCCCCCCCCCCCTAACCAACCAGTAATTTCATAGTTAATGCCCCTCCTCCCCTTCTCCTTATAAGCACATCATTTACTTCCTAATCCTTGTATCTGCTCCGATATCAATGCAGCTTAAACCCTGTATATGACATGTTTTGTCTAGAATGTTTCTCAGAAAAGAGTTTGGTGAATAACTTGTTTGAAGAATCCTTTGTACAATAAACTATACAACCACAAAAATGGCATTACCCACGCAGGGTGTATTTTCTTTGGGATTTGTTTTCAGCAAGGTGTAAATATTTATAAAGAAACTGACTGACTAGTTTCACAAACAATGAAAGGAATAACATAACCATAAATGCCAAGGCTAACTTTTCAGATATGAATCACGAAAAACCGAGACCTAGTTTATCATATATCTCCATAATGTTTCATCATGTATTCCTAATAGGATGATCAGTAAAGCTTGATCATCATGGCAAAATCTTCCCAAGGAAAAGAACTATGGTGAATTGTAAAACATATTCTGTGTAACAACTCTCATTTCAAATATTTTTCAGATTCATGTCGCATACCAAGGTTATCTTCAAAAGTCTCATCGACTCAGTCAACATTTCAAACAAACTAAGTATGTTTCAAATGAGATATCATTGGCCAATAAGCAAAAACTACACAGTTCTGCACTTCTAAATCTCTCGGTAATAATCAGATTAAATGTTGCTGCGTTTTTGTTCTGGGAAAAACAATAAAAGTTGACTTGGCCCATTTTGGCCCATAACTTATGAGCTTAGATAGTTGTGGTTCACTGAGGTTGCTTGGCAACCAGCCAGTCCATCTAGATTGGGCTGCCATCTATTGAGCTTGAGACAGATCACTAGTTTCATGAGTGGCCAGTAGATGTCCTCTTGGCATGAGCCACAATGGTGGCACATTCCTGTGCACCTTAAATTCAGACTTTGTAAGCTCAGACCTCAATTTTCACTCTTTTCACACTTTCTAAATATTTTTTGGGGGAATTTTTTTATCAACTCCTTGCAAAATGTACATTTTCCAAATCATCTTAGCTTTACAAATTACTTTTTCCAGGAGATCTATCAATCATGGGTTTGACCAACTACATACTTAAAATTCAAATATTTTCTGAAAGATGCTTATGTAGTTGAGATAACCCCAAAATGGTCTGGCCTTTTTGGGCTACTACTGGCAAGAAAGGGTCCATTAGTTATACTCATTACAAAGACAACGAAGAAAAGATATAATTTTCAAGCACTGGACACATCACATTTCTAGCAAAAAGGTATCAAAGCTGTACTCACCACTAGTCCGTGTAGGTAGTGTACGAGTTGTGATAGCGCTGACTGCTGGTCCCTGCTAGGTGGCAGCAGTGGTAGTGGCGAGGAGGAGGTGCTGGAGAGCTCCCCGAGCGAGCCGCGGTCGCTGGAGCGGTCGGAGAGGCGCTCAGACTCCTCCTTCTCGCTGTGCTGCTTCAACAGCAGGTTCTGCAGGAAACTTGTGCTGCTCAGGCGACGCTCCTTTCGCTCCTGGAAACACACACAAATAATGTCAGACAGATGCAGCAAAGACGAAGGAGCTGGGTCGTAGCCAGGGTTTAGATATGCCTGTCTAAACAGCTATCACAAAATTTCTGCACATCTAAATTTAGCTACTCCGCTATTACTACTTAATTATTGTCATAAATTCTATACCTTCATGATCTCAATGAATGAATGTTTTTTATACAAGATAATTTTTACATTTTTTCCTCACATTTATGGCATATTGGTCAAGTAATAAAGGCTTATTTTTACTTACCCTGGCTGATCTATCACCAGGAACATGGGCACTTCCTCTCCTGAATCCCCAAAGCTGCAACAAACAAAAATAGCCATTCTAGTGCTGCCATCTATAATCCCTGAATATAAAAACTTTAGTTTCAATCATGCCCACAAGGGGCAGCACCAAATAGGGACTTCAGCTGAGAGGTCAGATAATATTGCATATGGTACCTCCTCTAAGATCCGAGTGTTACAGAAATGACAAATCCCTTTATCACAATAAAGTCAGAGCTGCATTATTATCCTTTAAATCTTAACACATGACTCACTTTTGATGCTGTGTCCTCCGAGATGGTGGAGTATGTTGGTTCACTCTCCTGTTTGTGGAGGTTCTGGAGACTGGAGCTGCGGCTGTCTGAGTCCTGCAGCGTGGCCTGGGCGTATTTCTGCTTGGCACCTGCCTTGTCGAAGCCGCCGAACGTCTCGGCTCTCTTGGGTAGCGGCGGGGACGTGTAGGAGCCGCTCTCGTGCTCGCCCACACTGCTCACGCTGCGACTCAGACCACTGCCGTTACTTTGCAGGAGAAACGCCAAGCGAGAAGCTGCAATAATAATAACAATAATTATAATCATGATGATGATTAATAGAGTAGTAGAGTATGTGAATACATCACATCACAGTGAAACCTCCACTTATAAACACCGCTGAGATGTGAACCTCTCCTATTATGAGCACATTATTCTTACCCTTAAAACATTGAGAAAAGTCTTCTGATAATTTTTTTTTCTAAGAAAATACATCATTATTTCTATTGCTAATCTAGATAACTGGACCTAACACATTGTTCCTAGATCACCATAGTGATATGACAAATAAGGTACAACATCTCATAAATGAAGGGAGTATTTTCGGTTACTAAAGGCCATCCTTCCTCACAATACCAGTTGATATTTTTGTTATTTCACAAATATTGTGCTGTGGACGTACCTTCTTGAAGTGCCGCCTGCAGCATTTCTTCAGCGTCCACCAGTTCCTGGCAGTCCTCCGTCTTATACAGAGATTTCACCTGAAACAATGCAATAACGGCAAAAAATAAGCATCGAAAAGTTACCTTTAAAAACAGACGGGAGAACACCTCCATATAAGGCAATTCACAATTTATTAGTAAAATTTTTGAAGCTGATAGTCCTTTATTTGACAAAATTAGGTTTCTAAGATGCAGACAGTATAGTCAAAAATACTGTTGAGGTATTGTGTCATTAAGGTAATGTGTAAGTGCCAATTCCTATCCTCTAAAAGAAATAAGGAGGACAGAGTACTCACATTGGCTAGTGCACCCTCATGGCCGTAGACAGCCATCATATCAGCAATAGCCTTCAGCTTCTCTTCACAACAATGGGAAATCTCTTTGTCTTTCGCATGAAGACTCTCTGTAAACAAAAACATGAGACATTAAAATAACCATTGTTACTTTTTCCTGACAATGAGAAATCTTACTTTTTGCCCACTGATTCTCTGAAATCACAGGCAATAGACATAAAAATGATTATCCTTCTACACATAGAAAATCATATACATTCTGATCAAACTAGTTCATCGACAGTTTAATTGCTAAAAAGCATAAAAAATGCTTTTAATATTTTTTCTTTAAATTATTCATCACAAACATAAATATGCTTACAGTTTTCTCAAATGCAAAAACATTTAAATCTTCAAATATTTTACTTCGATTATGTTTGGTTCAAATGAAATGTGTCTGAAATATAATGAATACGGGTGTTCTTCATATTTCCAATTTGGATGGTTGATAATTAGATAATCACACACCATGGGAACATATTGTTTAGCGGTATCACATTTCACAGAGGTAATAGGTGGTATATTTACCGATGAGTTCCCTGATCTTGACAGATTTGGCTTCCTGTTGTTTCCTCTCCTCCTCACTTTCAGATGGCACTGCTTCGTCTAAAACAACAAAAACACAGTTTTACGATACTTTCATATTAAAATAGATCTTGTTACAGAAAAGACATAACATCCTTCAAATACTTCCATGAAATTACCATACTTATTTTCAAGTATTTGGCGTTAGTGTTATGACAATTAGGCATTCTATTCATAAATGGAATAGTAGATGAAATCCAACAGGTAGTAAGACCTACTTTATTGCAAGGAAGATGAAAGGAAGTAAGAAATAAAGAAAAAAAGGAGGATGAAATGAAGAGTAAGAAATAATGGAGAAAGATGAATGATAAAAGAATGAGAGGAAAGAAAGGAAAAAAGAAGAAAGGAAGGAAGAAGGAAGGAAGAAAGCAGAATCACAGGAAGTAACACAGGAAAAAAGAAAAAAGAAAGAAGAAATGAAGAGGAAAGAAGGAAGAAAGGAAGTAGAAAAGATGAAAGAAGAAAGGAAGGAAGAAGGGAGAAGAAAGAAGGATAAAAGAAGGAAGAAAGCAAGAAGAAACTAGGGAAGAAGGAAGAAAGAAGAGAGAAAGAAAACAAGCAATAAAGGAAGAAAGAAGGCCGTCATTAGAAAGGAGGTGCGTGCTTACCTTCCTCTGGGCAGTTCTCTATGGCTTTCCTCAGAGTCTTGATCCACGTCTTCCTCTCCTCCGTCGTCTTGCACGTCAGCTCGTACATCTCCGGCGCCATCTTGTTGGGGCTGATCAGATACACGCCCTTGCTGTCACGCGTATCACCCTTCTCCCTGACCAGCAGTTTAAAAAGTGAAACCACACACGACTGAAAAGATAGGACACAATAGGACCATTGTTTAATGAGGAAAATATACAAACTGCAAAATGATCGATAGGACCATTGTTCAGTGATGAAAATTAATATACACACACAACTGCAAAATAACAATGAAATGGCAATGAAAATAAACACACAACTGCATAATAACACAATAGGATCATTGTTTAGTAATAAAAATATACGCATAACTGCAAAATAAAACAAAGGGGAAAAATCTAAATTTAGATCTAAAAAGAGTTCCTTGAAAAATTGCTCTTACTACTTACAATAACAAAGGAATTCAGAATTACTTAACAAAATATTTGAAGAAGAGTTGTTGATAATGTTATGATTAATATTTTTCCATCAAATATTCTCCCATTTATGCTTTTGTCTGCAAGATTTCATCAAAATTGTAGTATTTGAGATGAAATCAAAAACGTAGTATTACCCACCTTATTGTCTTGTGAAAAGAATGTGTATTTCTGGTTGTTTTCTTGCAAGAAGAAAACCAAATCTGAGAGTATCACAGCTAGCACTTCTGTAAACAAAAACAAACAAACAAATAAACAATCAGTAAGGAAAAAATATTTGATAATAACTGTGTGGGTGATAGTCAAATCTGAACTAGTCTCAATGTTTAGCAGGAATAAAGACTTATACAACATAAAATACAGATTTGAGCCCAGATCCTAAAAATGTTGTAGAGATTTAAGCCATATCCCACAAATAACATATGTGTCGTGATTAGCCAGTGTAAGTGATGAAGGAAAGCAGAGTACCTGGCAAAACTCACATGCCCCATTCAAAGCAGTGGTGAGACACAGTGAGCAGTCAGTAGCAGCACCATTGACCACTCAACTATCAGGGCATGCATAACACAACTGATTCAAGGTAAACTTCTTTCAAGATATGAAAGTTGTTTTTTTCCTTTAACCTTTATGCTGCTGGTGGCTACTTTGCCCAAAACAAAGTTATGCAAAATTCCTGAAAAAGGATTGAAACCCTAGCACATGGGTACTCATCTTAGAGTATTCAGCGAGAGCTATCTAATGAATACCAACATGACAGGGTTTAGATGGTTCTCAAAAATCTTTGCGTCCATAGGCCCAACATTGGGAGGATTAAGATCAATTCCAATACTACAGTAGTCGCAGTAGCTGTGTACCACTGCAGGGAGTACATACCTACAGGTTTTCCCCGGGCACTTTTCCAGGAAAGGGTCTGCTCATACATGAGTTTTCTATTGGATGAGAGCAGGTCGGATTTCTTGAACTTTTTGCCTCTGTACTGCACGGTGTTCCGAGCGTCCAGTTTGTGGTAGATTTCGAATAAGCGTTGGTTCTTCTCATGCGCGTCCACCTTGTTATCGACATGCTCCAATAAACGCTTTGCCAGAAAAAAGCATCGGTTCAAACTTTCACGCTCCACTTTGTTGTCTGAAAATAACCATCAAATTCCTTCAATAAATAACACTATAAAATCCATATTAATTCATAGTATTTCAGTTCTGATCCTATTAATTTAAACAATTATGAAAATGCAGTTAGAAATAGTAATAAAATATAGATGCATGTATTATTTACTATCAATCATATGTAATATATCATTTGTATTACTGTATTGTTTTTATTTGTACATTATCAATTGAGGAATAAGTAAGAGATTTAAGTAGGAAAAAAGCTTCATGAAACTTCATTCTAACTCTTCAACAAATTTTTGTCCAAAAGTACAAATATTTTCACAGGACTGTAGTCAATAACTCAATAGCTTCTGATTGGTTTATATTCTTAATGATTGAATATATATATACATATATATATACATATATATATACACACACACATATATATAATATATATATATATATATATATATATATATATATATATATATATATATATATATATATATATATATATATATATACATATATTTTTATGCATGTGTGTGTGTGTGTGTGTGTGTGTGTATTTACCTTTGGTGGCTTTGAGTATGGACTCGATGAGGATGGGGTATTTGGTTATCCTATGGGTGATGAGCAGCATGCATTCTGGGATGCCTTGCCGCCGACACATGAAATTCATACTGCATTTCTACAAGAATAAAACAGCGATATGTTCAATTACAGAGCTCAGCAAAAAGCTTAACCCATCAAAGTCCTGAAATCTGCTAGACAATGCCTGTCTGAATCTATGATAATTTGGGAAATAGCTCAGGAGACATAAGCACAAATTTACTAATCATTTGAAAGACAGTTGTTGGCTAGGTTTTGATCAATATTTCTCTTTAAAATGTTTTTCGCAAAAGAATTCTTTGGCCAGGTTTATTTTGGGCTCTATGGGCTGGTCAAAATCAACAAGAACAACTGCCTTTCTGGGTAATCTCCAAATTTTATTGGTCCTAAATTTTAAATTACCACACACAAAACAGACCAGCAGGGCAAGTTAAATCCAATATTTAGTTGTTTACAATTTAAACTGCCCTACAAAAAACACAAGACCAGGCGATCTTGGTTAAGACAGCAAATCCTAAGTGTAAAAATATTGTACAACACTGAATAATATCGCAGGTTTCATTTTGGGCATCAATAGGATTTCAAGATGCCTTAATATATGGTAGATAAAAGCATTAATCATCATTGTCTATCTTACCTTGATAAAATTTTGAAACTTTCTGTCCGATTTAAGTAAGTCTTTATATGTAGCAATCCCGTCCTTGTGTTTACTGCAGAATTCGCCATAAGCATCTTTCATCTTCTCAGCCATTTCACCTCCCAACTGGAAAAGAACAATAGATACCATATAACATTGAACATGTTGGTTTTTATAAAGGTAGTCGGTTTATAGTCTGGTATCCACCTAGGTGCTCACAGGACCTTCCTCCACTAGCAGGCCTGTACACAAGTAAAACCGTTTCAATCCCCCAAGGGATATTCCAGAGCAGTTGGCAGCATAGAGCGCACAAGCTCTAAGCAGTGTCTTATTAATGCTAGGTACCCATTTAGCATGCTGGGTAGACTGAGGCAATATGGAATAAACTGTCTTGCCCAAGGACAGACCAAAGTGCCCCGGCCGGGAGTTGAACCAGCGACCTACTGATTACTAGTCCGACACCTAACCAACTGAGCTACTTGGTACCACTATTGGTTTTTATAATTCATTTCACAATGTATCTTTTTACTTAAACACATTTTCAATCAGGTAAACTTCTCAATATATCTTACAACTACTAAATCAATATTGCTTATGCAAAATATGCTCGATACTATTTATTTACCCAAAGATTTATCCTTTTCTAATCATTTTTTCATTTTTCCCCAAATTGTGTTCCATTCAACCAGCTATCCTTCACTTATGCTGACATATTAACCTATGCTAAAAACAACATCCTATTGTACTTTTTCTTTTGTTCATCAGTATCTTACCTGCTGCATGATACAGTCTCCTATCGTATCTACATATTATCCTATTGTCTCATCCTATTGTTCTATTCCTATTGTTTATTAATATCTTTAATACCTGCTGCATGATAGTCTCCTATCGTATCTACATATTCATCTATTGTCTCATCCTATTGTACTATTTCTATTGTTCTCAGTATCTTACCTGCTGCATGATACAGTCTCCTATCGTATCTACATATTTATCTCCACGCAAACTCTGTAGATCCCGCAGCCGTTGCAAGAAAGTGAAATGAACATCGATGAGATCGTCTAGTCGAGGGAAAATGCTGTCTACTGTTTCTTGACCATAGCCACATTCATGGATGATTCCATGTGCAAAGATCTGGAACGAATAGAGAATAGTATAAGCAACAATATCTGATCAGGATGGCATACATGCAAGAAGTTGAAGTAGTAGTAGTAGTAGTAGTAGTAGTAGTAGTAGTAGTAGTAGTAGTAGTAGTAGTAGTAGTAGTAGTAGTAGTAGTAGTAGTAGTAGTGGTAGTAGTAGTTGTAGTAGTAGTAATGGTTATGGTAGTAGTAGTTTTACAACAATTTCTGGAGCTAAAAGTGAGAAATTATGACTAGCAGTTTGACGATTCAACATTGGCATAAGAGCAAGATTAAATGAACTACTTACCTTTTGCATAATTTTTAATGTTCTGCAGCAACTTTTTTCTGTTTGTACTAATTCTGCAAGGAAAATGAATAATGTAAATGATTATGAATATAAATGATATTTCATATCATGATGGTATCACAATATCAAAATACCATAAATTAATAACAATGGTATTGGTAAATCATATACTTAAATGAGTGAGAATTAGACATATATAGATGATCAATTATGATAAATACTTGAACAGTAAACACCAACGATAATCCAAAATGTTGTAAATGTAAACTGCAGCAATACAATAGTCGATTTGAAAAAAAACACTATAGGCACTTTTTTGTAATCCTATGATCATAGTCAATAAACATACATACATACATACATACATAGGCAGTAGTTCACATTTATTTGTGAAACAATTATGATAGCTTTCCCCAATAAGGTCCTTTGACTTACCCCATTCATAAAGTAATACGCAAATAAGACATTTTGTTTACCCCACTAGTAAAATCCTATGCAAATGAGACGTCTGACTTACCCCATATATGGTCCTGTCTTTTGATATCTTTGGCACTCATTTTCTTTGTTGTTTTCTTGTCGACGGTGACGCTCCAGGCCTCCGCCTCGTGTTCCTTGATCATCAGGTAGGGGTCGTCCTCGAAGTCGTGAACCTCGGGGACGCCCTCGTCCAGCGACTCCATCGACACCGAGATTGTGTCCGCGATACTGCAAGAGAGGCCAACAATCAGTGGGATATTCCACGCCTTAATTCCCGCAGCACCCCCGAAAAGTAACTCCATTCTCTGCTTTCCTTCCATTGTTTTATCATGGAATTTGGGGCAATGCATGGTATTATTAGAGTTTCTTAATTCTTAATCCATTAATCCTAAAATCTTTGTCATTAATCCTAAAAGGTACTTTAAAGCTTTCCTAATTTATGGAATTAAAACTCCATATCCGTATATCAGTTCATATCTCCATCATAAGTCCAGTTTATGAATGGCAGATTCCAAAGAGGTATACAGACTTCTGAAGCTAAATGATGAATAAAAGCTTTTGATTTATAAAAGCCAAACTAATCCATTGGTTATACGATAATTCCATGGTGAATCATGTATCCATGGTAAGTTCATTCATTGAATGGCAGACTCCCTAGAGGTATAGACACTTCCAAGGTTTAGTAGTAAATAAAAGCCTCAAGTGTGGAACCTCCGTACTTAAAGGAAGACAATTTACACTTGTTGAACCGCAGGGGGTCTCCATGGTAACTGGAGTTGATAAATTGATGCGGGTTCCATTTGAAGAGGAGTCCTTGCATTCCTGGCCTGTCACGGAGCCCATCGTAATTACTCCACAAGTGATGCATGGCCCTAGACACTGGCGACACCAAGTGGCTGCTTGATGAACTAAAGCACTCAATGACCCAATGATGAATCAAAATGAACAGAATCATTAAATCATAAGTGCTCATGATTAAATAGCCATTAGGGATAATAATTAACCACTAAAGCTTTATATCACCTTGCAATCTAAGTGAATTTGATCATAACATCAAACCATCTTCTGGATTTATTTTGACATTTTATTACTAAATTAATGATTTTTTTCACATCCAATAAACATTTATTTCCTGGTTTTGTTTTTACAATGCTGAATGGATGAGATGAGAAGAGATGTAATCATAACAATACTGAAGGCAAGAGGGATGTGTGTATAACTACCACCACAGCATAAACATCATGTAGGGGTATTTTCTGGTACTGTCTGAGACACCAGAATGACTAACTTCATCAGAGCACTAAAGAAACAGCACAATGTCAGGTTTGTTTGTACTCGTAAGTGTGCTACCACAAAACTACCCCGAAAGACACAAATGGTCTTTTTTCAGGGCACTCATGATTGGTTAGAGTACTCAAGATTAGCACTGAAATGAACTTTACTTTGCTTCCTCTACATTTTATTTCTATAGTGAATGGAATCACTTTGACGAGTGTCGTCTAATAACAAGTACTTCATGGAGAGACCGACCCCTCCTCCCTCTGTCTAAAGACTAAAATCCCTCACATGTATTCTGTACCTAAGTGAACTCTGAATGTGGGGGACATACTCTGTGGGTATTTAAGGGAGAAACCATCTATCATCATTTCTCCCACTTCCCCCTGTCCACCCACCAATCAGGCCACTGACCGGCCGTGCGTAACCTTGACCATGCGCGGGCGGCAGCGGTCAGTGAACAGGGAGCTGCGGCCATCAATGGTCAAGGAGCACAGGGCACACTCCCTGGCATTCTTAGCGCTATCTCGAATGAGGAAGCGCCCCCTTTTGAGATGTGCATAAATCACTGTGCGACAGGCAGTACAGGGAATACAGCTGTCAGCGGCGAGATTCGTACACTGGGGGCGTTCGGTGCAGAATGGGATGCTGGGAATGCAGAGATTTATTGAGGATAACTACTACAAACAGAGCATGTGTTTGATAGACATTTTTTGCTGAGGTTTGAGGTTTGGATATACCAACAGGGTGACCTTACACTCGGAAAAGCTGTTTCAGCGAGGGTTTTTATACCTGGGCACCCAAGGTCATCAATAGAGGCACCCTGGGAGGAGAAATGGGGTACGCTGGCCCTATACCCACACAGTACAAAATGGGGTTATTAAAAAGCTTGCATGTTAACCCATTCAGTCCCAAATTAAACTAAAGCAATCTTGCACATTTGTTAATGTTTTGATACCGAGAAACAATGTGTTGTATAAAGGTCAGACTTCCTGGGATTTTCATTGAGAAAGCTTGGAAAATGTCAAGATACCCTGTGAAAATAAACACATTTGGTGCTAATGGTGATTAAAAAAAAAGATGTGGGTACAAATTACCATAAGGAAATGATGGCCTTTTCAAAGATCAACCTGGACTTGCCTTTGTATTCACAGCTGCAATCGACTGGGATTTATGATAGTTTTGGTACTTGCCATCTGCTATTCTACGTTTAGTTCTGATAGTTTTATGATAGTTTTGTTAGTTGCCACCAGGGGAATAATGATAATTTTGGAAGTTACCACTGGGTGGATTACTATAGTTCTGGTAGTTACTACCTGGCAATAATTGATATTTCTGGTATTTGCCACCAGGTGGATAATAATAGTTCTGGTAATGGCCACCAGGGGGCCTGACTTACTTGCTGGGAAGAACATCTTGACTAGAGCTGGGGCTGTCATACTCCTTCTCTTCATTGATGACCTTGCTGCAGTAAGAAAAGAGGTGCAGAGGGTTAATGAGTGATGCACATTTTTGCCAGTAGGGGGAAGCTCACTTGCCAAATATAAGAACCAAAAAAAGAACTTTAAATAAAACCAAGGTAAAACACAAACAGTGCATACAGACATATGTGTACAGACACCAATAAAGTCTTGACAGATAAATATAAATATTAGACACAGAAACATTTAACAGCTTAATAAGATTTATGGATGAAGAAAGTACATGATTTTTATCTCAAAAGTTATGTCAACAACTCTATGCCCCCTTGATTATGATTACATCTTTCAATTGATGGCAAATTTCAAAAATATTCAACTCAATCATTCATGCTGAATTAAAAAAAAATATATTCCCATGAATGAGAAAAGTAATTTTGACTTAAAAACTATCCTATGACTTTGAAATGACTTGCCCTTTTGACCTTATCTATGTCAAGGTCATCTATGATCTTGTGCTTTTTGACAAAATATCTATTTTTAGCAAAATGTGACGAATGTTCAGAGTCAAAAGAGCAAAGAGAGAAGTGTTGTTGACTTTCCATCAAAAGTTTCCAGCATACATTTTTCGAAATGTTGCTATTATAAGCAATTACAATTACAATGCTAATGCATCAGTTGCTAGGAAGATAAATGTTAACCCATTCATGCTTACAGGTCACTCAAATGGTGGTATGATATGAAACATTTAATTAAGACAATTGGTAAAGAGTTTCTCCTAGTATGTTTCAAAATATTTGTTCATCAGAAAAATTTCACCTCCTAAACTTCAGGTACACCAGAGATGAGTTGGTTAACCCATTCAGGATCGAAGTGCCAACGATACTTGTGAAAATAACTTTGGAATCAAACATGAATTATTAAAATATTTGAGTGAGTCTTTTTGGTTGGTTTCTGATCAACTTTGTTCCTTCAAATATTTTCTCATAATATGGTCTGGTCACAGAGGTACAAACCAAATAGACCAGACATTTGAGTATCATATCAGGAATGTTCATTTTAAATTTTTGAAGGTTCCTGATCATATGCATGAAAAGGTTGACAATAGAAGATAAACAGTGTCGTTGAGTACCATTAACTAGGACCAGACAGGGGGAGGGGATAGACCAATCAAAACAGGAGTAGCTGACAAAGATTCTGGAAACAACCTGATGGATATTCACGTTCATTACATGCCTTTTTGCCTGGAATCAACAGAACCTTCTATGTGAACACCTCATTGAGCTGAAACTTACCAAACTTGAACACTACACTAAAATTCAGTAGATTTCTTGAAATATTTCCCCAAAATTTTCAATAGCATACCCAAGATATGCTTATTTTCCCGACCATACTTGAATTCTATTTGAATGTGAATGTTAACCCATTTAAGCCTATAACATCTGAGGATGGTGTGGCCATTTTGGTGAGATCTCTCAGATAAAAACATATTTTTGTAATTTTTTGAAAGAGATTAATCAAACCTACAACTCTTAGTCAGATATATTGTGAATTTCTATTTCATTCCTAATCTATTTTCAAAATACTTAAAGATCTGGAGGATTGTTTTCATGGGAAACTCTGGGCATAATTGTGTTAACTTCATTGATACCCTGCTAAGCCTGCCTCCCAGGCCATATTTAAATGTCCTCCCTTGTGGATAGATGGCACTGCGGTATACTAGGATGTCAGTCTGAAATATGTCTGAAATATGATACAGACTGCAGCTCAAGTGTGTCCCCCTTGAGGATTTAATCAGAACTAAACCTGGAGTGAAATCAACTCAGGTCAAAACAGTGAAAGAGCCAGATGTCACAGACTTGTAGCAAGTCTACACCCTGCTGCGTTGTCAGTCGGTGCTCTGCTTGATGGGAATAAGCTTAGACAGGCTGCTGTTTTGACCAGATATTATCTAGAAATTCTAAACAGTCCCACGTTTAAAGGTCAGCCTTTTTCAGTCAAGCATGAAACCCACAAGTATTTTAAGCATTGCTAAGTAAACAGAAATCTCAGCAAGAACAATGACATTGGATTACATTTTATAAAACATTCATTGGATATCTTTTGTTCATTTCCTAACCCTTTCTTTTCCATTTAGATGATTCCTTAAAAACATTCCTTACTGAAATGAACTCAATTGTTTGCTAGAAGTTAAATAAACCAAAATTGTTCTACTCTTTAAGCTGAAATATAAACCCAGAGAAGCTGATCACCAAATTAAGTATTTTCCAAATAGAAAGATGTTCATCTTATACAGGTCCTGCTGTAACTATGACAGGCAGTGTTGAAACTGGAATTTCCATCACAGTTGACATGAGTTTCAAACGGGTTTCCTCCATAGAAAAACAAGCATGGCGACTGGTCAAAGTCACACAAAATAATACAAACAGCAAAACCTAACCCATTCATGCCTATAGCAGCCAAAAAAGCCTACTATTATGGTAAAATCTTTCTAACAAGAGCATTTTCTTGAAAGTTGAAAATATTTGAAGGAGAGTTGATCATTGAAACTCTATCTACTACTCATCTTCAAATACTTTGTGAATTTATGCTTCATTCCAAAAGTATTATCAGAAATATGACAGATCCAGACAACATTAATAATGTAATCTTCAGGCACGAATGGGTTAAAATCCATGTTCCTTATATACCATATATATCCATGTGGCCGTGTGCCAAGCATATTGGAGGAGAAGTCCAATCACACTTAATCCCCTTGTAAGACTTAGAAAGGTGCCCAGTGGAAATTGCAAGATATTTTTCTGAGTAACTCATAGACTAAAACTGGAGGAGTGTGATTGGACAAGCAAAGAAGAGTAAGCTGCCTAGATTGACACACATCTACAAGTCTGCTAGTCGTGAGACTTACTCGATACCTAGTCTGGTGGCCACCCTGCGCCACTTAAAATAGCCCAGGTTGGCGGTACCCGTATTGGTGGTGGTGGTGATGGCGGTGGTGGCGGTGGAGGTGGTGGTGGTGGTGGTGAGATTTGATGAGGAAGAGGGTGAGCGATGGGGAGACTCGTTGGGGCTGCTCACAACAAGACAAAGCTCAAATAAATATCATAACAGGTGCTGCTGCAGCGCACAGACCACTAGGTGGCAGCACAGACCACCAGGTGGCAGCACACACCACCAGGTGGGAGCACACACCACCAGGTGGTAGCACAGACCACTAGGTGACAGCACACGCAACCAGGTGGCAGCACAGACCACCAGGTGGCAGCACATACCACCAGGTGGCAGCACAGACCACTAGGTGGCAGCACACGCCTCCAGGTGGCAGCACAGACCTCCAGGTGGCAGCACAGACCACTAGGTGGAAGCACACACCACCAGGTGGCAGCACAGACCACCAGGTGGCAGCACAGACCACTAGGTGGCAGCACAGCCTGGATCTACTGGTGCAGCACAAAAATCAAAGAATTCCTAGAAGGATGACTCCATGAAAAAAGAGATAGTTGAGAAACTACTGCTAACAACTTGAGAGAGGTGGTAAAAGATAAGAGACCTTGGTGCATTTCAGAGAAATTAAGTGAGCGATTAGATCAGGTAAATATAAGATCATGACTTAGTATATAGGGTAGCTTATAGGATAGAAGCATGATAATGCTAGAAGTTGATGTATCAATCAAAGACATTTTATGCATAGGAAGGTGATTAGTCTTTACTTCAAATGCCTTAAACACTAGCTTAATAATTGGATTATTCTAGAGAAGGAAGGAGGGGAGAGGCTTGGCCCATAACAGTCCAATGCGGACGAAGGTGCACCACTGACAAACAGACAGACAGAAAGACAAACAGACAGGCAGATAACTAGCAGGCATCACAAGGACAGAAACAGTTATGTTAAATTGCATTCAAATTCAGCCAGTGCAGTTCATAAATCAATCTGAAATGTATTTTAGTTGGGATCCTAAACACCACTTTGTCAGACGACATGCAAGGGAATGGATATACATTGGTAAAACCAGACTGATAAAATTTTAAAGGCGTTAATTTCTCTTAAATCAAACTCCATGCATGTTATATTAGTATTGGAAATAAAGTCATTTCCATTTATTACTCCTTACAACATGGCAGACAAAAAAGCTGGGATGGGGTGTTGTCATAGCAACAGGAAATTATGGGATGGAAAGGCAGTATGGTTGCTAGGTGATGAGTGATCAAACGTACCTTTCTGGTGAAGAGTGCCTGGGAAGAGCGCTAAAGGACATAGAATGCTGAAAGAGAGAGAGAGAAAAGTCGTTAAATATACACTTCCTTGAACTGTCTATGAATAATCAAAATAAGAAAGACAATTTTAATTACCAATTTAGAACTCTGTATGTGTATATTTGTGAATATATATATATATATATATATATATATATATATATATATATATATACACATACATACATACATCCACACTGATGAACAATTAAGACTTCTGATGATACAATTACAAAGGCTAGCTCTTACTTGTAATCTGCACAGAAGTTTCAGCATTCTTCGGTTTCCTTCCCTTTCAGGTATCATTGCATCAAATAAATTACTGTCTTTCTACATTGCCTTTATACCCATTCTTATCACACCGACAGATCTATTAAATATCATCTTTGTGAATACACGAGAGAAATTGTATGAAAGAATGTCTAAGACAACAAACACCCAAGTGATAATATCAGTGAGAAGGCACAGATGCTTATGCAAAATATCATTCACCAAAATCGCCGAAATTTATTATTTTTTCACAGCAAGAATCTGTCCCCAACATCCAACGATTAAGTGGAATAATATTATGGGGATTGATAAAATAGCTTGACTGGTTTGTGTAGATCACATTCCTGAGTGATAAAGCAACCAATCAGATTCCAGATAGGGACACGTACATTTCATTACTGGATTTCTTAGAACCTCGGTCTAGGAATTCTGTGACCTCCAAGAAGGTCACAGTGAAACGGACAAAACCATGAACCCATTCCATTTGCAGGGTAGCTTAGGGAATGCACCTTCAAATTTTTCACAAGACGAGACAATATCACAATATCGATATTTCCTTAACGAAAAGGTACCTAAACAATATTTATAACAATACTGCTTGCCTCCCAAGGACCTAACTTAGTTAAATTTATCATGGTCAGCCTTGGAAATTTTGCTAATAAAAAGCGAACTTCCTTCACATGGAGATGTCCAGGTAGAAGGTAAGTCAATTTTATATATATTTTTCAAACAATATGATACGATACTTTTTCAATACAATACTTTTTCCCATTCAATATTGGTAATTGGTATTGTTTGGAGTTCCGGTACCTATTCGTAGCTGTGATAAAGCAGTAGGAGATCAAGAGTTAACCCTTCCAATGCTGTGGCTACTTTCGTTCAAAGCACAAGGATGCAAAGATCTTTGAAAACCATCTAAAGCCTGTCATGTTGGTATTCATTGGATAGCTCTCGCTGAGTTCTCTCAGATGAGTACCCATGTGCCAGGGTTTCAGTCAATTACAGGTTTTTTGCATAATTTTGTATTGGCTAAATTATCCATTAGGAGCAGGGTATTTAGGGTTAATCAAAGGGGTCTTACCTGGTGAAGGGGGTGAATGGGTGCAGAAGCGGCGCGCTTCTCTTTGAAAGACTGGGAGGCTTTGACACCAGAACTGCTGGCCGCAGCTATAAAGAATAAAACAAACATAAACAATACAAATTTCAAGCAAATCATTAAATATCTTAATCTCAACATTATTCACATGTCACTGCATAAGGCTATCAGCCCTTTTCCTAACACTTCCAATGCTGAGGCTACTTTCATCATGTCATTGCATGAGGGCTATCATGCCATTTCTTAAGAACTAAATAATGTATAATATCAGAATAAGTTGGTTATTGGTTGATATCTAAATATATTGAAGTCTCTCTTAAAGAATAGGAGTCATTCCTATTATAGGACATCCTAAAATTCTACAAATTTAACCAATTTTGGGCACCCAAAAATTCTGGCTTATAAAGACTGAGAACTTAAAGGGTTAGATAAATGGAGATTGAAAAATGCAGGGGACCCTTGATTTGCATTAACCATGTGTGTTTAGCAGAGGTGTGAAAGCAGCTGAGTTAACATTTTGAACACAGAATGTGACAAGCAAATATCAACATTCCTCCATGCACATTTCCACATGCTCACATGGAATTAACCTGAAATTCACAAAATATTTTAAGAAGATTTGTGATTAACATTTCTACTTCAGATATTTGTGAAAATTCCTTGTCAGAAAGATATCACTAAAATAGTCGGGTTAAGACTCAACAGGCAGGAAAGGGGTGAAGTAGGGAGGAGTGTGAGTTATATAGACAGAGAGTGGGTACGTGGATGACTACGTATGGCAGGTGTGAAAAGGCAATACAGCCAGGAATGTGAGCCCATGAAATACACAAGGTACATGTAAACAGTGCCAGCCATTGCCCACATGTCCGTCAACAGCACAGGTAAATACAGGCCCAGATACTCTTATAATACATGAACTTTCTAACCATACTGCAGCTCAAACAGACAATTGCAGTCTAACTTACATGCATATCAAATAAAATTACAAACTAAACCCTCAGTTTAAAATCTAGCGTACGGATGCTATATACAGTGCAGGTCATTGATACAACTACTACTACTACTACTATGGGAAAATATTTGAAGGAGAAATGGTCATCAGAACATTACCAACAATTCTCCGTCAACTATTTTCTAATTAAGCATTCCAAATTTAAAAGTTATTGCCAAAAGTATCGCAAATCAAGACGACAATTTTGAGAGGAAATTAATGGGTTCAATTACAACACCGTATCATAGCCTAAATGAAAGGGAACTTATTCATAAACAAATGTGAGACATTCTATGATTAGTTCTGAAGGTGTGAGGATATATTGTACTTACCGGGTAAGCTAGCGGACTGCGGCTGGTACTTGAGCATGGGCTTATCTTCCAGCGCCACCTGGTGGGGGAGACTAGGCATCGTGCGCTGCGGAACCTGAACCAAAAACAACATGGCCGTCAGTAATGTCAATCATATGCACACCAAGTCTGCAGAGTGGGGTATACACAGTTTATACAGTTTTCACCACTTGAGGGTTCTCCCGGTATTTGTTCCTCTTCCAAAATAGTTCCTAAAAGTGGTCTTTGGCATAAACATATATCAATATAAAATTGCAAAAGTTATCACAGTTAGCTTGGAGTCACTCTTGTATCTGTTCCTTGTTCAACGTTAAAACTATGTCTATTCATAAGTGAGCATTTCATTGAAGTCTTGGAAGTGGTCCATCCATAGGCTTGTCAATTTCAAGTTATTTTTTACAAGTCAGCAAATAATGCCATAGGAAAAGTTTCTTGTATCTAGAATATTTTCAGCAACAGCAAGACAAACAGTCAATGGAGTTGCTGAGTCGTTATATAAGAAGTATCTAGTATGATATTTTCAGCCAAGCTCTTGGTTCTATGTGACAACAAAGTAGTCACAGCGTTGGTGCATGTGGGCTAAATGTCTAGTATAATCCAGTTATCCTGATTTCAATATCATTCAGTCACAATGTTTTTGTTGCCTAAGGTAGCTTAAGTACTGGTACTTGGCAGGCAGCTGTTCTCTTGATGTTACTGGTACCACTGTCCACAGCAGTATCTTTCAGTTCTGAGTAAGTAATGTTGCTAGTCTCAATGTTCTTTAGCAGTATCTTTCTGTTCTGAGTGAGAGCGATGAAATCACACTGTTGTCACAATCTAACTATAAGTATCAGAGGTAGCCTTTCTCATGATGTCGCTAGTATAACTGTCCCAGTGCAAATACCTTTATATCCTCTAGTTAGCAGCTTTAGACTCTGTGAAATGTAAGTGTCAACATAAAAGCTCGCACAAGTGTGTGGGGTATTTCAGCAATGCATTTTTTCAGCAAGGTGCACTGTATGACATTCTTCTAAACAGTCCCTTATACACTTAAAAAAGTACTCGTACAGGGTTTTTCACTCATCAAGTCTTGTGGGAGAGTTGTATATAACTCATGGGGGTGTCAACTCCAGAGATGCCATATTACATATCCTCATCTGGTCTTTTTCAAAACTCTCAATAAAATGTTGCTTTTTTCACAAGTGCACTTGTTTTGGGGAATGCATATCCTGGTGAATGCAGATTGCACGTAGAACACTGAGAGGACCTAATACGAAACGTGTAGAAAGGTTGAGCATAAACGGTGCTGACTGACAGTCGGGAGAGCATCAATGGAGATAAGATATTGGAAAAGACAGTTGCTGAACTTTTCGCTCGATGCTCAATGGGAAATTCACACTCGCTGATTTTGGTGAATCTCTTGTAAGAGCTGGTGCGTGGCGTTTCCTCTTCGTGCCTGTACGGTTGGCTGCGGATTCCTCATTCGCTCGCTCGTTACGGCTTCTGTTCCGCGGAGCCTAGACCCCCTGCAGCCTCTCGTACTCTCGCCATCGCTACCACAGCACTTCACAGACTTCCACGAGCGGCTACTGCCAAATCTACTGCTCTTTCCGACGCCGCCACACTTCTTGGCATCCAGTTCTCACTTAGTGCTCTCGATTCTTGCTCAATCGGAAGGCACTTGAGAGATCTTCTCCCCGGGCACTCTTCAATTTCAGGGTAAAAATGTTAAGAATCCTCGGAAAGTGTTTAGCATCGAACGACTCCTTGCAACAGCTTCCAGGCAGATATTCCTCTCCTCAAGAATACCTTGAATATACTGCAGGCTATGGTCTTGTATCTGTATTTACTCTTTCTATGTTGTTTCCTAATGGAAATGAACAGAAAGCTATATATACATTTTAACACTTCATAGAGTCTTTTATTATGAGAAAGTTCAGGTTTTGCCGAGCTTGGTAGTTTAAGTCAGTGAGACTATTGTTAGATATTGCTTTAAATGCAAGAGCATGACAGGTGTCACATGTACAGTTAATATGGTCAATAAAACTTCAGGAAAATGTGTCCGCATGCTTGTTGCTGTTTGATTAGGACTTCGTCTAACACACAAGTGGCCTTGCTCAGTGTTTATGGTATAACTAAATCCAGCATTTTTTTTCTCATAACAATTGCACAGCCTGTGGAAAGACTTTGTCGTAGGTAGATTTTCGGTCCATGAGACCTTCGTTCAAGTTTTTCTGATGCGTGTCGCCTTTTGATTACAACATCGGGGTGATGTCAAACTCCTGGGTAAAAGCCTTTAACTTCCATACAGTCTATGGGACAAGTGACCATAGTGACCAATCCAGTGACCAGAACTAGTTGACCATCAATGCCGCTGCTGCAGCACAGATATACTGCAAGCTTTGATATTCAGTCAGTCGCCTGACCAAAAACGTTTACATCTCAATCACCACTAGACCCCCTGCAGCTGCCCGCAATAGGTAAAGTCTCCAAGTTTGATTGGTCCTCGCATGTCAGTCACGTGACCAATACTGTGGCAGCTCAATCAGCATTCGACCATGTCCAGCAGTACTGTAGTAGTATCTTTGGCTTGATCAGTCCATTGATGATTAACTTTTGCCACTCATCACTCGTACCCCTCATCACGTTATCACACAGTAACCGTTCCCCACACTGCCTGGATCCCAACTGTCCGTCCAGCAAGTGTGTGTGCCCACCTCACCCCTGTATTCGCCCCAGCGTGTGTATTGTCTCTTACCCCCCCCCCCCCCCTCCCTCCCCTCCCTGTAGTGATAACCCTGGCTAATCCCCAGCATTCTTCTCACACGTCTCAGCAGCTCCTATGTTGACTTTTCTATCACAAGAAATGCCAGGAATTTTATAGGCTTTCTCCTGTTGCTGTCATTATCACCTCCACTGCTCAACCCGTTCACACCCAGAGTATACATAGGATCTGACAAATAAGGAATTATCTTGACAACTAAGCAACATTCTGGGAAATATTTGACTGAAAGTTGTTCTTCATGTTCAGTTTAACAATCCCTCTTCAAATATTTTTCAAGTCCTACTCTATTTGATGAGTTATGATCAAAATCCTCAGATCATGTGTGCGTTCCCGATGAATTAGGGTTAAACTCACCTTCTTGATGGCTCCAGTACGACTCCTGTCCACGGCTACTATGGCCTTTTTATCACCACTGCTGTTTTATAGATGGCGTGATGCTATATAGTAAATCTCGGCCTTACATTACGACAACGACAAGCATGCGTGTCCGTGTCCGTGGGAGACCCTCAAATCATAATTAGAGTGTCTTCCTACACTTGATGTGAGAGAGGAGGGGTATCCTTTCTGAGAACTCTATTTAAAATGGGGAAGGATATCTTTATGCCCAAAATAGCTGTTATCATGTCTCAATTTACATTTGAAGGCTCCCGCTTGCCCGGAGAGACATAAACAAATAACAGGCAAGTGGCTACAACTGGACCTAATTATCCAGCACGGGCGTACGTAGCTTACCAAGAACACACTCCTGAGTGGAAATAAACAGCCAAACTGATGAATAACATAAATACCTGAGGTGGGGTTGATTGGAAACAGTGGGCAGCAAAATTAGGGTCCCTGTGAAATGTATTGCCTAATTTAAAATTCTTCCATGAATTACATGAATGAAAAATCAACTTACTAAAGATTTGAAGGAAGTTATTAGTTGAGTTCAGGTGAAAACATCTCTTTTGAATACTTTACCTCGAAAATCTAATTGTTTATAGTTTATTCTGGTTTGAAGCCAAAAAAGGAGAAATGTCTAGAGTCACACCAACAACTCTCCTTCAACTATTTTGTGGAAGTGTGCCTAATCAAAAAGTTATTTGCCTAATCAAAAAGTTACTTGCCTAACCAAAAAGTTATTTTTAAGGTAACAGAGATGCAGGCAACATTAATGCCAATTAAAGACCTCAAAAAGTGAAAGTTTAAGATATTACCCAAAATAATTACTCCATTTAGAGTTAAATTTCAATCAATGTTTTTAGCTGTCAACTGCTGTTCTCTGGACTATTAATGAGAAAACATACGTGACCAATATCCTTTCATTAAGTAAACCGAAAACAATAGTTGGCTACGTGCTTAGTTTCACAAATGCTGGAACCTAAATCCTGAGAATCAATTCACACAGTTTAAAAAATCTCTTAGCATGGGGCTTTTCCCTGAAAGTCTACCGTGAACCCCAGACCTCGGTCTCACGGTTAATTCAGGAGTAACGCTACACTTGCCTGTGAAATATGAACCGCATGTTATAATACCAGGCAGAAATACAGTCTGGTAATAACATTTAGACAAAGCTATCTCTGGAGACGGCCCAGATGGATTGGCAACTATCCAAACATTTCATTCACAAAAGAATTCAGGGAAGGAACCTGCGCCTTATTTATTAGTAGGGTATGGAAGGAATTATTCTTTAGAAAACAAAGACAACAAAAACCTGACAAATTTTATGATCTCTCTCTCTCTCTCTCTCTCTCTCTCTCTCTCTCTCTCTCTCTCTCTCTCTCTCTCTCTCTCTCTCTCTCTCTCTCTCTCTCTCAATAGCAACTTAATAGCAACTTCCAGAAAATAGTTGGAAGAAATGTTCATCAGAAACAAATTAACAACTCCCCTTCAAACATTTTTCTCTTCAAGTGGTGCTTAATTTCACAGTATCTTAGGTCCAGACAACACTTGTCAAGGGGAAGGAGATCTCCAGTCATGCAAGGGTTGAGGATATCATATGATCCACTATTAGCTTAAGACAACATGTCTCAGGGTGATGGTCAATTGATGACACATACAGGACAATTAACCCAGGGGGACTTGGCCTGATCTATTCCAGCTACGGCTTAATTAGCTCTTTTCACTTTCAAAATAAACCGCCCTCACTTTTCCTTATTTCTAATTTACCAAGTGCAAGATGAAGATTAAAGAAAATCTCCCAACAAAATAGTACATAAGGTTTTGGAATATTTTGAAATATTATTTATTATTTTTGTGCAGGTACATATATATATTTAGACCCTGCTACAAGGGTACATCAACAGTGTACATAAATACCTGGGAGGACCTGACACAAAGGAACATCATGTGTATATAGTACACATATCTACATTATTTGTATATATCTTATCTTATCTAGGACTTATCGCAATAGTACATTATGTGCATATTTCTATGTGTAAAACAAGATTCTAAGGTACTTCATTTGTATATATTTTGATCTAGGACCTTTAGCAATGGTACATCATTTGTATATATCTATATGTAAAACATGTTTCTAAGGTTCTTCATTTGTATAAATCTTGATCTAGGACCTACTGGATGGGTATGTACATCATGTGTATATATCAAGAATATGCTGCAATGGCACACCATTTGCATATAGCAATATTAAAGACTTACTGAAAGGGTACTTTTGTTGTCATTACACGAAACTGACATGAGCTATAGAATTTCATAATTTGCATATTCTATGATGTGGAACTCCTGCAATATCAACACAACTTTTCCATCTTCTTCCTCTCAGATCCATGATTGGGACTGACACTTTCCAAGAAAATATCTGGTTGCTAGGCATCCGGTTGCCATGGTATAAGTATCGTATTTGACATTTTGAGAGCTAGAAGGTTTCTCTTATAATTGCAGTAACCTTGAATATTTCACTAGGTTTCTCAAAATACTACGTGTCCCGCTCAGTTCACAAGTTCAGGAATCAATGCTTCCTACTCTACATCTCTACATAACTACAACTTCAGATCTCTCAAAATGTCTTTTCCTCCCGCAGGCTTGGGCAACTGAGGTTCGCTTCCAGAGTGAAAAGAAATTGTTCCATTGATTCAAAGTTGGGGGTACAGGTAGTTTTCATGGTCGCCAGGTGCAGATTTCTTACCCTGAGATTAATGTCAGTAACAAATACTGCTGGTTAATCTTAAATTATTTCTATACAGATTCTGGATTAGGGATTTATCCAGTGTTATTGCTTTCTGCTTAAGAAGCATTCTTAACTCAAGATAAGTTCTCTCTTTCTGTCTGTTTCCCCTCTCTCTCTCTCTCTCTCTCTCTCTCACTCCTGTCTCCCTCCCTCCCTCTCCCTCCCCCCCCCCCCTCTCTCTCTCTCCCCCCTCCCTATCCCCTCTCTCTCTCTCTCTCTCTCTCTCTCTCTCTCTCTCTCTCTCTCTCTCTCTCTCTCTCTCTCTCTCTCTCTCTCTCTCTCTCTCTCTCTTTTCAAGTTTATCTTACCACTGATATTAGTCACGAAAAAATAACCTTCATTTCTACCTAGAGCTAGGAGCTGCCCTCTGTGCACTGAAGAAACGTGTGGTGCTGCTCAAGTTAATCACATGATCAGCTGATGCTTTAGCTGTTGAGGAGAGGAGAGGAGGGGTAGGAGGGTGATGGGGTGAGCGGGGAGGAGGAGGAAGAGGAGAGTTGGTGGCGGCGGCTCTGCGACAGGGTGTCAGGGTTACGCCAGATAACTACATCCGCTATACATCAACACCTGAGAGAGTGCAACTGGCACCAACCCCCACCGCAGAGACTGGCTGAACGTCAACGATCACAACCGCTACCAAATATGTCAGAAACAGGATGGAAGGCGACATCTAGCACTGATAAAAGGTGTACAGACACAAGCCATGCAAGATGATAACATAGACATAAATCCTTCAAGGGGAAACTCAGAGGAGAGAAAATGATAATTGAAGTTTATTCACAAAGAGCCAAGGGTATCTGGGTGGCAGGTAAAAGCTAGAACTGACTGACAGGTGAAAAGATAACTTTCTTTTTCTCTAAAGGTAGGGTTGAATAATGGGAAATAACTAAATTATCATTGTTTAAATATTCTCCTTTTTTGTGTGTGAAATATTTGCAAGCTGCATAAGCATTTGAGTTTCTTCATCAAAATCTAGGGATGATGATGACTACATGTACAATGACAATGACAACAGAGATAATAGTGGTGGTAGTGATGAGGATGGCAATGGTGAAGATGGTGATGATGATGATGATGATGGTGAGAATAATGTAGACAGTGATGAAGATGGCAATAGATGGTAATGGTGATGATAAGGGTGTTGGTGGAGATGATGATGGTGATGATGATGATGATGAGTCTGAGGTAATAAAGGTGGTAGTGATGATGGCAGTGATAGTGTAGTGATGATAAAGTGTCTATAATGGCTACAATAGGGATAAGATAAAGTTAATCACTTTGCTGTAACTCCACAGATCCAGCTCGGAGCAGCCATTTCAACTCTTCCCAGCCCACAGCTTCACATGAGAGGAATTCTGACTCTCTGCCCCAGTGAGCAGCAGAGTATGCCATTTCAGAACGCAACCAAAAAACACCCGAGTAGGCAGAAGGCAGGAGGCCCGGCTGCAGCTGAGACTTGTTGATGGTTGTTAGGGGCTTCTCTACCTCCAGGGGTAGAGAGTTCCTGCGCACCACTTGTAGGCGGAGTTCATGTGGAATCAACAGAACACAATCATCCAAATACCTAAAATACCTTGCTTTAATTAACAACACAACAGCCTCAGCCTCAGACTCCTCGCTATTGTCAAAATCAACAGCTAAGATCACGGGGAAAAAACTCTAAAACATCACAAATGAAAAAAAAAAGAAAAAAAACAAACATCTGAGAAAGTCAAGTTTCCCACATCTAAGCTGGATGAGACTGATCAAATATAAAAGCTGTTGCACTGTAAAAAACGAATAGGAGAATTGAGACAAGGTGTTAATATCACCTTGAGTGTGTGGTGAGAATTGATACAGGGTATATCAAGTAACTACGGATATCACCTGTTGGTGTAAACTGAGACATCGCTTCTTTTATAACTCAAACATATGCCACAATACAAGCAAAAGATGAACTTGGGGGCTATGGCTGGGGAGAGGAGGATGATTTCCTTTGTTTATTCAGGCTATTGTTGTTTCATTGTTTCGGTTCCCACTGTTCAAGCTAACTGTGTACGAGCACCCTAAGCATTGGGTGAGTTGCCACGCTTTACTCTAAAATGATAATGAAATGATAATGAAATGGAACGGTATAAAGATGGAGAGAATTATATTAACAATAATGATGATCGCAAAGACGATGAGGATGGAGATGATGATGATGATGATGATGATGATGATGATGATAATGATGATGACAAAGATGATGATGATGGAGATCGTGGTATTGGTTAGAAGTTAACTTAATAGTGATGATGATAATGACTATGATAATATAATTGACGTTGACTGTGACGAAATAATAACAGCAATGACAATGACTGTGATAAAAATGACTAAGATAATAATGATAACATCCAGTATTGCTTTCCTACTGTCTACCCATTGGGTATAATAACATAACACATATAACACCAAGTGACTCCCATCCTGGTACTATACCACTTCCATTTCCACATCCTTGCCTGTGCAGTACATGTACCGACACTGCCTCCAGGGCCAAACTCATTCTAAATAGGTTTTCTGTGAAACAGTGCGAGCCATGGAGCCACGGAGTTCACCCTGATCCAACAACACAGTGCAGTCCTATGTACCCTGAGCTCTCTGCACTCACACAGCCCGGTCTGGGTCCGGGTCAGTCCTCCGTCCGACCCCTCCAGCCATCAGACTTCCTGGTCAGAGACTGACCACCGCACCACTGACCACTCACCCCGCAATACCCTGTAGAGCTCAGCTCTTCCTTGAAATGAGACAGGGTGACTGAGATAAACAACTAGCTAGATCCTAGTAAATACTCCTTTTACCTTTGTACATCTGAAACCAGTACACACTGACTTACACATACCAGAACCCCTAATATACTACGCTGTATGATTTCTGCACTTTTGACAAAATAAAGAAAAGAAAATCCAATAACTATCTGATCGAGAAATGTTATTCAGAAAATTACCAACAACTATACCTCAAATATTTGGTAAAATCATTTTTCATTCCTAAGTTATCACAAATCACAAAAGGTATCAGAGATCCAGACGTATATTTCCAGAGGAACTTTTAAGCATGGATGGGTTACTCCAGCTGATCCTTGTGGCTTGGCAGCAGTGGAGTATTCAAGAGATTGTTGAGCATTGATACTCACTGCACCCAAAACCACCAGACTATTTTGGTGATATCTATCTAACAATAGAAATTTTCTAAAAATATTTGAATGAGAAATGTTGATCAAAACCCAACAAATAAATCTCCTTCAAATATTTTGTGAATGTAATATTAATTCCATAGTTATTTCAATAAGTATCTTAGGTCCAGACGACTCTTGTCAAGAAAATCAGCAAGCATAAATGGGTTAAACAATACACAACCGCACACTGGAGGTGATGGAGTCTAATGAAGACTCGGGTATACACTCATACCAACCCACAGGGTTGCACTGGTCAAGATTTACACTCTAGTGTCCATTTCACAGTCTAGACTGCTGCAGACACCTCACACAAAATCTCCTCCCTACATTCCTAGAGAAATTAACCTACTCAGCACTGTAGCCACAGAAAAAGGCCTGATTGTTTAGAGATACCATTCAAAGAAATGCATCTTTTGGAAAATATTTGAGATGGAAATACTTATGAGAGCTCTAACTCCAATTCTCCTGTACCTTCAAATACTAAGCAAGCTAACTTTATATCTCACGGTTATTTCCTGAAGTATCACAGACTCAAGAAAAGACTTGCTTGTTTTCAATTTTTTCATGAACAATCTGGACTATTTTGACGATATATGTTTTAACATACAGAATATTTAGAATACATTTGAAGGGAAGAATACAATCTGAACTTAGCTACAAACCCTCTTTCAAATATCAACCTACTTGACAAGGTTGGGATAGTGTTTAAAATCTTTTGCAGTTTTGAGCCTTGAACAAAAGTAGCCTCAGAATCGAAAGGGTTAATACGTTCTCACTGAATCAAGCTAAAAGAGAAATTGTGAGGTACCTTTTTAAACCTTTCACTGAACAGTCACCCCATAACAATGCGTAGTGCTTTTTACCCTGGGAACGGCTGTTTCTTTAGCAGAGTGGTTTGTAAAATAAGCAGCTCTGTTATGATTTGTTCCGAAAAAGCAAACGCAAAGCTGGCGTCCGCCTGGCAGAGTCTTAGGGTTACAAAGTACTTGTGTAGCGATTACTGCTCTAGCAGAAGCACATAATCCGTCAGTGTTTTCTCGACGGGAAGCAGTCGAGCGGGCGGAGGTTGGGAAGCTGAAACAGCTGCAGGTGCATGTCTCTGGAATCACTAACGATAGCGCATGAGTTCGCCTCCCTTTCTTCAGTGAGACCACAAACATCAAGCGTTTGGCTCCACTCGGATTGCAAGTACAGCACGATATTCAGACTACCGATACCTCTTCTAACCATATTTAACCCTTCCAATGCTAGCTTAACCCTTCTAAACCTTGTCATGTTGTATTCATTGGAAAGCTTGCGCTAAGTGCTGTTAGATGAGTACCCATTTGTCAGGGTTTCAGTCAGTTTTCAGCGCTTTTTGCATCATTTTGTATTGACCAAATTAGCCACCAGCAGCATAAGGGTTAAGAACTAACAAACATTCAAATGATAATTCATACAGTGCATTCTATGAATTTGGGAGAAGAATTTTGGGAGTGGCGCAAAAGGATGTACCTGTGTCTGTGTCCAGTGCATTGCCATCCATACTCATTAAAACCCCTGGCCAATTACCTAAGTGTATGTTTGATGTACTTGTACCCACTTCCTACTATTCATAAATCACATGTAACCCCAGAGTCAAGTTTTCCAAGTGCATTTTGAATGAGGGGATCTGGTACAAAACACTTGAGATTCTTAAATTGCTCTCATTAAGAGTAATTGGAATTTGATTCATACATGTTAATCATACATGTAGTGTAAGTTCAGATGGTTTTCAGGGAACTATTCCCTTGGTTTGTTTGGGTAAGCCACCCAAACAATCCAACCACTTGACTTAGTATAAACCACTTCATGCCAAGTGCATTAACAACATCATTATCTGTCAAGGCACAGAATAATTACCTTGCACCAGTGCACAACAGGAAATAATCATCAGATACCCTATTCAATTGTTGACGAAAAAAACTTAAAATCAAACATTTTTCTTGAGAACACATACGTTGAAAAAGAGCATCCCATTGTGATGGCCAGACAAAGAGAAGTAACTTCGCAAGTAACTCTGTTCAGTCAATGAATAATAACTTCCAAACAAATATATTTCAAAGAAAATCAAACTTGCAATGAGACTCGCCAATATTCCATATTACCGAATGAAAAATAACTTCGCAAAGCATGCATTAGGAAATGATAGCAGAAATACTGTTCAGAAGATAATGAATACACATCATCCAACCAAATATGTATATACTTTTCAGTTCCTATATGAAAAGATCTAGTGTCAGATGAAGTGTTTACATATCTATACGCTGACTTCACCTGAATTATGTGCCACCCTGCACCTGACAAACCGGGGTTCAGACCAATTAGTGCCTAAACACCCCAATCACTAAACTACAACTCCACCCCTTCCTTGACCCAATAACCTTCTTTATACCCAGGGTTCAGAAGGGTTTGACTTGTTTACACCGCACCTGGTATGAACCTGTGCCCATCGTCATACCCATCATCATACCGAAGGGATCAACCTGTTTACAACACCCCAAGTATGAACCCGTACCCTCCCTCATACCTAGCAGATCAACATGAGATCAACATGTTTGTTGCTCTTTGCATGGTATTTTTTTTCTATAAAAACTGGCATTTATGCTATTTGCATCATAAACACACACGGTGTGAAACATTTGGAAGTATCTTAAAAACAAAGCAACATCCTGTAAGATATTTGTGTGTAAGTTGTTATTCCTATTTGTGTTAACAAATCCTCGTCAAATATATTCAAAACAAATTTCTATTTGACAAATTATGTTCATAATAATGGAGGTAGTATTTGTACATTCCAGATAATAATGGCTTTTAGACCAAGTACAGTGTCCTCATAGAATATGGGCTTGAATTGGTTAACATTAACCTAATGATGCCGAATTCCATAGCAAAATATTGCCTGTAACAATGATAGTTATGCTAGTATCTTATTTAACTAAATGTGAGAAATATTTAGGTGATTTCTTTTGATTGGCTATTGAATAATTCCTCCTTAAATTGTTTGAGCTGTACCTCTTTGTAAAGGTATCCACAACAAAGCCAGGTTGTTTTTGGGGTCACTGCCGGGGTAAAAGGCTTTAGACGGGCCACTCTTGGTCATCAGGGGCCATGGTTCGGTATTTGAAGTATTAAGACCACAACCCTTGACATGTAGACAGTCTGAGTCATATGTGTTTGTTTTTTTACCTGGCTAATCTGCCAGGTAGAGCCATACAGGTTTATTCCAGAAACCAGAGAGAGTGGGCGGGAGATGTTGACTGACTACCTAAGGATTAGTTTCGTGGAACAGCAAATGAAATGATTAAATTTATAGAACTAACTTTACTCAGTAAAACAAGTATTTACCCTATAACTAAATTATGCTGTCTGTGTCTGTCTGTCTGTGTCCTCTCTCTCTCTCTCTGTCTCTGTCTCTCTCTATATATATACACACACACACACACATATATATATATATATATATATATATATATATATATATATATATATATATATATATATATATATATATATATATATATATATATATATATGTATGAATTCTACATGATATTTCACCAAGTGCTTTTGGTAATCATGAGATAATGATGGACCTATTTAACATACCACTGCTATGAGACAAGAAGCACTAGCTAACCACAGATCAACCACAGATAGACCAGAGATAAGCACGACACAATCCCATCACAAAGGGCTGAGCCTCCTACTGAACTTGGCCCATATCCTGTATGTACAATACCTGACCGGTGGCGGCTGACTCAGCTCCTTGTCAAACCTGACTGATGGAGCGGATATCACGGCTACCACACAACAACGACGCCCTTCAGGACTGGCTAGCTATAGGCTAATGAAGGAATTTATGTCACATACTTTTTAACTGGGAATTCTTTGTTATCAGTGACCTATCTAGATGTCATATTTGATATTTTTCCATTCTGAACATTTGGTGACTTGGAAATAAAAGATATCTTGACAACAAGCACTTCCAACTTACACTTAAGGTTTGAGGAACAAAAAAATGCCAACATTCGACCAATATTCTCAAGACTCATTTTCTTCTCACAAATCATTGTTTCTTATTTCTTGCAAGTGACAGGATGAATTGAAGACTTTCTGAATGAACTTGCTAACCTTTGCAGTAAGTTCTACTAGTCAACCCAATGTGGCTTAGCTAAGAAATTATTGTCTTGCATAAGGCTACCCGAGAATATTCCAATAATAGGTTAGAGTATCCTTGCTGAACCTAGGCATAATTCGCACACTCTTCCTTCTCATGCAAGAGCCATTCAGAAGTTCTATAGATATATCAGCCCGTAGGTATACAGTAGTAATCCACTGTAATCTCCTCCCACTCCTAATACCAACACACCTCCTATCCCATACACAGCTAGCGCTTTGCCACAGCCTTCTAGAATGAAGCTAAAAAACCTGCTTCTAAAGAGAAGACTCATCTGTTTACTTGGTATTTTGCAGGGATTTCAGTCTGCACTTATTCACATTTCTATACCGATCAGGTAGTGAGGGTTTGGTGAACAAATATATCTTTTTCATAATTAAATGATGGAAGTGACATTGATGATGAAGATGATGATGGTTATGGTAATGGTGATGATTACAATAGAGAAAATGATATACATGGGTTGTCTCTATAAGAACTCATTTGCTGAATCTGTGAATTCTGTTTTTGCTCAACTGAGCCGCTGCTTTTGAGGTAAAACCTGCATTTCAGGTTTTACTTTAAAAGTGATTTTGAAAAGAAAAAATAGTATTTTTTCAGGACACTCAATACCAGGTTGAAATTAGATACAAAAACTGGTTTACAGACAAAGAGATCTTACAAGTGTCCGTTACGAGATTCCATTACTGTATCACCTGACATCATTGAATCTTTGGGAGTGCCTAACTAACTTCCTTGAGAGGTAACATCAAGTCTTCAGCTCAGAATCAGCCTGACTTAAACTTCCTTGTGCGGTTATATCATCTTAAGTTCAGGATCAACAAGCCCAAAATCATTAAGCTATCTGAACTGAATTACCAGATTGAAAGCTGTCTCAACTATTGTGATCTATGTTTGTATCACATACACACAGTTGGTGAAGTCATTGCTTAAAATACATCAACAGTATCAAAGTCATTCAGAATTCATAGCTAAATATTGTGATGTAAACTTCTCCAAGAAAGAGAAATTGAGATCTATTTGTTGTATGAAGTGTTGAAACAAACAGAAGAAGTTGGTGAGATTCTCACTGAAAAACACCACCGGTATTAAACTCCTTCAGAAATCTACTAAAAACTTTAATGTAAACCAAGAAAGTGTGTATCAAGTGTTGCAACACACACACACTTGCCAAATTTGTGATGAGATCAAGTGACCACAAATAGCCAACTCATTCATCAGGAAAAGAGGATAAAATCTTTTCAATTTCTTGTTGTCGATCGATCGTGGGACGATGACCTACCTTGTGTTTCTTCCCTAGGATCTCCCTCGTCCCCTGTTGTATGACTCCCATTAGGAGGGTCGGGTGGATAGGTATCCCGGTGAACTTGCTACAGCGTCGTAGCATCTTCCCGAGTTTCCCCTCCTTGAGCGTCAGGTTGGTCATCATGATATCCTCCGCCATGAGAAGCCGGGACGTTTCCCGGCCCAGCTCAGGCGCCATGTTCGTCTTTTTCAGTTTGCCACTACTAGTACTCCCGTGGTGGTGGTGGTTTCTAACTACCATACTCCGAGGCCGAACGCGCTTGTCCAGTGTTACGCGTGGCGTAGATCCTATAAACTAGTGCTTGTCCTGCCAGTGTTACGCCTGGCGTAGGTCCTAACTGAATTCAGTACGTTCACTCTGTCAGTGTAGTCGTTAGTATAATAATCCCACAAGTGATTCATGGAAAATCCCACATGCAGCTTTCAAGGAAGTTCAGCTGGCTATTCATAGATCCATTCATTGGCTGTGTAAGTAAAATGCTCCTCTCTCTCTCTCTCTCACAGTGGAGTTTATAAACTGTAGTTGTAGTTGTGTCTGACTTCTCCTCACTGCTGCCGACTAAGCAAATCCTCTTCGGCAACTGGCGTGCGATAGCTAGAAACTTTTTGTTTTGTGGATTGTGGCTCCATAATGATGAATAAACATTCTTGTTATGGTTGGGCCCCCGAGTGTCAACAGGCCTTAAAAGACAGTAGTGGTAAACACCCCTATAAACCCATGCTCCAATGCTGCACAATTATGCTGCACCATATGACTATACACAGTCAGGGGCCACAGTACTCTAAGATCTAATCACAAACATGAATAAATACATTTAGGCACCCATATACATGTTTTCAAATACATGTTGTCAAGACAGTGCCCCTGACCCTGTATATAAACGGATATGATGAGAAATTGATTAGTGATCCCTGAAGGTTGCTGGGATTGAGTCTGGTGAGGAATTTTAACCAAGAACAGACAGAAACAAAAGCCAAACTTCTTTAAAATTAACAACTATCCAAAACTCATGAAAATGAGCAAAAGATAAAAAAAATCCTACAATACAAAGCAAACCTAATCCCAAACTCAGGAAATGGAATTAATGAGTTTTTTCTGTTTAATTGCAAACAGTAGCACATGTCTTGTGAGTATTTCTCTCTCTGTGAGGACTTTTGGCCGGGAGCCTGGGCTGGTACGAGATTCTCTACGCGAGCTAGAGGGGAAATAACACTGCAGGCTCACACAGACCTAGCAGTGAGGAGCATTTAATAGAAATGTTTTCCAACATGCCTAGACCCTAATTCTGACTAATCGCGCTTATTTCAGCAATCATTCCAACAAGGCCCACAACTTTACACTGATATGCTCCTGTATAGTTTAACCAAGTACTCAGCTTCTCATATCAAGTTAAAATATGATCAAGCCTCAGTTTTTCTTTTGCACTCTTTCTACTTTCTATTTTTCAGAAGTTTATATTTGATATTCTGATGCATGGATTTCAGGACACTGTAGAGTATCTTTGAGTTCTTCAAGCAGCGATGATGATGATGATGGTGATGATGATGATGATGATGACGAGGACACTTAGTATAAGCAAATGATAACCATCTTCATGTAATAATTGATGTCTTGCAGAGATTGACAGAAGCATAAATATTGAATATGTATCTCTAAAATCAATAATAATAATAATATTGATAATGCCTACAATAACTTTCATAATGCTGTTGAGTTTGTTGTTGTTGTTGTTGACAACCATGATGATGACAATACTAACAATGATGATGATGACCATGAAATTAACAAAGATGTTGATGATGATGATTATTTGTCTCCCAGAAAAATAGGATGCCCAAAATATGGTAATTGGCAATTTGGACACCCAGTTTCTAAATCCTGGCTAAGACACAGGTAAACAGCATTAAAACTGCAAGTGATGATTCTGCCAGTAAAATTGGATGGCTTGTGAAGAAAGAAAACTCCATATTTTCTCTGAGAGTCGCAGGGAGTGAGAAACAGAGGAGTAGCAGATGACATCTCCATTAGACATATCCCACAAAACAAGTGCCACATGTCCTGGCAACTGTGAATTAACCTTTTCATGCTCAGTGGTCCATTTCCAATATTTTTCTCTGAATGTTATCATTTTATTTCAAATAAATTAAGTATAAAGCATAACTTTGCCAGATATCTGCAGAGGAGCTGTTTGTTGGATTCTGATAAACATTTCTTCTTCAAATATTTTTCACACGAGGCTTTCACCAGAGCGATATTCCAAAAACAGTCAGGCCTTTTTGTGCTATGCGGTATCAAAGGGTTAATAGGAGGAGGTTTCACAGTAAGGAGTGTTGACAAGGAGGCAATTATCCTCCACTTAGTTCCTACCACTGGGAAACAATGAGGAGTCAGGTTCTCTCACCACACTTAACCCATTAATACTCGCAGCGGCCAAAAGCGATCTGACAATTTCGGTGAAATCTTTAAGGCGAAAGCACAGTTTGAAATATATTTGAAGGTGAAATGTTAATGAGAACACTACTAACAACCCCTCTTCATTTTTTTTGCAAAACCATTCTTCATTTCCTAGTTATTGTCAAAAGTATCAAAGATTCAGACGGCAATTTCAAGAGTAAAGGAATATCCCACCCATGTCTGCACGAAGCTTGACTGTTGTGGAATTTTGATTACCATCACTTTTTCTGCCATATTTAGGCTTATATGTGACTAGCTAGTTAGTTAGTTAAGTAGTGGAGGAAACCGGTGTACCTGGTGCAAAGTCTACCGCCTAACCCAAAGTCACTTGCAACTTCATTGTGAAGTGCAAAAGCATTTAAAATATTTTTGCAAAATAGCTTTTAACTTTATTCAGAATACCTGGGTACCGCAGACAGGAAGGGGTTAATGTGCTTGGTGAAAAAGGAGGAACCTAAGTAGCCCCCTTTTTAGGGCTTCACATCTGTTTCCCCCATAGTCCCAGCTCAGCCAGGCAGAAAATGAGACCTGCTAGCTTGGTATGCTACTTCACTATTGTCTCCAGCAATTAAACCCAACTAGGTGTCACAGAGAATCGCTGGCATACCTTAAAGCATACCCTACTACCCCCATTGGGACCCACAGTCACCAAGCAGGTCATCAGACGGATCTAGATACACTAAGAAAATGAAACTATTATTTCTAAAATATTTGAAAGAGTCTAGAATTGTTTCAGCACACAATTAACACATTTATTTGAAATTTTATTTGTTAAAATCACTTTTTGAAAAGTGCCTTTGCAACCAAACCAAATACTAAAAGCATAAAAGGGTTAACTTTTATGAATGCTAAGGGCAACTAGTTGTGACTCATAGCAAATACATGCACAGAGTAAACAACACCTTTGTAAATATGCATTATAATTGTTGTAGTTTTAATAGCCATTGACTTCTTACTTTTGGTGTATAAGTAAATGTAACTTTTTAGCAGGGCTTGATAATGCCCATAATTTTTACAATATCATCTTAATTCCAAATATACAAAGTTGTATTATAGCCCCCATACCATTTTTACCTCGCTTGAAACATTAAGAATACACAAAACATTTTCCCAAGCCCAGCAGGAATAGAAGCCCCAAAATAAACTAACCCTGATATTTTGTGCTTGCCCCAGGCTACGTATCAAAGTTGTGTTCCTTTTATGAGAAATGAATCGCTTTTTTCATATTCAAAATAATGTCACACCACTTTTTCACTCTGGGCATAAATGGGTTAACCCATTTACATTTTGAGTGCAAACACGGTCTGACAACTTTGTATACTTCGCATCAATTTTATGAATATTGGAAAAGTATTTGAAGAGGGATTGTTATACTAAACAGTAACAACAAATCTCAATCAAATATTTCCAAAAATATTGCCTGGTTATTTAGATGATTCTCTGTATGTCCGACCACGAGAACCCTCCGGGAGTGTATGGGTTAAAGGAACCTATAGACCACCCACATCTTTCCAAAAATATATGACACAGCTTGACCTATTTCCTATAAAATTCCACACGTGAAAAAAGAATGACATTTTTTCAATAAGAGCGATCTACTTAAAACTACATTTATCAAACCAGCATGTTTTTCTACCAATTACAGCTCATGATCAGTGTCGCCAATCCATGTTCAATTGTTCTGTCAGCTTTTTGTTACACTGTTCCCTCGGGGTGTTATCAGACTATTCTTTCATTGAAATCTATCAAATAGTATAAATATGCTATTATTTTTCGAACAAAACTAAAATTCAATTAGGATAATGAGTACATAGGATATTTTCAATCGAGGACTAAAATTTGACATTTGGATCTTGATATAAAGGATCGTGATTCAGGATTACAAAGAATAACTTTTGAGCAAAGATTCTCTTGAAAGTTTTTTTTCGTTTTAAAACATATTTGCATAAATATCAGACCACCAACCTATTAACCTATTTCCATCAAGAGTACCCTCATGGTCTGACAACTTCAGATTAAAGTCTGTAATTAACGTAGTATTTGACAATTATTTAGAGAGGAATTGTGACTTCTACGGAGAATAAAATCTTTCAGTCAAATATTTCTAGAAATATTCATTCATTCTCAAGATATTTGAAAATATGTCAGACCAAGCTTAGATTTCAGATGTAATAGGGTTAACAAGTTCCATTTTTTATTTGCCCTGCTTATGACCCAGTATAACACAGGGAAATATGACCCAGTGAGGCAAGAACAGTAATTGTGAGAAAAACAAAAGAAATCAAAGCCAGCACTAAGATCAGGTTTTGGGTGTTTCTCAAAAAGATCAAGTTGAAACTTTTTATAACAGCGAGCACATGCTTGTGCAACTCAGCAGAGGACTTCTCGACTTAGTGACGGCATTTTTGTTGCATTTTTTCTTTGGCTAAAGGCCAACATGAGAATTCAGAAAGACTACACTTTTGTAATGCATAAGCTTTCAAATTAGAACAGTATTTTTGTGTTAAACATACAAGTCATATTTTTATCATCAGAAATATAATCGGTATTATTATAACTATTATCACTATCACCATTAATATCATTATTTTTTATAATTATTATCATTATTATTATTATGATTTTCATTATTAGTATCATCATTTTCATTATTATCATTATCATCATTATTATTATTATTATTATGATTATTACTATTATTATTACTATCACTATTATTATAATCATCATCATTGTTAATCATTATTATCAGTATTATGATGATGATGATCATCATTTATTTATTCATTAATTTATCTATTCATTTTTGTTTATACTATCATCATTATAATACTCATTTTTATATAGATATAATTCTTAAAATTCTTTAACCCAAAATAGACCACAAAACTGGTCCGACCATTTTGACCGCTGCAAGTAGGAACAGCGACTGTTTGGCCCGCTATGGTTATGAACAGGTCACTCATTTCTGTGCACTGGAGCTGCTCTGTGGGGATTAGCATTCAACTCGCTTTCTGTGAATGTCGGCAATAGAAGATCTACAGATACTTCTATTCCTCTCAAACATTCAGCACACATAGCCAATAAGAAACTTTCCTTCCATAAGCCAGGAACCAGGCCTAGAGATCCCCAATGAGAACTCTCAGCTAGATGCTGGAATAAGGCATGAACTCACCCACTATTTCATGGACATTAAGTCGAAAGCTGATTATTTTTTTTACTATTGAGGCCACTCCAATTTAATTACTTGTCTTACGAGCTTTCTTTGGAAAAAAAATCCTGTCAGACTCCAAAAAAAAAGAAAAAAAAAGCCACCTTTGGTGTCTTACGGACGAAAGTGGTTTTGAAATTTTCTGTCAGACTCCCCCAAAAAAAAAAAAAAGTGCAAGTTTTAAGAATATTCTTTGTAAGGGTGATTCAATCAACTACAGGAAGCTATCATTGCTGTAGTAGAGCCTCAGACTTGAGGAGGTATACCTCCCACCCTTCAGGTTACAGGGATTAATAGATTGATTGATTTTATTTAGTTGAGAATAGGCTGGTAGAAACATATCGCTACCAGTCCTAGTCCGCAGACTCTAAAAAAAATAATAATAATAAAAAAAGTCCCATTTTTCAACTTTTTTTATTATTCCAAAATGGCTCATTTCCTACCTCCTGAAATCGTAAGACAAGTAAATAAATTGGAGTGGCCTGAACTGTTTATAAAATATTGTTTCGATGAGAGGGATGAAAGTTAAGTCAAGTTTCTTTTTGATGTCTCAGTAATAAATGGATAACAATCTTTTTCTTATATCGTTACTACCAGATTGACTTAGTTTAGTAGCTTCAACTTAAGATTTTCCTAAGGCCATGTCAGCATGTTTTAATGGGCCCCGTTAACATAGCCATCACATATCATTTCACTTGTATTCAAATCAAAAATATAATTCAGTAGACCTAACATCAATTAGTTCTCCCACCCTAAAACTAAATCCTCATCCTAGTTATTATAATATCTATGCCATCAAATGTGTCGGTGGTCCCTTAGATAGCATCTCAGAGCTGCACTCCAGGTTTCCATGGCACCTGTTGTTATTGACGATAGGAGAAGCTGCCGGTCAGTGCTGCTGGTCAGTTACCAGGAAGTGAGGGTCTAGGAGCAGAAAACAAGCACATGGGCTTCCCTGGAAGTGGTCACTGCTTAAGTTACATAACTCAGCTCTCTATACCACATGTACACAGGGTAAACAGTCCCAGAGATGGGGGGAGGGGGTGTGTGACCCTACTCAACTATGTGGCGTCATATGTGAAGATGAGGGGCCCATCAATTTTTCAAATTTTCTGAAGTATGCTTACAGATATACCTTTTCAAGGGGCTCTCTACTAGTTCATTAGGTTAAAACCAAAATGCCTTTTTCATTGGGGGGGGGGGGGGGGGGGGGGGGGGGGGGGGGGGGGGGGTTGCAAAGGCTTCAAACAAAGCCATCAAATAACTGCTTTGCCAATTTACACCAAATTGTGTGTAATACTTCTAGAATATTGATCATATGATTGTAATGTGCGTCAATTTGATTTCCATTATAATACACATGCCAGGTGAAATCTACACTTGTTGACAATGTTGTGGAATTCGATGCGAATGTCTGTGGATGAAATAATAGCGAGCGCGTGTTATTCCTAGCTGAGGGGGCCCCCATGTTATTGTTTACGCAGCCTAAGTATCCACGCGTTTACCCCACGTTTCCCCGAACCGGGGCCAGACATGCGAGATGCCAGCGCAACCGGTGGTGGATTCACCTCTCACCATCGATCAGGTGACTTGTCGGGGGCGACACCTCTCAATCTCAACCAATCAGAGGAGAGGAAATGTGGACGAACGTGGACGGGACTCTCGACTGTTTGCGGTGGTCGTAGACTTGAGCGGGGGATCGGAGGGGGGGGGGAGAAAAAGCGTGGGCGGATCGGAGAGGAGAGATCTTGGAATGGAGGATGTGAGGATGAGGCCGGGAAGTGCCATTCATATCTTTCTGCTCCGACTCCCAGCACAGTTGTTCTTCCACCTCCCCAGCCAGGAGAGCTCTTCAGCATGGCTTCTTTACCTACCTCCCCGTGCCGGAGAGCTCCTACAGTACTACTGCCTCCCACAATTTTGCAATTCTCATATTCACAATGTTTAAGACATATATTTTATAGTATCTTTTTTTCAGATATCTAAATGAGCTCACTAGCGAAACTACTTGAAATATTTTGAGAACAAGTGCAACACCTCCATGAATATTCCAAGGACAGACACTACCTGTCAATCAACCGTTTCCTTAACCCTTATGCTGCTGGTGGCTAATTTGGCCAATACAAAATGATGTAAAAAGCTGAAAATGACAGAAACCCTGGCCTACGGGTACTCATCTGAGAGAATTCAGTGAGAGCTATTCAATGAATACCAACATGACAGGGTTTAGACTGTTTTCAAAAATCTTTGCATCATTGTGCTTTGGATGAGAGTAGCCTCAGCATTGGACTGCGGTCACTGCCCTGAAATTCAGCATCTTGAAAAGCGCTGCTTGCTGAGTAGCCAGCTGTTAGGCACACACACAGCCTTCAAGGCCTCGCTGGCTCTCCACCAAACACCCCAACAAACCTCCTAGAGAAACTGACAGTTGTGAAAACAGGGCTAAGGAAACACTACCCTCCCCCGGGGTCTACAGTACCCTAACAGGTCTGCCAATAGCAGTCTGATAGCACATTTCAAAACAGCTTCCTTAACCCACCCATGCCCCCAGCAGACAAAAAACGGTCTGACTTTTTTGCTTGTTTCTTCTTCATAGGAAATAAGTGTGGAAAAAATTTTGAAGGAGAAAAATGTTGATGAGATCAAGAACCAAATCAACAAATATATTGCAAATTAATATTTTATTTTACTTGTACTTTGAAAAGTGTCATAGGTCCAGATGACGCTTTTCAAGGTAGAACTCATGATCATGAATGGATTAACCTATACATGCCAAGATGGTCTGACAGGGACGTAAATATCTCTAGAATCAATTGAAAGAGTTTCGACCTATTCAGGCTCAAAGGTACCTCCAGAAATAATGGCTTCAAGCCAATGAGGTAGATCTACCCCTCTGTTAACCCTTCCAATGCTGAGACACTTTCGTCTTAGGCTCAAGAACTCAAAAAATCTTGAAAATCATCTAAATCCTGTCATGTTGGTATTCATTGGAAAGCTCTTATTGAGTACTCTCAGATGAGTACCCATTTGGCAGGGTTTCGGTAAAGTTTCAACTTTTTTCACATTTTTTGACCAAATTTGCCACCAGCAGCTTAAGAGTTAACCTATTCACATCTGTAGCACCCAGAACAGTCCAGACTATTTTGGTCATATTTCTGAGACCAGACCATTTTTTTGAAAATATTTGAAGAAAATTGTTGTTTAGAAATTAACCCACAACTCTCCATCAAATACTTAATTTAAAAACTATATTCAAAAGTACAATTGGTACAGAAGAAAATTGTTAAGTACAGCTTTGGGGATGAATCGGTTAAAACAAACCCCCTGATACAGATGCTCAGAAATCACAGATCCGCCCCTGAGAGGTTCATTTCAGCCAGTATCAAACAAAGCAGCATTTTCATTTTTTCTGTCCTTACTTGCAGTAAAATTGAAATAAAATAAACAGGAACCTTGCCCCCGACTGCACCTGGCTGTGAAGCCTGGGAGGGCTGATGACTCGCAGGATAACTCAATTACCAGAGCAAATTAGGAGACTGTATTTGAGCAAGGCTTTCTGGACACAAGAGTAACTTTAGATCAAACACTTCCCTGGGCAAAGCTTTATTATCAAAGCTCTCACAATATTTGCAGAGGTGTGTGATCGCCAAGGTGCCAGGAGGACGCAAGGGTTATGTGGGGGCCGACAT